>JAWNNQ010001445.1:0-600000 GCA_035044765.1 Leucophenga montana | reverse complement strand
GCATTTCTTTATTCATTTATTTAAATGCACTTTAACGTTTAGCACATGTTAGAATAGTAGAATAATGTAGCGTATTCCGCATAGCTGCTCTCTTTTTTGTTTCTTTCGGTACCTTAGCTTTCAGTTGAAAAACTAGAGAAACAAACATTCTCTATCTTTGTCGGGCTCTAAAGAGCGATTAACAGTATAAAGCATGTCGACCGTGCAGCTTGATGTAAGATTCGAAGCAGTTGTGATCGCACTTGGCAACATGTTGGCGAGCATCAGTTGAGTGTGTTGAAGTGTACATTTATTATTGGAAATAAATTGCTCCCTTTTATTGCCACTCTCATTCTGGGCGGCGATGATTTTTTTAATCTATTTCCAACAAAAAGAGTTTTAAAATACAATAAATTCAACGCGTTCAATGACCATTACTACTTGTGATGTACAAAATTTACCAATATTTTGATAACATTGAGGAACTCCTATTATCTCAATCTAGAATTAGTTTCAATTTTATGTAATATGTTGTAATGTAGTAAAATTCATACAAATCACATTGTTTATAATAAAAGTGAATAAAAATACCAAAAATAAAAAAGTCATGCTTCAAAGATGAACAAAAACAGCCATCAAAACCACAAAAAATTGGATCATTCATTCTTGATTCATTCTTCGGTAACATAAATATTGACGTTAAGCGAATGACGAAGATAATGATTAATCGGGCTTATTTCAAAATAGATTCAAACATGTGCACGAATTGGAAGAACAGTTGCAAAAATGACATGATGCTACAACTATGTCAAAAAATCCACTGTATATATCACCACAAATTCAAAATGAGCTCATTCATATTATTACAAATTGTCTTTGTAAAATAAAGTTATAAAATTAAACGATTCAGTATACTTTACATTGATGACAGATGATACAACAGTCAGGTAAATCGGTACATTGTAGATTATAATTCAATCCAAACGTTGCTTTGGTTCGAAAAGTCAGAAGTTCTTTCCGGCAGCGTAAGAATCTTTTTCAACTCATTGTCGAGAAATTACTATTGAACCAATGCTATGATGGCGCATGAATGAATATTAACCGAATAGGTGATTTGCAAACTCAGATTCAGAACCACATGTTCCTTGCAACACTCTCCGTATTCAACTCGTTGTCGTTGAAATCGTGAATCAAAGTATTTCACGTACTATATTTCAGTCACTTTACGGTTCGGATATTGTACAAAGGCATTAGACCATTGCGTAAGCACACTTGTTTAGTAAATGTCTCAAATCAATTCTTAAATTCTTCTATTCACTTGGTTATTTAAAAAAATGTTGCAAACGAACCAAACAAGTTCCAACAAGTTGTAAGCTGTGATAACTTCGTTCGGAACGCCCAATGGAACAAACAAAATGAAAATCGAAATCTTCGTAACCATTTGGTTTTTGATATACCCGTACACGCAAAGTGCTTGCTTTGGTTTGTTTGGTCAAACGAAAACATACGAAAACGACGTCATGCAAGTCAGGAAATGCCTTGTTTGTCTTTTCGAATGCATTTTTGCAATGCATTAAAAGGCACCGACAATTATCTGCTAATAGACTGGACTCTATTGTATAAGGATATTGTCTCTTATTGTAGACAATTGTAAGTTGGAGTTCTTTTTCTCAATTTTTGAGATATCTGACTGCAATCCAGTATTTAAGCTTTTTTGGTCCTAACCCCATAGAGCATTCATATTAATATGCCATGCTTAGTTTCAGGGATAGCATCTTATATATATCAATAAATATCACCTAAAAATTTGATATGGTGAACCAAGTTTATGGTGATGATTTTATTACGCGGTAAAAAATATATCATTTTAAAGGTTTTCATTTGCAGATGTACACAATATATCTATACTAATATTATAAAGAGGTAAAGTTTGTGAGTTTGTGAAGTTGTAGGGGGTAATCTCTGGATCTACTGATCTGATTTTGAAAATTCTTTTACCAATAGAGAGCCACGTTATTTGTGAGTGTTATAGGCTATATATTAACCCGAAAAGACTTTCGCGGTAGTCGGATTTGCAAAGTAAGTCGGAGAAAAAACGGTCGAACGAAAACGTTTCTTACGAACGCTGCCTTAACGATGAGAGATATATGATTTCGTTCTAGAGAAAAGTTGAAGACCTACAAAAAATCGACAGCATATGTCTAACTTTTATATTTAAAAGTAGTAGCTTTTAAAAAAGTAGCTTTTTGTATTAAAAAAGTAATATTAAAATTCATAATAAAATTCATATATGAGTTAATGGGGTCGTGGGGGGCATGGGAAGGTGGGGGAGATAGGGGAAGGGGAAGGGGAAGGGAAAGAAGTGGTATGGGACGTGATAATAGGGGAAGAGTTGGTAGGGAAAGGGACAGGAGGGGCAGGGGAAGGAGAGGTAGGGGAAAGGACAGCAACGCGCCAGGTTACTTTTAAAAAGGAAAAGGAGGTAGGGAAATGGGGGAAGGGAAAGGGAAAGGGAGGTGTTAAGAAAGGGGTAGAAGAGGGGAAGGAGAATTAAAATGGGTGGTAGGTAAGGGATCATAGGGAAGTAGGGGTAAATGTAAAGCAACGCGCTGGGTACCATTTAAGATAGAAGTATGAAATGTTGTATACATACATGTTAATGGGATCGAAGGGGCAGGAAGAGGGGTGGGAGGGGAAGGGAGAGTCAAGGGGAAGGGCAGCAACGCGCCGGGTACCATCTAGTGTTTTATAAGAAGAAATGTCAACAACACGCTTCACATAAAATACATACCTACTATCATTATGTTCCTCTCTCTCTCTCTCTCTCTCTATCTCTCTCTTTTCATACAATTTATTCGTGGCTTACAACGACAAAGCAAAGCCGCATAACGAAAGGCGGTAGAGTAATTCATTTATAGCTCTCTCTCTCTCTCTATTTCTCTCTCTTTCTCTCTCTCTCTCTCTCTCTCTCTGTCACACACAACGAACGGAGATGAAGAACTGTAAAAATTATATGAGCTTCATATATGTGCAGAACTTTGCGCTTAATGTTTAAGAAATCTGTTTGTATTGGCGCGTGTCGGTATTCTCACGCCCAATAAGTAAATTTCATTGTTAAAGACTTTAAGTTGCACAAAAAAAAAAACAAGAGGAACAAAGAATGAAGAATGAAAAACAGTCGACTACGAAATACCCTGCACCCTCTGCTTATATAGAACTATGCAGACTTCAAGAATTTAAATCACAAAAAACTATAATATGTTAATTAAGAAAAAAATAAAAATAAAGCGTTGTGAGCGTGGCATGCACAAAATTCAATGTACTTCATCTGCCTATGGTCAAGCATCTAAATGCTCAAGTTTGCTCTAGCTCTTATAGTACTTGAGATCTGTAGTCTCATATATTCATCGTCTAATTTTCCGATACTAATGAGGAATATACTTTATTATACTTTATGAGATCTACTACGCCTTCTTCTGCCTGTTACATACACTTGTACAAACTTATTATACCCTTGTGCTTTTGGGTTCAAAGAATAAACACTCTTTCATTTAACACTATGTTACAGTCGATTAACATTAACTACAGTTACATGCAAGTATAGAGTGGTTTTTAGAGGTTTAGAACTTTCAATTGAATGAAAATATTTAGATTACATCATTTGAAGCTAAAAATTGGCTTTATTAGAAAGTTAATTTTATGCCACTATGTGTACAAAAATGATTTCGCGCAAATAGGCGCGCATGGTGCGAAAACGATCCATGGTTAAACGGATTAGTCGCTCGGATTGGTGATTATGTCGACCGTAAAATGGACGTAGCGCACGGGTAACATTCCCGTACTGAACCACGATTTTCGAAATAAATTTACACAATTTGCAAGGCTTGTTCTGGCATTTGTCTATACAAGATAAAATGACTAACCAAACTGAACTGAACACAGTTTAATGCCGGTCGGAAAATAGAAACTCTAAGAAATCCACTCTATATAAACGATAAACAATAATTGTAGAGCCCTTCCGCCTTCATATTGAAACGCTCCCGTGACTTACATGCAACATGCTACGGTGAAAAAAGAGCTTTCAGTAAAAGCATGCGTTCCATTCGGTCTCATATGGTATACACACACGTACACGGACTTTGAATTGTGGATTCACAATCAAAACGTTTTATTAATTTGATGAACCTGTCATTCTTCACTAACGGATCTATTGTGGTAGCATTGAATCAAGCGTGCTCGCTACGTTGGTGAGAGAGGGTGGAGAGGAGGGTATGGTGGTGAAGCTGTTTGTGCTGCATGTCTTGGAGTAGGGTATATTTACAATTGTATAAATGTATACATATGTATAAAATATTTATGCATGCAAGCATATACTCGAACCTACATACATATCTGTCCCATCTGTATAAGTAAAATACATTGTCAGGTTGTTGTGCAAATCTATAAATATTCTACAATACAAAACTATCCTATAGATGTACATATGTATAATATGTATAGCGTGTGGTATATTATTTTTTTCCGTGTCCGTATGAATGAAAGAATGATTAAATGAATGAACGAATTCTTCAAATTTATGATTTTTAATTGTTTAAAATTAAGCAATAATTGTACACATATCGTATATGTATGTTTGTGTGTACCTAGAAATTTAAGCAATATAGAAAATATTTCAAAAGTTTTATATTTTAATAAAAAAAAAAAAAAAAATTTTTTATAGTATCTCATCTATTACCATTTTATTGTTTTGCGTGCTTGCACCCTGTCATCATTATTAGGAGTATTATTACACCACCCTGTGTTACCTTCATTTATAGAACAAATGACGGCTACAACAAAGCGCAATAATTTTGGCAATAAGAATGCGTCTGCGTGTGTGTTTGCGTTTGTGTTTGTGTGTATTTTTGAATGTTTTTTATTTCTCTCTTTCTATATTTTGTTTTGTTGGTGTATATCTTTATTTTTGATTTTCGTGTCAATGATCCCAATTAAATTTCTCATCACTGAGACGCAAACGAATTTTTTATTGTATATCACAGTGGACGGTTGTGCAAGCAGGTTACGAAAACCTCCCGCAGTGTGGCTGCAGCATGAGCGTTATATAGAAAAACCGGAACAGGAACCGGAACCAGAACCAGAACCGTTAATCGAAATTAACCGACTCAAATTAAGAAATGAAACCAAAACCAAAACCGATGTTTTAATTTTCTTAAAACCGGAATCTTTTACCCAAATAAAATAAAATGAAAGAACCGTACCGGAACCAACACATTTGTACTGATATAAGTAGTTTCGGTACTCACTTTTATTTATCTTTCTAAGAATAATATTTAATTATGCATAATGTTCAAAGGAAAACAAATAAAACCGGCCAAGTGCGAGTCGAACTCGCGCACAAAGGGTTCCGTACCATTATCTATAAAAAAAATCATGTCTTTTGTGTGTATTGGAGCCCCACCTAAATATTTGTTTTATTTTAATTTAAATTAATTATTTATTTTTAAAGTGAATATATAACTAAATAAAAATATTATGTGAATATTTCAAGCGTCTACCTGTTGCCGTTTTTAATATCGAGCAAAAAAAATCACTATTGTTGTATGGGAGCCCCCCTTAAATATTTATTTTATTCTGTTTTTTAGTATTTGTTGTTATAGCGGCAACAAAAATACATAATATACACGGTTCATGAGATACCGCCTGGTGACAGGCGGACAGACAGACGGACGGACAGCGGAGTCTTAGTAATAGGGTACCGTTTTATACTTTGGTACATAACCCTAAAAACAGCTGTTACCATATATAGTTACAAAATTTAATAAATTTCCCAGAACTATTCGAACTGTAAAAAGTTATTCTCGCAGTTTCAGCTACGCAAGTAAGCGTAGAGCGTTTGTTTTCAGGCATCAAATTTGTTATGAATCGACTTAAGAATCAGCTGGACGCAAAAACACGTATGTACTTTGTGAGTTCTTCCATGCTTCGTTTAATGCGTAATAAACTCCGTGACAAAATTATAATACTATTCACACCATGTGATGGTGGTAATTACACATCTATTACATCGCTTCATACACATCTACTAGTGGGCGTAGTGTACCGCCTACTTTTTGGGATAGACCCTATTTAAATCACCAGTTTTATGTTTTATAATACTATTTAAAATTTCGTGTGAATGGTATTAGAGCTTCGGTTCAACCGAAGTTAACGTTTTTTCTTGTTTTTAATATCAATTTTGTGACGAAAGATTCATGTTTAACATTTGTATTGTAGAGAATGATTGTAATATCCAACTGAACGTTCGGCATGATGTAATATAGTGCCTAAAAAAAAAGGGCAACGTATTCGTTGGCATACAAAAGCTTTATTACGAGTAATTAATTAATTAATTAAAGCTAAGGAATTTGCCACATAACAAACAAACAAATAGCATTTTCAAATTAATCCAAACAATACAAATGTAACATAAAAATGTTTCGTCAAATCAAATTTATATCAGAAATTATAAGAGTTGCAGTTAGGCGTCCGTCGCTTGGTTTCTACCTCGTTAAGATTTGTTTTTGTATTTGTTTGTTATTGTAGAATACAATACTAAGTACGTGTATTATCTCAAGACTTTGTGCTGCAATTTCATTAAATTTTTTTCACTAACTCATTTTATTCTATCTTTTATTACAAACGCGTGCGAATTTTCTTTCTATACTCTCTGTATCTTCCTCTCTCCCTCTCTTTTTGTTGCATTTAAACAGAGCGTATCTGTTACGAGTATATAGCCTAAATGGAATGTACATCTTATAATGCACCAGTATATATATATATATATATATATATATATATATATATATATATATATATATATATATATATATATATATATATATATATATATGTATATATTTGTATCTATATTCGTACATTTCACACCTTTAATTATGCATTGCATTAAGATAAATAAATATGAAATTCTCTTCTGTTTTTAAGCTTCAGTCAAGCATAAAATTTCCAGTTCAAAATGTAATACAAACTACACGAATTCAAAACGGTTTGTATAATCTTCACATGTTTTGTAGTAAGTATGGTAAAGGATGTTTCATTTGGACGTGTGCTACACTGTTTTTAAATAAAACGCAAACGGATAATCAGATAAGAACTTTTCCAAATATTTTATTGCGTACGATAGGCCATACAATATAATTATATATATGAAAAATCGCAACTGTCCCGTAGGAACTCAACGCTTTTGGCCATATATCCAATGACATTTTGGAGTCTAGCAACAGGAAGGGCTATTATAACCGAAATAATCTTGTGTTTCAAAGTTGGAATCGTTTTTGGATCAACACCCGAAGATGAGGTAGACACAGTTTCCTACAATTTATTTCACTATATATTGCGAACAGTTGTCTTACTGATGTGGTGATTGTGCCAAAGATTTTGGTGTATTGAACTCAGTGTTTTTAAAATTTAACATCTTTGATTTCCATGCGTTTTTGAATTGAAACTTATTTAGCATCTGAAAATTCTATGAAACGAAAAAGTGCAACTGAAAAGAGATAAATAGGATTTAGCCTGAGAGAGAATGAGATAGATTACTTTGCATGGTGTCTATACTAAGTTCGAAAAGGTTTGTGAAAATACTATAAAAATCAAATCGATCGAAGTTCCTTGGCATGGTCCTTGCCAAAAATCGGAAAAATTTTTGAACTTATGACCACCAAAAAATGTGGTAGCTTGGAGTAGGACAATAGATGGCGGAGAACTGTGGTGAGTACATTGTAAGGGAATTGCGAGATGAGCACAGGCGAATGGTCATAACTTATAACAAGTGGTCATGATCTGGCAGACACATATAAGAAGATTGTTGTTTTATAAATAAAAATAATAAACCTTTTAAATGTCTAATAAAAAGTCGTTAATGCAGATCTCAGTTGATAACAGAGTACCACTCGCCCAAATGAAACACCCCTTATATAGATTAACATTACGCAAGAATTAAAAAAAAAAATTAAATATTATTTTTCTCAGCACAAAAATAGCTGCACAAAAAATGTTTCATCTTTCGGATGACTCGATTATATGAGCAAAATTGCTCTTCATAAAGTGTTATTATTTACTCATAGCGTAGTAGGCTATATTGTGCAAATGTATGTAACAGGCGTGGCAGACTCCATATATATATATTCCTGATCAACTTCAAAAATCGAGACGATGTGAACATATTCATCTCTCCGTCCGTCTGACAGTCTGTTTGAAAGAAGAGATATTGGAGGCTTCAAATTTGGATATTTGAACTCTCCTTTTTTCCTTCTTCAGATAAAATGTACTAAGCGAAAATGCCAACCTTACTTTAAGGAATTGATCCCATACAAACATGCTCCCCATATTTGAATTTTTGTATGACATTTTTTTGTTTCGTTTTGGTTGTTAATTACACTAGAAACACCGAATTTGGTATGTCTTATTGTACGAAAATTCTCATATAATAAGCCGCATACATCCAGATCAGACCAATATAAAGCGGAGCACCATACGAACTTGGCTGCCATTTGGAAGTTTTTGAATCAAATATGTATTTTTTCTTCTTCTTCTTAGTTTAGTGTTTCTTACGTCAATCCTTATAATATATTCCATATAGGCCCAGATTGTAGCGCTATAAGAAACTTCCCCATACAGCACACTCGATTACAGCTTTCTTTCTTGTTATTATAGGGTAGTTGGCACTGTGACCAATTAATGTCAATTGTGCGCTTACTATAGTATAATACCATTGGCGAACGTTGATATTGACTACGAACAAGGTTTTTCGGATTAAGTGTTTACACATTCCTCCCTGTAATCTTGTAGTGCAACAGGTATTTAGCTAAGGCTGAGCATTCTTCCAAAATATATTCCTGAAACTTCTCGTCCTTTAAACAGAATCGAATATACTGTCAACTTCAATACCTATTTTGTATACGAGTTTCCGAGCCTGCAATGTTCAGGCTTCCTCTCTTTTCTTGCTCTATAGTTTCTTACCATGTCTAATACCCTCACAGCTTTCTCAGAATTCAATCTTGACAATATATATACGGGTATATATATGTACATCGTTTTTCATTAATATTCTAAATTCGCCTGGTCCCAAACCGCGAAGTAGTTTGTGCCGTTTCTCACTAATTTGTATGCTTCCTCGTTACCAGGTATATCCACATGACCGGGTACACAGTATAACGTTACTCTATGTAATATTACCCAGAATATTGAAATATTGTAATATTCTGTTAAAATTGTTACATCTTTCTAAGGCATACATTTCTGCCATAAAGATACCGACTAGTTTACTAAAATGTTCGAAGTTCCTCCCTCCATCTCTTCTTCTCACCGAGTTCTATGTTAAACCTTTTGATGAAGTTGTGCTTCAAGCGGCAGTTATGTTATTTTTTTTGAGTTAGTAACAGTTACTGTTTTCCATTTTCCCCGTCACATATATAATGTATATATATGTATATCAGTTGCACACTTCCAAGTCAGTCTAATCTCTATCAACGGAATGGTGTAAAGTCCAACAATGCCAGGTGGAACGTGCAAGCCACTTCATTTAAAATACTCGTAATCTAATTTAACTACTTTAAAAGTTTAAATAGTATCTCTTAGTAGCACATTTAATATTTTAACACCGTCCCACTGCTGCGCAAATGCGTTTGTTGGTCAATTGCATTTTAAAGTACTAAATACATACATACTATTTACAATACCATATAACATCCATAGAAGTACATAGACGTATACCAATTTCAATCTTAATTTCAACGTCATAATAAATCATTTCAGTGTCAATTCCAAATTAAATAAATTATCACAGATAAAGCTAAAATTTTACTAACAATATATTGCTAATTTTTCGATTAGTAATTCGTACATCTATATTTGGATTTTGCTTAATAAATTTTATGTTTGATTTATATGAAACACGTTTAAAATTTCCGGCATAGACACCGTGAATTTATATTGCTGTTTCCTTCTCCGCCGGGTAATCAGTTGATTTAATAAGCTTTTTAAAGGCTTATTGCAATTGCTGACAGTGTACGGTTGGTTTTTGTTCTTTTTTTCTTCTACTGGGTTAAAATAGTCATAAAAACTAAATAAATATGTCTGAAACATTTATAAGCGTGGCATTGAAAATCATCATTACAGCGATAGTTCTAAGCACTTCAGCATATTGACACTTGTTTCTTAATTGAATTCGGATCTATACGTTGGAATGAATCTATAATATTTTGTAGTCTTCATACATAATGTGAATATAATTTGTCACTATTTTGTCATAAATTTCTCAATCTGCTTCCTCGTAGACCCCATAAACTACTCATATATACGACGATATGAAAAGTTGAGGCTATGTCCGTGGTCGTCTGAAGAAGTCCACATTATTGAGGAAAGTTATTGATTGCCATTCACTTCTTTTGCAAACGAGTCCAAGCAGCTCACAAACGGCCTTTAACGGACATGCATCCCCTTGGTAGTCTCTGAAAATCTGTTTCGAGGTGAGCAAATTTTGAGAAGGCTATCCCTGTGCTGCGCTGGGTTTGGTTACCGCCATCGCAAAACTTTTACCACTGAAGACACAAAGGTAGCAATGGATACGATCCCTCTTTGATGTCGACCCCCGGATGAACGTCAGAGAGCTGATCTCGATAAGCTGGGCAAGAATGTATGTAAGATATACAATACTTTATGGGAATTCTGTCTCCTCCTTCTGGTTATTATAAACTTCAGGTACTATTTTCACTTTATGTGGCACAGAAACTAATTGAAAATTGAAGCCGTCGTGTATTCACGACTATAAAATGCCCTACACACTTGCTAATATGCAGAATTTTAATTTTTAAATCACAAAAAATGTGTTTTTCTTAAATTATTTAATAAACTAATTTTAAAGAAAATAAAAGCTAACTTTTTCAAAGTATTGTATTCGTGGTGGACGTGGCATCTGCAAAATTTAATAATCTCGATCTGCGTACGGTTAATGATAATCTAAATGTCTAAGTTTGAAGTCTCTAACGCTTAGACTTCCTGAGATCTGTTGTTTCATACATCCAGACGAATGGACATGGCTAACTCCACTCAGTTTGCAGATGTCCACATTAGTGCGGAAAGTTATTCATTAACTCGGAAACGTTCCCTGTGACAATGTCCGAGAGGGCGACCGAGCATGCGCTGAAAAGACCAAGGCTGGAAAGTTCTGCACTAACTTAGTATTAACAATAACTGGCAATAGCGTACCTGACAAACACACCTTCCTAGGTGCGTCCAAAACCTATAAACCACATACAACCACAATTAATTAAGAATAACAGTTCCAACTTTGGAATAAACAAATAGTTTGTAAAACCGAAATATCTAAAAGTGGATGGTGCGTTTGTTTAGGGACTATCCCTAAAAATTGGCGAAACACACCCTTTGACATATATGTGAATTATCCATTCATAAGAAGCCACAATTTCAAATTACAAGTTGAAATTAAATGTAATAAATAAGTTTTTTATACAAAAATGTAATATTGGGTGGTGGGTTTCTACATCTAAAAGTAAGTGGAACTTGCAATTTGTCATATATCGACATATCCATTCATTACAAGACATCATATAACATTTCAAGTTAATAATTACTATAAAAAATAGTTTTTAGTACAAAAGCTAAAAAGCTAAGATTAAACTGGGTGCTATAAAGTATCCATTCGTAAGAAGCCACCATGTTACATTTCAAGTTTATATTAACTGTAACAAAAAACCAGAAAAAACGTTAACTGCGTTTGAGTCAAAGCTTTAATACCATTCACACGAAATTTAAAATCATTTTGTAAACATCAACATGCGTGGTGGGTTTGTATAGAGGCTACACTATAAAGTGGGCGGGACACGCCCATTAGTATATTTATGTGAAGCGTTTGTCCATAAAAAGCCACCATATCATATTTCAAGCTGATATTGGCCTAAATAATTTACTTTTTTATACAAAAAGTCAAAAGTGGGCGTGTGATTTGTATGCAGGCTACCCCAAAAGTCAGGGGGATACAACACATTGTAATGGGTCCGTCCATAAGAAGCTACCATGTCCATTTTTAGGTTGATATTGACTGCAATAAAATAGTGTTTCATACAAAAAGTCAAAAGTAGGCGTGTGTTTTGTATGGGAGCTATACTAAGAAGTGGGCGTGGCATGAAAAGACAGATGAACGGACATACATATATTGATCGACTCGTCCCATTGAGCTGATCAAGAATATTTGTATATACTGGGAAATCATCGATGGCTGCTTTAAAGCGTTACAAACTTTCAGACAGACTGACAAAACCCTATTCACACTATGTGTGAAGTGTATAATGACATACAAATATGGTTTAATGATCAACTAGGATATCGGCGCTAGTGCTGAAGTGATGATAACTAGTAATGACGCTTCTAAATGACACGCTTACAAATGTTTTCGACACATTTGAATATATCGTATCATTATCATTTTTAATGACTATTTGTGTAGAAAAGAAAGAATAAGTAACACCACAGCTGTGAAAGTGTGCTGTCGGCAATTGCATTAAGCATTCACATATTAACAAAACACTGATAACCCGGCGGAGAAGGAAACAGAAAAATACATTTACGCTGTCTATGCCGGAAATTTGAAACGTTTTCCATATAAATCAAACTTAAATTTACTAGACGCAATTCAAAAATTAGCAAAATAATTCTTCAAATACTAAGAAATTATTGCACATTTTTTCGATTGATTTGAAATTTTCGCTTTATCTGCGATAGTTTATTTAATTTGATATTGACGCTGCTATGGTTTATTATGCCTTGATTTGAAATACTAAAGAGGATGTGATATGACATTGTAGATAAATAGTACTTAAAAGTGCAATTGATATTCAAACGCATTTGCAACAGAACAACAGGCGGTGGCAACAAATTCTGTGTGTGCCTGCTGCTAGGTTAGGATGGCCAACATGGGTGAACCCCACATTGTCACTTAGGCCAGCGTAGGCCCCCTGTGATTAAGAGATATTTAAACTTAAAGTAGTTAAATTTGATTAAATGATTTGTGATAATGATAGACATTCAATTTCTGTATCTACTATATATACTATGTATGTCAAAAATTAAGTGCTTTGCACGTTCCAACTGACTTTGATGGGATTTACCTCATTGCTCTGATTGAGATTAGACTGATTTGAAAGTGTGCACTGAAAGTGTTATAAAAACGTTAAAAGTTTTGGTGTGACGGTAAACTACTCGGGTGGTATGGTTGGGGGACGTGAGCAACGACGGCACTAAACGTGAATTTAGATATTTATTAATTAAACACAGCATAATACAACTACAAGATTAAAAATTATACAGCTTTAGGTTGCTTCATTGAAAAGTGCTTTTGTGCAACATGCTTTAGAGCTTCGGGCAATTTTATGTTGGTTTTTATTGAGTATTTTCATTGGGAAGAACATTCTCAACGTTTACCCATTGCACTGGCAAATGTTCGTTTTCGTTAACATGTGAGTGGCAAAATGACGTTCGCGGTATTTAAATAACAGCTATTTGTGGTGTTGATAAATAGTAATGTAAGTAAGTAAGTGACGTTTATAACAAATATGATATAATATCGATAATCTGATTTTATAGAAGAGCAGTTAACTCCTTCATGTGGCGAAATACAGCTTTCTTCGAGTATGTTGAGAATGTTAAGAATGTTGCTCGGTGGAAAGGCTCTATTAATTTGGTACAACAAATCAAGCAGCCTGCTCTGCATAAAGCTTTACTAAAAATTTACTATATTAGATTTATCAGAAAAATAGTTTCATACTAGTTTCTTAAGTACTTGTGTGCATGGTTTAAATTTGTTTTACGTTAAAAAAATGTCTCATAGAAACGGTAGAAAATATGAGATTAATGCATGTTTTTTTAAATTCATACTGAAATCTAAAACTTAGTGAAGTGGGCACACCTAAATGTAGATTTTTTAAGACTGCAGTATATTTTCAATTACAATCTATATTGTCTATATATAAATAGGCAAGTGCAAAATGTTCAATGTTTTTAATCGCCTTAAACACAACATATTGGCTTGATTTTGTTGTGAAGTAGGCACGAATGTAAAAACCAGTTAACGCCCTCGATCAATCAGAAAGATCTAATCTCTCTCCCTCTCTAAGCTCTCTCTCAATTCGCTAAAAATAACAACAAAAAACTCTAAGTGAGTGACGCCATTGGAATAAGCAACAGACGAAAATGTGTTGTTTGATGAAAAATATGAATTTGATTTGTCCATTTGCTTATTTACATCTTTCTATGCACTTTAACATTTAGCCCATGTTTGAATAATAGGGGTAGTCCCTTAAACTCGGAAACTCGGAAACTTAAAAACGTTGTAAGCATCAAAATTTTACGAGACAGTTTACGGGAACGCACCTTTGTGAAATCACGTAGAAAAAAAGCTGTGTACTTCACTTTGACAATTTGGCTAAAGTCGCCTATTAAACAATGTTCGGAATTACTCATAGCCAACTGCGAGTACTTCTTATTTAATAAAGCTATTTAAGCGCTTGTTTTGAATTCAAGCTTTATGCTTCGTTGGCTTCTATATCTGCTAGCATTTGATTTCTTTCACTAGAGTCGAAAAGGAAATGTTTCTTATTGATATTTTCTTCGGTTTTTATATCCAATCCTCTCTAGAAAATGACATCAAAACACAATTCTGTCAGCATAACATTGCGGTTTCATGTAGTATTGCCTTAATGCTTACAAGTTGTGGTGAAGATATGTCACTTGATCAATCCTGGGAAGAACTATGCGAAAAATAAATGATCCAGTCTATTTTTGTGGAATCGAAAATGAAATCAGCAATAGTTGGCACTAAAATAAATCCAAAACCAACTGAAATACTGAAATTACTGAAATACCATCTTCCCGCCTAAATTCCCAAGATTTTTTTAAGAAATAATTCTGCTGTTATGGGAGCCAGATGTTATTGAGACTACTTCTATTGTTTTTTACACCATTTTGAGCCCATTCTCTCCAGAAAATGGCATTAAAAACCAAATTTTTGACAACACCATGCGTTAACTTAACATGTTATCTTAGTACCCAGTGTTGATAATTGGATATGTTATCAAATCAAGTTTAGAGGAAAACCCATAATATAGTAATGTAGCGCATTTCGTATAGCTCCTCCTTTTTTTGTTTCTTTTGGTTCACTCGCTTTCAGTGCATCTAGCGCATGTCGAACGAGCAGCTCGACGTTAGACTCAAAACAGTTATGGGCGCACTTGCGAACATATTGGCGAGCAACAGTTGAGTGTGAAAGAGTCTATATATTATATATGTATATAAATATATATATATATATATATATATATATATATATATATATATATATATATATATATATATATATATATATATATATATATATATATATATATATATATATATATATATATATATATATATATATATATATATATAGAGAGAGAGAGAGTATATATATATATATATATAGATATATATATATATATATATATATATATATATATATATATATATATATATATATATATATATATATATATATATATATATATATATATATATATATATATATATATATATATATATATATATATATATATATATATATATATATATATATATATATATATATGTATATATATTATTGCAAATAAATTGCTCACTTGTCTCTGATTTAGAACAGGACTGCCCAAAAGGAGAGCTGCCAAAGTGTGGCTGTAGGTGTCTGTTTTGCACTGCGTGATATTTTATGCAAATCTTTCTTAGTCATAATTTGTACAGTGTGCCGAAATACAACACCAATGCAACGTAACTAATTCAAATTTTTGTTTCTCTTTAGCAACAAGAAGCCGACTTCAACAGGCGTTCGTTGATATGTGTATAAAAACAAGAAAGTTTTCGTCCCACTGGCGCTATGGTTGGACAGCGTTGATTTAGAGGCGAAAGCATTTTCCGTGTTACTCCAGTATTATTGATATATTGACTACTATTGACTACTTTTAAAACAGAAGCTCGAATTTCGACCACTATGAGAACTCTAGTTAATATTATTTTGTTTTGTTAAATTATTAGCTAACACTTGCTAAAGACACACCCTATATATATCTTTATAAATGAAATGAACGCTTATCGGCAGCTGAAGAAAAAAAAAAGAGTCTTAAATGTTTTATAATAGCGTCAATGACGCTGCTTCATGAATGATTCCAACAACCTGTGGATTTTGTTATTTTCACCTAGATTTGAAGCGCCACCAAAACATTCACCACCCGCTGCTCTTAGGCCATAGTATGTTTTATTCTTTTATTTTTTTAAGTAAACTTTAAACTGTTTACCAAAATAGGAAAAAAATTTAGTGGACGCTATTCAAGTGGAAGAATACCTTTAATAGCATGGGTAAATTTTGTGCTGATATGAAACATTACGCAGCACTATATCTACAGTATATAATGATATGATTTGATTAAGACGCACGGTTTCAAATGCGAATGTGTTTTGCAAATCATTATAAACCGCTAAATTACTACAATATAAAAAGAGATTGTTGTTTTACATCACTTTTTATAAATTTGAAAAATATGAAAAAAAAAAAAAAATGAGTTTGGCATGAATTTCGCAATTTTGGCATTTGTGCACGAGATAGAAAGCTGTGAATAATTTTGTTGCGTATGAAATAATTAGAAATACTAAACAAATATGTAAATTAAAAATCAAACAAATTTTCGATATCTAAACTTCATATCCCTGTAAACTTCGTTCGTCTTTGCATTGATACCATGAGCTGTTTCAGACAGTGTCTCCCAAGGATAAACCTTGACAACATCCGATATAGCTACTTTGGAGATGTTCGAGAGAAAGATTTTGCTTATGATTATAAAAAGCCTGCATACCTGTCAAATCAATATTTAATAAATAACCTGCACACACCATATTTTTGTCTTAATTTTGTTTTGCACAAATTATATTACAAAGAAGGCAGCATTCGAGTGAGATACGCTGTATCTTAGAAATATAAGGCTCTCTATCTAAACCATAGATTTGTATTGGGTCTATTTTTTATAGTGGTCTGATCTGTATGTGCGTGGAGAGGAATCAATATTTCTACGCGCCTGTGGTCGAGCGTGTTGACGAGTTGCTTATACGGACCAACCTTATATTGAGCGCAAAATTTTGGTCATACTTAGCGCTCTTAGCATTATTAAATGGTACTGAACTGTTTTGTATTGTCGTTATTTTGTTTGAATATCAACTACAGAGTGCACACTACACACTACTAGTAACTTACGTTATACACCAAATTTGAAGTTTACATACATACATAAGTTTTAAAAGAAATGGAGGCTGGTTTGTATGCGGGCTAGTCCTTATAATGGTGTTCATTATATACACTTTAGCTGTGGAGGTCACAGTAGAGTTTAAATATGAATCTGAAGGCTCTAACTCTTCCATGGTAGTCTCCTAGATACATTTGTTTGTAACAGTGTGGCACATAGGGTATAGGGTATACGAAAAGAAGAGAAAAAAAAAACTAGAGAAACCGTTGTCTACTGTAGAGCCGAATTTTTGATACGTTTCTCATACGCTAATAAATTTTTCATTACGCGTTTTATGTAGTCAGCTCAATAACTAAGTATGTTTTACTTACAAAAACCACAAAGCGGTTGATGGTTTTAAATAGCGACCTAGCATTATAAGTGTGCAGAACACTTTCATTAATATATACAGCTCTGTGCAGCGTCCGTCTACCAAGTCCGTCTACCAAAGCATACCTAATTTCAAATTCACTTATAAAAATCTTTAAATTGCTGGCTTTTTTAGTATTACTTGGGCACCCTAAACCTATGCCGGCTTCAGATAATCTTTATAGCGGCTTAAAAAAGATGCGTTGAAAACTTAGGATTTTTTTTTTTTTTTTTTTTGTATACACACACAGCCAGCTAGCCAGACAGACGGACATAACGCTATGTGTTACAAACTTCGTATCAAAATTAATATACAATTTAAACTAGTATGTGTGAAATAGTATAAAAAATTACAAACGATTTTTTTTTACAAATTTTGCTTTGACAGATTTGCACGTTAGTTTTATTTTATTTTAGTTTTTGTTTTCATTGTTGGAATTTGTACATGCCTCTAGTTTCTGTTTCTAAGTAGCCATTAATGTCTTCTACATTTGGTTTTAAAGAACACACACATTTTTTTTTATTAAACACTCAGATACAGAGACACATGCATACATATGTACATATCGTACAGAGGTATGTAGATACATACATACATACATACATACTACATATGTAAGTGGTTGTCTTTGGTGGAAATTTTCCATGCACGTTTTTAAGTTTTCTTATTGGACTTCATTTATTTATTTTTGAATTCTTGTGGCACTTTTTTTTTCTTCTTGTTGTTGTTAGTGCTGAAATGTGCAACAGCTGCGTTGTTTTAAACAAAATACCCGGTATTGCAAGGAAATTTTGCAATATATATTTTGCTTATGAATATATATTCTTAAGAATTTTTAGATACAATTGGAAAATTTATGAAAATGTTTATTTGCATTTAGTACTAGCGTGTTTATACCATTCACACATAGTGTGGTATTATCAGTTTTTGTGAAAGTTTGTAACGTATTAAAGGAGGCATCGTTGATCCCATAAAGTATATATACTCGTATGTATATATTCTTGATCAGCTCGACGAGACTAGTCGAGCTAGCCATGTCCGTCTGTCTGTCTGTATGTTGTTGCGCATTTGTTTGGGGCCAATTTGTATTTGGTATCAAGTTGTAATTTTGCAGTTTAATAGAGTATCAAGATTTACCTGCAACGCATACTGTTTGGGGTAGCCCCCATGCAGACCTACTGCCCCCTTTTGACTTTTTGTATGAAAACTTCTTTATTAAAGTCTTTATTAGGTTGAAAAGCGTTATGGTGTCTTTATATGGACAGCCGCTTAACATACATAGACTAATGGGCGTAACCCCCATACAAACCCACCGTGCAATTTTGTGTGTTTTTATGAAAAAAAATCTTCATTTAAATCAATATTTGCTTGAAATTCGATTTGGTGGATTTTAGTGGGCAACCGCTTCATATACATATACAAATGAGCGTGTCCCGCCCACTTTTTGAGGTAGTCGCATATGAGAAACGTCAATATCAACTTGAAATTCGATATGACGGCATCTTACACATCTACTACATCGCTTCATACACATCTACTAGTGCACGAGAACCGCCCAGTTTTGGGGGTAGCCCTTATTTAAAGCCCCACGTTTATGTTTTACAATACGATTTTAAATTTCGTGTCAATGGTATTGGAGCTTTAGTTCAACCAAAGTTGACGTTTTTTCTTGTTTTCGATTATTAAAGTATAAATATAATTCAAAATTCCAGAAATTCTTGTTAGATCTTTCAAAATAGCTCTTTCAAATCCGTGCAAACGTACAAACGTGCCATATATAATTGATTTATAGTACGACATGTTCTTGCTCTTGAACTGATTTCGAGTGCTGAAATCTTAGATGAACTAAAAAATGGACAGAAACCAAAAAAAAAAAAAAAATGATATAGATTTGCAGTTGATTTGTTATATGATTTTGCCTGCCGATGCTTAATTTCATTCAACTTTTAAGTTTTGGCAATTAATTTTATTTATTTACTATTGATTTCGATTTGGTATAAAAACTAACAAAAACACTTAAAAATAGATGCTTGATTGATTGCTTGGCAGTGTACTCATTTAAAATGCGCTTCATTAATTGTAAATCGAGACTAAAATGTCTTTTTTTTTTGGAAATTTTATGTTGCATTTTTATGTTGCAGATATTAACTTCAATGGAGTAAGATACTTTTGAAAAGCTTTGAGTTAGATTGCATTATATTTCAGTGCAACTAATCCAAAATGAAATCAAATGAATAATATTTCTTGCAAAATTCATATTTTCATTAAGTAGTATATGGTCTTTATGATCTTCGAAATGAACTACTCAATACAAAAGAAACAAATAAAGTTCCGAAATAAACTTCTATGTAGTATCTATTTATTCAATGCAAACTACAGCATATTATGCATTGTATTTTTGATATTGTAAAAGTAGTATACCAAATTTTACAAAAAACGACAAAAAGAGCGCTGCAATTAAGAGTATACGACTTTGAGATACACTGTATCTATAGTAAGAATCTTTATTTGAACCAGTTTTTGGTTTTTTGTTTTTTTTTTTTTTGATTTTTTTGTTTTGTGGGTATAAAATTTGGAAATCTCACAACTGCTGCATGTTTATTTGTTTAAAATGATTTAACGAAAGTTAAGTTATACTATATACTGCGTTTCGGTAGATGCTTCTCAGTTCTCTTTCTCAGTCGATCAGGCTGGGAGGAGGGCAGCCCTGGTACTGAACCATCTATGATCACTTGGTTCACTGATGGTTCACTTACCGATACGGGCACAGGTGCGGGTGTCTTCGGACCCAACACCAGGATCTCTATTGCTAATCTGAGGTCCACGCCATCGAGGTCTGCGCCCGACACATTTTGGATAAAAGTCCTAAATGGGCCAAAAAAAAAATTTTTTTTTCAGTTAGCCAGGCGGCTATTAAAGCACTATTCTCTTGGAATTTCCCCTCGAGACTGATTCTTCAATGTTACGACATCCTCCAACAACTGTCAATCGGCTGTAAAGTCGCGATTTGTTGGGTACATGGCCATAAGAGTATCGAGGGCAACGAAAATGCTGATGAACAAGCCAGGTCTGATTCGGCAAGTTCCTTCATACATAGGTCCGAAGCCTTTTTGCGCACTTAGCTGGGTTAGATCGGTTTAAAAGTACTGCCTCCCGATACTGAATACAATATCCTGGTCTACGGCAGGCCAAGCTACTAACCCGTCCTATGTACCCAAAAACCAACGCACATCTCAATAGATCTGACCTGAGGTTGCTTTTGGGCTACCGTACCGGCCATCATCCACTGTGATATCACTTAAATAAACTAGATCTCTCCTCAGAAACAGATTGCAGACACTGTCTAGAGAATGTCGAAACTAGTTTACATCTGCTTTGCAACATCTGCTTTGCCCGGCCTTGTACAGGCTCAGAATTGAGTAGATGAATAGACCGTTTATTACATCTATTGAGATCAGAAACACCTCGTCTACGGATATTCTCTATATCATTAAAGAGACGGAGAAGATCCTACAATAGATAAATTAACTTAACCATATGCGGGCTAGGGTACAAAAGACAATTTTCTGTCGTAGTGCTGTTTCCTTTAGGAAGGCCCTCAGACGTTCTAACTCTGACACTAGAGAGAGTCTCAAGTAGGTTAGCTTTACAGGCTGATCACTTTCTTTAAAATGATACTTTTTTCACCTACAGAAGAATTTCACGATTTGTATCAACTTGGAATTGGCACCTCCTGTAAATTCTTCTAGAAGTAAAATACGAAACATTTTAACGTAATCATCTCTGAACAATTTCTACAAATTCGAAAACCGAAGCAAGGGAGAGATCTTTTTAACTCCAATATCAACCGAAAATATAGCAAATTATAAGATAATGTTGAAGTTTCAACCTTAAAAATTGTCGCAATTATGTATATTTTATGTTATGAAATTTGATAAAATGACGCTGAAATAGACGCACGGACGGACGTATACATAGAAGTGAAATCTTCGACTTCTCTTAAATGCAATAAAATACAAAATACTCTTTTATACATATCTGTATATTAAATAGGGTATAATAAAGAAATAAAAAATTCATTGTGATTTTATGTCTTACACACCTTCGCAGCAAGTTCCATTTTGGCAAACGAAATGCTCAGAACTCAATTGGATGATGATGGTGTTGTTGTTGTTGTTGTTGTTATAAAAACTTCTGCCGAGTGGTTGCAACTCGGTTATTATTCTGCTTCTTGTTCGTTGATCAGTCTCATATATGTATGTATATAATTTTTTTTTTTTTGTAAATTTTTTTTTAAATTTAAAAAAAAAAACGTTTTTTTCTCAAAGATTCTTCACTTAAACAAACCCAAAAAAAAAAAAAAAAAAAAAACCCGACACTTTTTTACACTTTTGAACTTGGAAATTTTTATTGTCCCATGGCCATGGAGTTACGAGGTACTTATGTAGTATGAATACTGTTGTTGCCCTTAGCTTAGTTCAGTTATTACGCGACTGTGACAGCAACTTTCTATTGTATACAAGTATGTACTACACTGATTGGTTTCGCTTTCTCAATTGAGGCCGGGCCGGCTTCGATGTCTTGCCTCTTTCCGGGTTGTCTTCTTCTTCTTCTACTTCGTATTTGTATTCGTATTCGTATTCTGATTCTGATTCTTGCTCGTTTACTTCGTTCACTCTCCTTTTTGTATGTTTTGAATTTGTTTGTTGAATGAATGTAACGTGTTAATCGCTCTACGCAATCATAAAGACTGAAATCGTTCTGCTGACTGTCTGCCTGCCTGTCTCATGATGTTGCTCAACGGCGTCGATGCCGCCGCTGTCGTTCATAGCTGAGTATCTTACCGTTCTCGTTGTTGCTGCTGCCGCTGCTGCTTATTGTTGTTGTTGCTTGCTATAGTAAATATCGGATACGATTCTGACTGATTCTAATTGCCACCGACGCTTTTTGTGCTCTCCGCGCATGAATTTTAATACTCTTCACACGTATTGTGTATAGTATTATAACTTTGTCACCAAATTTGCAATGCTTTAATGGAGACAGCGAAGATTATATAAAGTATATGTATGTACATATACATATGCTTGCTCAGCTCAGCTCAGCTCAACGGGACGTTTGGTCAGTTTAACTCATGTCTCTGGCAACTCACTCAGTTTGTGAGATATTCATCAAAATTTGTATATGTACCCTTACTCCAATCATAAGATAAAACGATAAAAAAAAAAATACACTGCCACGCCTACTACAAACCCATCCACTTTTAAATTGATATACGGTACAGAGGCTTTATGTCCATGAAGTGTCCGCCGTGTTTTATATAAGGACTAGCTTCCATATAAAACCACGAGTGGATATAGACATGTCCGGATATAGACCCTCTGTTTGAACAAAGACATCTTGGTGACTATAAGACTTTAAACTTGTAGATTTAGACACTCCTATTTCGTTTTGTCCGCTTTCGACACGCCGATAAGAACGAAGTTCTTCAACGCCCTATCTGATCTTGTTATCCCAGAAAAGATCGTTCGTCTTTGCATGATGACGCTATCATACACCCAAAGCGTCCTTATGGTCACGATATTCCATAAGGAAGTGATGCTACTCGCATATGTTGATGATATAGACATCATAGGCACCAACGAACGGCGGGTTTGCAGGGCGTTCTCGGAGATTGAGAAACAGTCACGTCTCATGGGCCTAGCGGTGAACGAGGACAAGACGAAGTACTTGGTGTAAACTCGCAGACCATCAGCGCGTCTTGGACGATCTGTGAGTATGGAGAATTTCAACTTCAATGTTGTAGAAAAGTTCGTCAATCTGGGAACAGACATTTCCAGCGACAACAACGTTAGCCGAGAGATCAGACCAAAGTAGATGGTAATCGCTGCTACTTTGGGCTAAGCAAGCAAATTAGATGTACAGCCCTCTCTCGAAGTACTAAGATAAAAATCTATACAACACTGATAATCCCGGTCCTGCTGTATGGCGCAGAAGCATGTACCCTGACAGCAACGGATACAGCGTCTTTAGGAGTGTTCGAGAGAAAGATTCTTTTTAGGATTGTTGGTCCCCTTAGAGTTGGAATCAGTTTAGGAACCGTATGAGCCACGAGCTGTATGAGCTGTATGATGAGGTTGATATAGACCAACGCATTAAATTTCAGCGGCTGCAACCCGAAGCTCCAGCACTAAAGGTTTTCGACGGAAACCTGAACATGATTGGTGGACGGCGTCAGAGAGAACACACAGTGAGCAAAACGTTCACATTTGATCGAAATTGGTATGGTTTTTTCGGTCTTGGATCTTCTGGCCGCTTCCGTTGTGATGATTGGTAACCATATACTCATGGGTCTTTATGATCCTTTTGAGCAAATCTACATCGTCGTTGACGTCATTTAACATGCGACGGTTCTTTTGGTAAAAATTTATAATAAATATAAGAAAACATTGCATGGCATGAGCCAAGCGATATGCCGCCATCCTCAGCTACTTATCTAATAGTGATTCGACGATTCTGCATAACAATTTTCTTCACTACTTCAACGTTTTTATCATTTTTCAGACACAAAATTTAACGCAGATTGTTTGATTCAATGTTTTCGATATAAAAAAACCCCAAGCACACTAAAATACGTCTAACCCTTATATCTACCTTCTGGCAAGAACTCACGATGCACACGATGCAATTGCAATCGATAAAAATAGTGAGCAAAACTTCACACTTGGCGCGATTGGTTTCCGCCATGACTCTTCTGCCCGCTTCCTTTTGGGATGTCTTGGCTTTGGTTTCGACGTCACAAGTTATGACTCTTTTAAGCAAATCTGCATCGTCGTCGACAGCTCCTGAGCGATTGTTCTTTTGGTGAAAATTGAACAGTTTCGGAAAAAACTTTGCTGCCAAACGGTTCATGCCCAAAACATTTTTAAAACAAGAATATACGTTAACTTCGGTTGAACCGAAGCACTAATACCATCCACACGAAATTTTAAATAGTACATATTGTAAAACATAAATGCGGGGGATTAAATAGGGGCTACTCCAAAAAGTGGGCGGGCCACGCCCGTTAGTCTATGTATGTTAAGCTGCTGTCTACCATTTAACGGGGTGTAACGGCACTTTAATGGCGAAAAGCATCTCCAATATGTGGATGTTGATGATGATGATAGTAATTATTTTTAAGTTAAGCATGCTGTTGTTTTTATTGTCAGTATATGGCATGCATATCATTGATATTTCTAATAAGGTCATTTATCTGAAATACCAAAACACGTCCAACCTTTATATCTATAAAAAAAAAAATGCAAAATGGCTGATCAACATAAAAAAGACAGTAAAATTTGAAAGGTCACCTTTTTTTAACACACCACGTACATATATGGTATATGGTAGTTAGATTTTGAAATACTTTTGAAATACTTTTGAAATACTGTGTTATTATGTAACAACGTACGGTAATGTGTACATATGTATTTGTAGCGTATTAGAGTTTCGGTTCAGATACATACATACTATAATAGTTTTTTTCTTAATGCGAAATGTTTTTGTTTCAGTGATAAAGCTTATTTTTTTAATGTTTCTAACATTCTATGAATGTATCTCTATACAAAACCATATTGTTTTTATAAGCAGTGTTCTGCGTTCGACAATTTGTTGTTGTTATTGCAATTAAATACGTGCATTTCTAATTACAAAGTCAACATTATTACATTTGTTTGTAATTTATTATTGTTTGCATTTCGATAACTGGTTTCGGATTTGCACTTAAAAACATATTTTTACCCTGAGATACAAAACTGCAAGTTCTCTTCGGCGTTCTAATAAGAGTTGTATGCCTTTTATGTAGTATTTTTAGATTCTAACGAAAACGCAGCTGAGAAGCTGAAAAGCTTTTTATGAGAGATTGCAGAGATCAACAGGTTGATGGCACACAAATTGTCTTCGCATGCGCATTATAATCAGCTAAAAAAAATGTTATTCTTCAAAAAAAAAAAAAAAAAAGACTTAGGGAAGTATTGAAATTGGAGTTGCTTTTGAAATAATTTAATTTAAACTCTTCTTGTTATACCATTCACACATATCGTGAAATGGTATTATCAGTTTTTCTGAAAGTTTTATTGAGTACAAATGTGAGTAAATGAGCTTGAATGTATTCTGTCGTACCTTTCTCCGTTCTTCATCACTTTTCTTATTGCAAAACTATGTACGTATAATTTGATGGTTTGAGCTCTAATATGTATGAATGATTCATTTGCAGATACAAGTGCATACGTACATATTATTTGTGAATTATAAGTGCTATAAAGTACATACCAAAAAAAAAAAAACAATCTTTAAAAATGAAGCTTCCAACTCCCATTGACTACACATTGACCCACAGTTCACATTTATGCATTTGTATGGAAAACGTCAATATCAACTTGAAACTCGATATGGCGGCATCTTACACATCCACTACATCGCTTTATACACATCGATATTTGCGAGTTGAGCAACAAATTCCATCTACATTATTTGTACGTAAACTCTAGAACTATTCTTGCAAGATATTGGTTCAATATTTCCAGTTATACAACGTACCCATTTAATTATTCAATAGATAATTTTATAGATTTAATAGTCTTAAATAAAAAAAGAAGTACATATTTAATTTCCCTTCCACTTAACGAGTACAATAATATATTTTATTTTTTTTTTTTGTTAGTTTTTCAAAACTATCAGTGGATAATTATTTTCAGCATTACGTTCTAGCTTGGGAAACAATCATTTCGGGTAAATGATGCGCAAGCAGCGAATAAAAATAATAATTAAATTTTTTTTATAAATATTACTTTAATTCGGAAATGTAGCTAATTGTCTAAAAAAGTTCAGCAGCTTTATACCCTACATACAAATGTATATACACACATATGTACACGTGCTCGAAAAAGTCTGCGTACACCAAAAAAAAAAATTTGAATTTTTAACTTTAATCGCAAATATCTCAGCTAATGTTTTATGTATTTATTTATTTAATATTGCAACTACAATCCATATATAAAACAGTCGTTTAATATAAAAATTTAAGTTTATACATTAACTAAACTAACTTAAAACTAGAAGAAGGAAGTTGCTGACACTCAGACCCGTTGGAGGAATTTTTGTTTGAGACTCTAGATTGACCGACTGTGCCCCTATTCAAAGCGTGGGCAGTGGTCCAAGCTGGCGCAATTACAAAAATAAGGAAAATAGAAGTTGCTAAATTAAATTTACAAATATATTGAAAAATAATATGAAAACTTATTGGAGATAGTACAATAGCTCGAAGTGAATTATTGAGCGCGTAATTTGTCGTACAAAAAAAAAAAAGGCAATTTTATTGGCACGAACAAGGTGCGAGTTGGCCGAATGGGGAAATTTAGTAATATAGACTGAAGTAAGTAGGGAGAATCAATCTCCTTCCCCAATAAGAATTTTATGAAGAAAAGCAACAGAGAGCATAGAAAGGCGTGATAAGAGGGTTGGGAGATCAATTGATTGTAACCTGTCATGATAGGGTGCAAGATTTAAAAAATATTTGTGGACTCCATGCCAAGACGTCTTACGGAGGTACTGGCGAGAAAGGGTTATCCTAACAGTTATTAACACATAATTTTCTTCGAAATAAGAAGCATGTACGCAGACTTTTGCGGTAGTGCTTTTTTGACATCTTGTAGCATAAAATGAGTTGAAACTATAGTTTTAAGTATTAAAATGCAGCAAAAATATTATTACAGTTAAGAGAAATTAATAAACTATATAATAAAACAAAGTTTGATTCAAAACATGAAACATAAAAATTTTTTTTTGTGGTGTACGCAGACTTTTTCCAGTAAGTGTATATATACATGTGTAGTACATACTCGTATGTAAGCAGGGTACAATGTGTTTGTTAAACCGTTAAACCGCTAAACCGTTTCAGTTCCGATGCTGATAAAAAAGTATATGTAAACACTTTACACTGCCTGTTGCATACATTAACCCAAACTTAATATAGCCTTGTCCCTTTGGATACAGGGTATAATAAAGGAGCAATAATACATAATTTAAAGTTACTAAACTGAAACAAAGTCGTAAAAGCTCACATTCAGTAAAGGAGAACTTATTTTAGCAGAGCATACTTTTAGGCACAGGCTCAAAGACCAAAGCTTCCTACCATTAAATTGCTACGGAAGTTAAAAAAGTCTCAATCTTTGTCTGCCAAAAATCCAGCTGAAACTCGTCAACAGATTGTGAACACCGTTTCGTGCATCCACCTTAGTCCAATTCATCCTCTATCTGTCATTGTAATTTGTCTTTAGTTCGTCATCGTTTTTTTTAAGAAAAAAAAAAATAAAAAATCAACGCTCATCTGTAAACAAAACTACTATTACGGCTTGCTGAACCAACTCCCAAAACATTTCTTGGGTCAACATTCACAAATTTGACTCTCAGTTATTTCATGAAGACGTCATGGAAGCGCAGATTTACTTCCATTCACATGAAGTTTCAAGCTGAGAACTTTGCAGGTGCAAAGAAAATAATTTGTTGTAAAATCTAAAAACCTGAACGTGCGATGTTGGAGCCTACATCTAAAAGTGGGCGTAACACCTCGCCCCTTGATAATTATGCGAAACGTCCAACCTTATGAAGCCACCATACCATATGTTAAGTTGATTTTGACTGAAACGATATAGTTTTTCATGAAAAATCACAAAAGTGGATGGTGAGTTTGTATGGGGGCTGCCCCTAAAATGGATAAATCACATTTTCTTATTCATGTGAGACGTTCGTCCATCAGAAGCCACTATATTCAATTTCAAGTTGCTATTGACTGTAATTAGAAAGTTTTAATACAAAATTCCAAAATTGGGCGGTAAGTTTCTATATCCTCTAATATTGGCGTGATGCCCTAAACATTTATGTGAAGTATCCGCCCAAAGCAAAGCCGTCATATCAAATTTCACGGAATTGACTACAATAAAAACGCTTTCCATACAAAAAGGTGACAATGGGCGGATGGATTGTATGGTGGCTACCTCAAAAAGTGGAGGATCGTACACATTGATATATATATATGTGAAGAGTCCCTACATAAGAAACAACCATGCTAATTTTTAAGGTGATATTGACAGCAAAAAAATAATTTTTCATGTAAGTCGAAAGTGGGGGAAGCTGTTGTTGTATATGGGGCTACTCCAAAATATATATAATTTATGAGGTCTACGATGCCTCCTTTAATGCGTTAAAAACTGATAATACCAATTCACACTTTGTGTGAAAAAGGAAAGAATTTAATTTGCAGTCACTTTTTTCGTTCTTTATTTGTTTATTGGTTTATTAGTTGTTTTGTTGTTTCTCAGACCGGTCCCTTTTTATTATCGCTCGTTGCTGTACTTCTTCATCCAGTGAGAGTCAATGTGGCACGTACATATTTGCTCTATATGCTCATCAAGTCATCTGTCTGCGGGCAATGCATGCAACCAAGTGGGTTTAGTTTATTTTGCTCAATGTCATTCCACTTGGACACCCATAAAACGCTTCGTTTATTTATCACTTTTAGTGGTGTCTTACCGGCAGCGAAGGTACTGCTGTATCGCGTGATTTCAATTTATTCTGTCATCATCTTCTGGACCATTTCATTTTTGTTTGCTCTTCGCGTCCATGAAACAAACCTGATAACTCTACATAGCATGCGCAACAACATTGAAACAGATGTACAAAAATTTTGTTTTAAACTCGCTAAAAATTTTTACCAAAACGTTAAATTTGATGAAACAAGTTTATGATGAGAATATATATTAATCTTTTTTATATACTTCACACATAGGTTAGATTAAGTTGAGTGGCCGGTGGCAAGAAAACCACCAACATGAATCTTCTTCTACTCACATCTACACAGAATCTAATGACACTAACGCTGAGTATGGAACACAGAGCGATTTCAGGACGAGCATACATATACGCTAAATTTGCTAAAATCAACGCTACTTTCCGCTCATATCAAGTAAAAATGCAAGCATACATCAAGCATCAGAATTCTGGTAAGAAGCGCTTTTGTTGATCAATTCAAACACAGTGCTTTTTCAATTAAGCTTACTTTCTGTTCAAATTAAGTTCGTATTTGAGCTTGAATTAATCCAAGCGTTCTCGAAATAAGTCTATTTTGTACTCAAGTCCATCCTTTTTTCCACTTAAATCAATAAACTTTCTTCTTGAAGTAAACGTTTTTTCGGCTTGAAGCAAGCTTACTCGAGCATCAAGACGGCTACAATTGAGAATTACGGGTTTGAAAAAAAATTCTTGAACCAAGAAGTGATGCTGGGAATGTTATCTGTCAAAAAAAAGTGGTGTTTCTCTGGCTTTATGGGATAGTGCCGAGTCATGTTGCAATTGTTTACGTGCCATACGTAATGAAGCATCGTTTAAAATCTTTTCAATGTAGATTTGTTGATATACCTTTACGTCCTGTTCAATGAAAACGAATGTTGAGCGTCCTATGGCAGTTACGCCGGCCCAAACTATCACTGATGCAAGCATTTGCTTATGCAGAGGAATTTGCTGATCTAAATTGTCTTTTGATTTGCACTTTAACCATAAACAATTTTGTTACTTGTTTACTCCGATACAAAAACATTTTGTTCACACGTAAATGACGTAGCTCATTAACAATGGCTGGTTGCGATACTCCAGCCAAATACGAAGCAACAACACTGTTGCGTTCGAATTCTATTTCGATAACTTTTTTTTAACTGCGATATGCTTCCGTACGCTTATAAAAACCAAAACAGACTAAGGCTTCACAAAGTAGGAGAGCGCTGTCATTAGCCGTTTGATTAAAATTGGTAACACTTTTATACCCGACCCCTGTATAAATAGCTTAATTATTTAAACCATTTTCAGTTGTAAAGTAAAAAAAAAAATTAAAACTAAAACTAAACTCTAAATACTAAAAATTTGATGAAGTTTGCGTTAAACACATAAATCTTCTTTAGTTTTTATGAAGTAGGAACAATATATAAACAATATCAATTCAAATCTTGTTCGATTTGAAGTTTTTATTCGTTTATCTACCCATGCAACGACGAGTATTTCTTCTAGTCAAATATAAAAACATCATAGTAATTTGAAGTTTGTCACCAAAGTGCCCAACCGAATGCCGTCATAACTTTCAATTCAGTTTGGCCTATTTGATCCAAGTAACTAGTACAAGTATGTACATAGTTATGTACGAGTATACTACTGGCATCTTTGACCTCAGTTACCAAAATTACAATTTACAACGCCAGAGTTTTCTACGAGTATCTTAAAAAGAAAACATCTTAGCTAACGGATCGCTGCGTCAAGACGACGACGTCGACGACAACAACAACAACAACAACAACAACGGAGACAAAAGATGTTTTATTTGGAAGAAAATTAAACAACAAAAAAAAAAAAGAAATTAAATAAAATAAAAATTCCAAAGGTAGAAAACTTGTCGCAGGTTCTTCGCACAAATCGCGGTAGTCGGAATGAAAAGAAATTTGGTTGTAATAAAATAAAAAACAACATGTGTAATTAAAAATTTTCATTTTTATAATTTTTGCGTTTCTAAAAGATTTAACTGCCTTTTTGTCTTTGGTGATAATTTAAGCGTAACGACCATTAACATTAAAAACAAAACAAAAAAACAAGTTATAAAACAATATAACATTTTCGATAGTTATACTTACCTATAAGGGCACATATACGGGTACATAACTTGTTATTACTTAAATATTGCAAATCTGCACTTACATAGTTACGTGCTTTTCGTTTAAATGTAAGCGTATAACATATAATCAAGATGTCCGACACTTTGATACACTACACTGTTCAATTGTAAAGCGCTTATTAAAACAAATATAACAAACAATTAAAACAATTCACAAATACATATGTACGTATGCACATGTACCTGCAAATGAGTCATTCATACATACTAGAGCTCAAACCATCAAATTCTACGTACGCTTTTGGAATAAGAAATGCGGTGAAGAACGGAGAAAGGTTCGACAGAATATAGTCAAGCTCATTTACTCACATTTGTACTCAATACAACTTGAAATCTTCCAAACTTAGCCATTTCAGCGTCACAATTGTAAAGCCTCGAAACATGGTAATCAGTAGCATCGGATTTCCACATCTTCACATCCACAAGCCTACTTGGCGCAGTAACGATCAAAACATACGCAATCAAGTTGATCATGTTGTGATCGACGGAAAGCACGCATCGAGCATGTTGGATGTGCGAACGTTACGTAATCCCAACATTGACTCGTACTACTATCTTGTGGCAGCCAAGGTACGGACCAGGCTCAGCATGGTGCATACTGCACGTCCCAACACGCAACGAAAGCTAGACGTTGGATAGCTGAAATCACAACAGATCGCCAAAGCCTTTTCAGCCAAACTCTCCCAATTAATATCAAAATCTATCTACATCTACACTAATATTGTAAAGAGGAAAACTTTGTAAGTTTAAATGTATAAGGTAATCTCTGAAACTACTAAACCGATTCCAAAAATTCTTTCACTTATAAAAAGTTATAGTTATTTCTAAGTGATATAGGCTATACATAAATTGAAAAATGGGCAGTTCCATGCCTTTAGATAATAGGAAGCCAAAATTCGTCACATCTCTGTAACTATTTAACCGATTGTTATGAAATTCATAGACTGTATTACTTACGATCAGGAAAATAAAGAGCGATGCAATGCTCTATCCGTCTACCTATTAGCAAAACACAAAATTCGTAATATCTCAGCAAGTATTTATTTGACCGATCGATATGAAATTTATGTGAGTGAGTTACTATCAATTAAGAAAAGGGATTTGGTATCGGTAAGTACCACTTATACAAAAGTAAAACAGTCGAAACTATTTGAGAGAAATAAGAAAATGTGCTAATAAAAAAACGTGACTTTTCATTTTTCTCGAAAAATGTTTTTTTACTCATCAATATCTATTTTGTCCCTTTCAAAGTAAATCCCCTCAGATATATGTAATTCACTTGTGCCGGGCCTTTTTACAATCCTCGAAGCACTTCTGTTATGCGTTTTTTGATATAGCCTTGAGCTCTTACATCCTAAGCAATTTCTCTAACAGTGACTCGACGATTCTCCATAACAATTTTCTTCACTGCTTCAACGTTTTCATCGGTTTTTGATGTGCTGGAGCATCCAGGGCATTAAGATCTTCTCCGCCTTCTGTGAAAGCTTGAATCGAATGTACCGCGAAATTTGAAGTCACATACTAGGGGTAAGCAAATTACAAAGTCAACACCTACTTTTCTAATCGTCCAACCGACTCCTAAACGGATTAATAATGAACTTGACGCCTGACATCAAATGCTGGAACTGGGAGAGTAACTTTTGACAATTCGAATAGTTCTAGGAAATTTGTGTATGGTTTCAGCAGTTATTTCATTTTCCTTTGAACATTATTCATAATGAAACATTTTTCTTAGCAAAAATAAAAATGAGTACCGAATATATGGCGGTGCAAATGTTTTGGTTCCGGTACGGTTCTTTCATTCTATTTTAATTCGGTAAAAGTCACACATAGTGTGAAATGGTATTATCAGTTTGTCTGAAAGTTTGTAACGCATTAAAGGAGGCATCGTAGACCCCATAAAGTATATATATTCTTGATCAGCTCGACGAGACGAGTCGATCTAGCCATGCCCGTCTGTCTGTCTGTAATTTGATGCGCATTTTTTGTGGACCAATTTTAATGCTATCCAGTTGAAATTTTGCACATATAATTATTTTTATTACAGTTTTCTAGAGTGTCACGATTGACCCGCTATGCCCACCGCCCACTTTTGACTTTTTGTATGAAAAACTTGTTTATTGTAGTCAATATCAACTTAATAATTGATATGGTAACTTTTAGTGGACGGATGCTTGACATATACATTAATGGGTGGAAGCCGCCCACGGTTTGGGGTAGCCCCCATACAAACCTACGGTTAACTTTTAACTTTTTGTATGAAAACTTCTTTATTAAAGTCAATATTAGGTTGAAATGCAATGAGGTGCATTTGTGTGGTCAGCCGCTTAACATACATAGACTAACGGGCGTGGCCCGCCCACTTTTTGAGGTAGCCCCCATACAAACCCACCGTGCAATTTTGTGTTTTTTATGAAAAAGTCCTTAATTTAGACCAATATTAGCCTGCAATTTGATTTTGTGGATTTTAATGGACAACCCCTTCATATACATATACAAAGGGGCGTGTCCCACCCACTTTTTGAGGTAGTCCCATATAAACCCACACTTCACTTTTTTTTGCATTTGTATGGAAAACGTCAATATCAACTTGAAATCCGATATGGCGGCATCTTACACATCTACTACATCGCTTCATACACATCTACTAGTGAGCGTGTACCACCCCCTATTTAAACCCCCACTTTTATGTATTACAATACTATTTAAAGTTTCGTGTGAATGGTTTTAGAGCTTCGGTTCAACCGAAGTTAACGTTTTTTCTTGTTTTTTTTTTTAAATTAAAATATTGGTTCCGGTTTTGGCTTCGGTTCTCAACTTGAATCGGTTAATTTCATTTAACGGTTTCGGTTTTATACTCTGTTTAAAATAAATATAACCATTCCAGCGAAGCCGCGGGTATAAACTACTGAGCTCTAAAAACCAAATACTTACACTACCGGAAGGTGGTCCTCATAGGTATTGGCTGGGTGCACGCTTTTTTTTTTATTAATTTGGTAAACATTTTTAGATCTTGCAATCGAGAAATTTCTTCTACAACTTTCGCGTCCGCTTCCGCTACGCTTTAAAGACCTGGCTATAACTGTAATTACTATAAATTGTAGGGTACTGTAAAGTTGTCAATTTTATGTAGAAAGTAATTTTGATAATATGAGTACGTATATATGTACGTATTAGTTATAAATCTTTTAAGCCAATGCACAAACTCGCAAGAAGTTGTGCGCGTCTTGGCGCAGTTGTTAATCGGAGTGTAGTGACAAAGCACACCGGCAGAGCATTAGCCGCCGGCAAATGGTCATTTGGCTAGCAGCTGATGCGAGGCCAACTAACGCCGACGACCACTTGGCGGCTTTTAACTGTTGGCTTAGCACATTGGAGGCTGCTATAGTCGAATACAGAATAAAGAACAGTCGGTATGCGTCTGTGTCGGTGCGCGCATGCTCAGCCAGCTAACAAGTGGAGGTTTATTTGTGCGTTTAGTTTGTCGTGGATTTGTGGATTTTATTTTTTCTTTTTTCGGGTACACAGTTCAAAACGCGTTCGCGCTTTGAGTCCATCATAGACTGAATGAAGACTTAGCCAAAAAAAAAGTGGAACACACTACGTAGTCGGCTACAGAGTGAAATAGTAGTATGTATCTTAAAAATGAGTAGGAAAAGCGTCCATGCTAGTTAGACAGCGGAGCCAGTCTGACTCTGTCTTTCAGCCCAGTTGCCAATGTCGCATGTCGTGTGTCACAGTTTGTCGCAGCGAATGAACGCGTTCGCCGTTAAATTTTAAATTACTGTGATTGTCTATATATAGATACTTATTCTAAATACAATACTTGTATCTATAGTTTTAAACCAAACAAAAAAAAATAAGTAAAATTTATTAAAGACAACAACAATGATAATGACAATGAAACTACATACATATGTATCTCAAATAGAAGAAGAAAGCGCGAGTGAGTGATATATCAGTCAGCCAGTAACAGTAGCAGCGACAGCAGCAGCAACAACAGCAGCAACAGCAACAGCAACAGCAACAGGAGAAGACCCTGCTCTATGATTAGATCGGCAATTTGTTATGCCTCGATAAATATCGGCACAGCGTAAGAGTGACATAGCAGTTGATGATACTATACGTACTCGTATATACAAGATACTGTAGTGCGACGTACTACAGCAGCTATCAGATACTAGATACAAATGTATCTGTGCGTTATGCTGTTGTGGATGTGTTTAATACTTAAGCTATACTTTACTAAAATAACAAGCCAACTGATGTAAATTGAACTCTGAGTTTAAGTTGTATTTAGAGTGGGAGTGGGAATTGGTAGCGGTGGCTTTGGCTTTGGCTGACGGTTTTCATCTTCACTCAAACGTTAAAATATTGTAGTATATAGCATAAAACACAATATTAAACAAAAAGAAAAAGAAGTAGAGAAGAACCTTCTATACATTATGCACTCCACTGGTGTGTACTGAGCTAATTTCACTTAAACGTAAATGTGTATTTTTTCATTTGTACACGAGACTTTCGACTAAGCAGTCAGTCCGGCAACGATTCAGTTTGCACGCACATTATTCCAGTGCAAAAAAAAAAAAAAAAACAAAACAAAAAAAAAAATAAATAAACAATAGAAAAGATACCCTTATTGTGCTACATTGATGTGCAATTGAGTGACCACAACGGAACGTAGCAGTATGGCTGCCTTATACATGCTGCTACTTGTCGCCGGTTTGCATGCATACGCTTATGAATATGGCTATCATCCGAGTGCCGAAGAATTTGATAGTTTACTGCGTGGGACAAGAACCTGGACACGTGATTTACTGGCCAATGAACGACGACGCGCCTGGTCTACGCCGGTTACAAGACGTGTAGCAGGAACGGCAGCAGCAGCGCTAGATACGAATCTGGGCACAATAAATACCGTTGGAGCATCAAGAACCGCAGGCGAAGCCATTAGAGCCGAACAACATTATGTACCAAAGTATAATGCGGAACAGATGGAGCAACATTATAAAACTATAAAATCCACAACAATGACACCACCACGCCGTTATTGGACTGTAAGCGCAGGAGATGAGGGCGGTAATGTTGTGCTTGCTAATGTCGGTGATAGTAATTTGGATTTTCATATGTTCAATGGAGAACATACTGCTGATTTGCAAACGGAACCAGTGGTATTCGAAAGTGTACAGCCTGTGCCGGTGCCAAGTCAAAGTCTCGATACAACGTTTCATATACAAAGCGATCGCATTGAGATAAGCGAGCCAAACAAACAGAGCAATCCTTTACAATATATGCCAAAGCCAATAGTAACAAGCAACGATGCAAATGGTAGCGATAATTTTCCCATATTCTTTACGAATCCCGCCACGGGCATAGTCTATGCCATAACACAAGTGGGCCAACAAGCGCCGGGAAATCTGGTTGCTGGTAATGCAACAGATGCTATACCGATTTACATAACCAAGGCGCAATATGACAACGACATGCTGGCGCTGCAGCAGCACTATGCAAGCAATTGCCAGACAAGTGCCGTTGCCAGTGCAACTATGTCAACTACAACGGCACGTCCGCAGATTATACGCCTACAAAAGCCAAGTGATGCTAGCAATTCAATATCCAAATTGCCGCCGCCAATATCCAACTTTGATATGGCACAACATAAACCTGTACCTGGGCACTCGTTAGTAGTGCAGACGGCATTGCATGTAAACGATCAGATTAAGATACCGCCAGCGCCACCGCTTAAACGTAGACCGCAGCAAAGTACCGCGAATAACAGCAATAGCCACACCAACAACAAGAATAATCCCAAACCAACGCAAACACATCGTAAGAATAAAAAGAAAAAGAAGAAAAATAATAGAAATCAGCAACGACCAGGACATAAGCAAGGTGTCACCGCCAAACCAGCAGCAGCTTCAGCTTCAGCTTCAACGCCTGTGCAACAGCCACAAGTTATTTTGGGTACACGAAAGGATGCAACGCATGTGACCATGAAACCTACATTGCTGTCGACCAATCAATTGGAACGACCGCACGAACGTCCGACAACCATGACAACCGTATTTAGTCAGCATCCCTTTGTATCCTCCAGTGGTTACATTGATGTCATGAGCAAACAAGTGCACAGCGCTACAAATGCTAGCTCCAATGGGTTGCAACATACGCGAAGTCGTCGTGCGGCTAATATACCCGCTGCCAATACCAAGGAGCTTATTATCGTTGATAATATGAAGAACATCAACTCAAAGGCTGCACGCAGAGTGCAAAGTTCTAGTCCACGTCGCCGACGTAGACCACAAACACCGAAAAGAAATATACCATCTAGCAGCAGCGGCCGTGGTCGCATTGGTAGTCGCAATGGCACACATGGACTACCCATACCATATGCCGTACATCTTCTGCATCGAAAACACAATGACAGCGAGAATGAGCTTACAATGACAATGACGACGACAATGATGTCTGAATTTACGGATACACCCACGGAAGAGGTGACAGCAACTACAGTGGCTAGAAGTGGCATTGCCGGCCGGAAATCAAATCGAAAGAAAACTAATAAGAACAAATCGAAGCATCGTGGTACAAACAATGGTTTTGATCTATTCGATCTGGTAGATGCTGATGATTATGAAGACGATGATGATGATGATGATGACGATTCGTATTATGACGATGTAGATGATGTTAGTGTTAGACCAAAGAAAAAAAAACGCATACATTTGAATTATTCAAACGATTCCAAAACTGATCTCAAGGAAAAAATACCAGATGAGAACAGCAGTTCCGCTGAGGAGAGTGCAGATTTTGGTGCATTGGAAGAGGAACCACACCCGCCCCAGCCACAGTCACAGCCACAGTCACAGCCGCAGCAGCAGCAGCCGCCGGCACAACAGTTGCCGCTGCAAATAATCACGTCACAACAACAGCCAACAGTGACACCGTCATTGGTTTTGCCCGTCTATGATGATGAGGATGATGATGATGCTGATGCTGAGTCTCAAACAGGATTTACAGCGCAAAGCAATTCGAAAAACAATCAAATGAGCAAGAAACGCATACGTCGTCGTCCGCCAGTAACAACATCCTCCAGCGAGGAGGATTACGATGATGATGACGGCGGTGGTATTGGTGGCTTTTTTCGCATGATTTTCTATCCCGTGCAGGTGGCAATGTCACGCCTAATGGATGGCATTAGCGGCGCACGACAAGATGAGGATGACGAGGACGACGATTATGATGCTACAGCAGTGACGCATGTTAGCAAACAAAAGTATCCGACTTATACTTTATACAACAACGCTTTCAATATGGTTGCTGGCAGTAATGAAGTGCAAGCGGAAGATGAAACCAATGAGGATGCACAAAATGATTCGTTCGGTGATTGGTTTGGTTCGTGGTTCGGTGTACGTCGCAAAACAAAAAAGATTGGCAGTACAACTGTTGCACCGGTCGCACCGCCGCCAACTACAGCGGAACCTAGTTGGTTTGAATCGTGGTTTGGTTATGGTAGTGCCGAAGAGACAGCAGCAGTGGAGGAACAAGAAGATGACTATGCACAACGTTAGTATTCGATGCTTCTATTTTATTTTAATTTGTTTTTTTTTTTTTTAATTTCTTAATGCACATTTGCAGCATGGTTCTTTGGTTGGTTCGATGCCAGACCAAAACCGAAAGCACAACGTCGCACGAGCACAACAACAAGCACAACACCAACACCGCAGGTGCCTATATTGACCATTGTGGATCCATTGCGTAATCCACAGAATTGGATCGGCATACTGGCACATCATATAGTTAATTCAACATCCACATCGACAACCACACACAATCCTTTAATCGATGCGCTGACACGTGTTACCGCTACAACTACAACGACGACAGAAAATCCCGATATACCACGTCTCATTAGCTACGAGAAGTATCAGATCTGGCGTCTAAAGCCGCAAGACGAAGCACAGGTGCGGGCAATGGAAGAGTTCAAAAAGACCGATGACGGTGCAAAATTGCACTGGCTTAAAGGACCCAGTTTAAGGTTAGTAATACCCGTACACATATACAAGTTACATTCCAAACTAAACAGGACTTTTAGAATAGCATATTTTATGGAGTCGTACTCATAAAAAGTAGAGTTGACACGTTCATTTTTAAAAGGGAATAGCAACGTCTGAATATCGAAACTTTCAAATGCCATATTTTATAGTATCCTAGATCTTGACATTCATACGGACGAATGAACGGACGGACGGCTTTGTCTATATCGACAAGACTTTTGATGCTGATCAAGCATATATGTATATAGTTTATAGGGTCTGTCACGGCTTACAATCTAATATTTGCAAGCGGCTACTCCTTAAAGCCTTCCGATCTGTGTCTACACAGAATATTTTGTAAGGATTAATGTAAGATATGCCAAATTTGGCATTTAAGCTAGAAATTAGAACAAAAAAAAAAAAATGTCAAACAAAAACTTAAAAATGAGGGCTACTTCTTATAGTGGTGGTCTGGTACCTATCCGGTATATTTTATTAGAATTTTCGTTTGGTACATCAACTTTCTAGTGTAATAAACAACCAAACCAACAGAAATGTTCATGCAAAAACATAAAAATGTGGCAGATTTGTGTAGGGGCTACCCTTTAAATTGGGGTTGGCATGTTCATTTAATACTAGTTATCGGAAGAGGGAGAAAGAGAGTATGTATATCCAAACAATAAGTCTGTGCAGACAGAAACGTGTATATCGACTCGTCTACCGATGCTGATCAAGAATATATACATATATATACTTCATAGGGTCTGCCACGCCATCTTCTGCCTGTTATAGACATTTACATCACAAACTTAATATACCCTTTTACACTATGGGTACAGGGTATTATAATTTTTACGTAAAGGACCTTTTACGAAGAAAACAAGCTATTTTGAAGGAAATCTATGGAAATATAACGAAGTTATGGGAAATTGTCAGGTCAATATTTATAAAAAAAAAGTCAAAAGTGGGTAAAAGTGAAAAAAATGGGTAGTTTAAATGGGGCTACCCCAAGAGGCAGGACGATCACACCTACTATGTAGCGTCCGTCCATAACTTGATTTTGACTGTAATAAAAATTAGTTTTTTATACAAAAGCAAAAAATGGGCGGGTGGTTTGTACAGAGGCTACCTTAAAAAGTGGGTGTGGCACGTTAATATTGATACTCTATTTGACTGCAATAAAAATATGTTTGTATGCTGGGTTATCTTAAAAAAGTATTCCTAAAAAATCATCAACAACTACTAGACAGACAGACAGTTAAATCCTGTTACGATTTATACTTGAGTAAAAATTTATACTCGAGTAACGAGCAGACTCAAATATAATAGTTAAAGAAAAATAATCTCTATTGTTTTTTTTTTTTCGATTCGCATAGAATACACAATTCCTAATAAACTCTCATCACTTACTACATTTATCTACATACATATGTATATTTTTTGCACAGGGGTCTCACCGATGTGCTGGTACCACCAAAGATGCTCATCGACTTTCAGGGCACACTCAACTTTGAGGCCATTGCACACGAGGTTCTCATATTCGATGTGGGCAAGGCTATTGCATATGAACAGTCTAAAGAGGATTACCTTTTTACAACACCCACCTCGACAAAACGACGACCGACAAAGCATAAGCCAGCAGACACAGCAGCTTCAATGCCAGTCATAACATGGAATAAGTACTACCATTACGATGACATTATCAAGTATCTGGAAACAATACGCATGCGGCACACACAAATCGTTGAGCTAATACACATAGGACGCTCCTACGAGGGCCGTCCTTTGATTGTTGTCAAAATCGAGTCGAAACAAACTGCAGCAGCGGCAGCAGCAGCAGCTGCAACTGCAAATTCAAACCGCAAGAAACTCAAGCACAAGCGCAGATCCGGACATGCTAATGCCGTATTCATTGAAGCCGGTTCACATGGTATGGCTTGGATTGGACCGGCAGCGGCTACTTGGATGATTAACGAGCTGCTGCGTTTGATGCGTACCAATAGTAAGTAATCATTAGACACAAATGATGGAGGAGCATGCTATAGAAATAGACAGTCATGTAAACGGTAAAAATTTATTTTTTAAATTTAAACTCAGTTATCCTCAGTTGTTAAACTCAGTTGTCCGTAGTGTTTGTATGGTCTGTATTGTCCGTCCGTACTGTTGGTGTGAGTGTCAGTGTCTTTTCGTGGCAGTGTATTTTTTTTTTTCAACGTTATTTCAACCATTGTGATGCACTACACGCAATAGCCAATCTCGCATATAAATCAGCAGCGTGGGTGGTTGTTTCATTTCCGATGGTATGCTGTAGCGCCGTGAAGTGTGAAAGATCAAACGACCTTCATCATCGCTGTAGTTACGTTCTGCTTTTGCACAAGGTTTAACTGGTTTCTTTACTGGTTTGGCTGGAGCGACGGTGATTTTTGCTTTGCCCTTTACCGGGCCTTTATCCTTCTTTTTACTTACTTTGACAGCAACTACGACTTTTTTAGTCGGTTTGGCTTTGGCACCGCCACTACAATTGCTGCAGCGTTTTACTGTGGCCATCTTCTTTGTCGGGCACTTTGCCTTTGGACACTTTGGTTTGCTTGGTGCAACTTTTCGTGGTGGCGATTTGATTATTATTTTTTTTATCTTGGGCTGTTTGTGTGCAACTTTGGTACGGCTTGTCGATGCGGTAACAGCAAATGCAACCAATACAAATAAAAGAAAACCGGCTGCCGCCAGCTGTACATTCCGGTCGGCATGTTTGATTGCCACAGCCGTTTTGGCGCCATAGTAAATAACCGAAACCCAAAACATCATCGTAGCGATTGCAAAGAAACTGAAATGTACAATATACATATAATATCGTAGAATGCACTACGAATGGGTCAGTTAATGATTAACTTACATCAATATGCCTACGACTTCAAGCAAAAATGTGAGAAAGAAATTGACGGACTCATTTTGAAAATACGATATGCCGACTGGTCCACGCAAGCTGCCGCTGGCAAATGGTTCCGCATAAGAGTTGTATGGCTGTAAGGTACCATTTGAGCGCAGCAACTGCGCACCGAAAGTTGCCCCTTCTTCTTGTCGACGTCGACTTTCACGTACCTCTTCTTCTTTTCGACGTCGTACATCTTTGCACTGTGTACACGCACAGAGTTTTACTTTAAAAGTTGGATCATCGCGGCAGTTGTTCTCCGGTGTACAGTCGCATTTGTTGGACATTTAGTTGCTTTTATTTGGCCCTTTCTTTGACAATCGTTACGTGAATTTGTGCTGTGCTGCGCTAAGCTGCACTACCAACGTACGAATTTAATTTGCCACGATTAAGACATCGGACCCGAATTTCTGGATTTTTGGGTGGAGCTTAAATTTTTAAACTGTCTTCTACTTGTGTACGTATCTGTTTGTCTACTTTTAAAAACTTGTGACAGAAAAAGCCAAAGCACGCTATATGTATAAAATGTATACTCGTCTACCTACATTAGGGTGGATCCAATTTTTAATTGACAAAACGTATGGCAGAATCGTAATCCAGGCAAAATTCTAAGATAATGTGCCCAAGAAACCGCAATATTGAGCTTCCTCCTTACGAAAACATTTTTATATCACATACTACTAAATATCATGTTACCTTTTCTTTTTCATAAATAGTTTTGTCAGATTTACTATAGGAGAGTCTACTGTTTAGAACCGAGGTCCATAAATAGTTTTGTCAAAGTTAGAAGTGCTGTGAATTTTGCTATAATGTTCCTTTGGGTTGTAGTAGAGCAGGGTTGTAGTAGAGCAAGAAGGGCAACTGAACAACTCTCCATAGTAACTACGACAACATCATCACTACTTTTAATTTATAACACGTCAGGAAACACTAATTAGCATCTGCTCGTGTCACTATGTTCCATGCATATGTGACGGGATTTGTGTAACAGACAGCGGTGTATCGTAAAATTCTATTTATAACTGCAAGTGCGCTTAGAAAATGTTTGCAATGAAGGCAGGTTCGGACAAAATATTGTAATTATGTAATTTAAATCATATCAATTCATGTGATGTGTTTTAGTATAAGCTTGAAACATGTTTGAATAAAAGCATAGGGAGCATCGAACAATATAAAAATGTATTTGTATATATGAATTTTAGCTAGCTCAAGGTCATTTTAAGTTGAGAAATATTTTTTGACATATTTTTTCTCATTATGAATACAGAATAATAACAATTGTTAATTACGCAGACAAAATCTTTAGTCACATACAAGTTTACGCGTATTTCGAACTTAGCCACAAGCTCTCGTCAGTATGCTGGCCGCACTTTGCAAGTATTTGCTACTTCTATCATGCTTCTCAGGAAAATTTCAAATTTTTGTTTTTATATTCTATAATTTCTATATATTCAATGACAAACAGGTTCACCTTTCCAAGCATGCACACTGATGAGAGCTTGTGACTAAGTTCAGAATGCTAATGAAATGTTAATATTGATTTTTAACATACGTTTTCTTTGTCACATTTTCCGTAGATTACGTTTCTGCTATACAATTTGACCTACTCTAACATCTAGATACATCTCTCTCTATGTTTTTGCTTTTGTTTAGATACTACATATCCGGATGCAGAATTCATACGTAACACCACTTGGTATATTATGCCTGTACTTAATCCAGATGGCTATGTCTACAGTCATGAATACGATCGTTTTTGGAAAAAATCACGTTCACGGCACATTTCGAAGACCAACAATGGCCTGCTGAATTCTGCCATGACATGGCTGCAGCAAAAGAAACAAAACGATAAGATTTGCTATGGTGTCGATATCGATCGCAATTGGCAATATCACTGGGGCAAACGTGGCAGCTCAAAGTCGCCATGCAACGAATTCTATGCCGGACCAACACCATTTTCGGAACCAGAAAGTAAAGCGCTTTCCGAGTTTTTAATGGATTATCGCACGCAAATTAAGGTAAAAACTGAACACATAGCGTGCAATATCATAATCTACATAACTATTTACAATCATTAATACAACTTACAGCTCTACATTTCATTGCAAGCTTATGGTCAGGTGCTATCTTATCCAATAAAAGCCAACTCCACATTTAATACGGAACGCTTGGATGACTTTCTTGACGTAGCCATGGTCGGTACCGATGGTCTACGCAAGAAGGGCAGCAAAGCACGTTATAAAGTCGATTCAGCAAATGATCTCATCGAACAACGTTCTGGTAAGCAGCTGTACTGGAGGACCCTCACAATTTATTGTAACAAACAAATCAACTTCTTATTCTATTGCAGGCTGCTCCGATGCATTTGCTGCGTATGAGATCGGTATTCCATTCAGTTATACGCTGCAGTTGGCTGACAATGGTGTACATGGCTATCTATTGCCCAGCTCATCGATTGAGCCGACAGCGCGAGATGCGCTCGAGATTATTACAGGCATGGTAGATTATATATAGATGCTGGGTACATACAAATATGTGTACGTATACTTAGTAGATTATACTACTTACATATATCGTATATTGCTATAGCGAAAAGTCGCACATGTCGTTTGCAATAATAATAATAATATAAGAAACAAATTTTCAAATAAGTTGCATTTCATAATCGTAAGACAATAATCTTTTTTAAAAAAATTTGACTAACAATTTTTTGCAACAAAAAAGTGTTCTGGGAGAATGGAGTCTTAGTAGCAGAAGTATAAATTGGTTTATTTATTTAAAAAAAAAAAGTTTTGGAACATAAATGTCTTCATCTGATGCAAAAGAAATTTGTTTCAGAAAGATTCCAAAGATTTTAGTCCAATAGTTTACTTTTTTTTTTGTTTTTCGATATATTCGCAAAAAACAGTTTGTTTTGGTAATTTTTTCGTGTGTGTATTTGCAGATTTAAAAAACAATTTTTCCACCAGGAAACTGCAACGATTGAGAAGCATTATGTATGAAAGCATTTGGCTGACTATTGCTGAATGCAATTTCGCGAAGATTTCACGGTACATAAACGAAGAAGCTTAAGCATATGAAATTCAGCAACATTAAAAAAAAAAAATGCAGAAAAGTAAATTTTTATTGGAGTTTGATAGCCGGTAACTCTATCAATTCCTAACCGATCCGCATGAACGGCATAAATGTTGGAAAGAGGATAATATATTTTGAATGAAGCAAAAAAAAAAAAAAAAAAAAAAATATATCGGTTTCTTGAGTATATCTCGAAAACTTTGCTCAAGAAAATAAAAAATAGTTGGCATCTACGCTTCAAAATACATAGAAAAACTAATCTATGAGACACCAGCACTTTTTATACTCTACATACGTATGTACTTTGAATAGTATTATAATTTTGTAACAAAGTTTTTAACGCATTAAAGCAAACATCGGAGTTTCCATAAAGTACGTATGTAAGTATGTATACATTTATATATACATATATACTAAATGCTACCGAGCGCGTTGCTGCCTCTCCACCTGCCTCTTCTTCCCACTGCCACTTCTTCCCTGACCCTCCTTCAAAATGCACCCATACCCTACCACCCATTCCCCTACCCATCTTCCCCGGCCATATTTCACCCCATCGCCTACCACCCTTTACTCTGCACTCATTCCCCAGCCCCTTCCCATACCACCCCTTCTCCCTGACCCCTTCGATCTCATTAACATGTATACAATATTTTATCCCTCTATCTTTCACCATACCTCAACTACCTCTGCCAATCCTTCCCAATGTCTCTTACCCTACCACTCATTTCCCTACCCTTCTTCCCCCTGCCCACTTTCACTACCACGCCATCCCTTAAATCCCATTACCATTTCCCTTCTCCTATATCCCTGCCCCATTCACCCTTTCACCTCTTTCTCTTCCGGCTCTTTACCTTCCACCTCTTCCCCAACACTGCCACTTCCCTCTTCGAACCCATATACAACATTTAATCCCTACAACTTAAATTTTTTGGGCCGGGCCAGCAACACTCGCGGGCTTTCACAGTGCATCAAATTGTGAATCTAAACCATTCTCGAATCCCCATAAACACACACAAAAATTTTCATCGAAATTGGTCCCGCCGTTTAAAAGTTCAGTCACGTACACACGTACAAAAGATTTTTCTGTATACTTGTATAAAGATTATCAATTGGAACATGATTTTTTAACAAAATAACACTAAGCAGTGACTCAAAAATGTTCATGTATCTGATAGCAGTACCATCGACCGGGTGTAACTGGGTGTAATTGGTTCAGCGGTTTAAAAGGAGTTCAGTAACGTAGACACGTACAAAAGATTTTTCTGTATACTTGTATAAAGATTATCAATTGGAACATGATTTTTTAACAAAATAACACTAAACTAGCTATGTCCGTCTGTGTCACTTGTCTGCGTGCATCAAAACTAGTCTCTCAGTTTTCATCTCATATTTCCATCTGAAATCAGGTATGCAGACTTCCTATGTTCCTAGGCTGAACATATGTTAAAATTATCATGTCACGCACATTTTTAATTTTTAAGGGGGGCATGCACTTTCAAAATTTGTTAGATGCTTGTGAAGATAACTTTTTCTCTTATTTTGTGTTAACTGTCTTATGATTATGAAATGCATCCTAGAATTACTAATTTGTTTTCTTTGGTTCTAATGAAAAATGAGTAGTAGAAGGTAAATAAAAATTCAATGCATTTTAAATTCGTTTTTAATCTTAAAAGTTTCTTCTATTTTACGCACTTATCTACTATTATTTATATGCATATCGTATTTATTTTATAACTATATATGTATGAATATATGTATATATATACATATATTTTTTATATATATATATATATATATATATATATATATATATATATATATATATATATATATATATATATATATATATATATATATATATATATATATATATATATATATATATATATATATATATATATATATATATATATATATATATATATATATATATATATATATATATATATAAATATATATATATATATATATATATATATATATACATGCATATATATACATATATATTTATATATATATATATCTACATAGTTATTATTACTTATATAGAAATGTTAAAATTAAAATAATTAAAAATTGATATAATTTTATTTTAAATTGTTTTTTTTTGTTTTTTTTTTATTATTGTATATGGAAAATAAAATATGTATTATAAAAAAATCAGAGAAAATGTGTTTTTGTTTTTTTTTTTTGTTTAAATCATAAATAATAAATACAATTTTCGCTTAATCTCAAAGTTAAGATACAAGTTTATATGTATATGTATAATTATAATATTTTTTTTTTGTTTTGTTTTTGTATAATTTGTTTTAACTTGCATAACATAAATAATAATTTAGAAAGAAGGCTATTCGGCGCAAAAGGCTTCAACAGTGTGGCAGCGCCATACGGCTTTTAGAATAACATTCTGCTTCTGTCGTCGTCGACTTGCATCATTGCATATCTCCTCTCGCTGTTTTATTATATTCATTCATTCCCATCAATTTCTTTTCCTATCATATTTTATTCTATCTTTTATAATCAATTTTAATTTTTACCATCTGTGTATGTCTTGTGTACAATATAGAGTGTGAGTCTGAAAGTACCACTTCGTTCTATATATTTCTCATTAGCTTCAATCGTTATTGCATACCTATGTATATGCCTCTGTGTAAATAGTGTACATAGGTATTACATACATACATACATACATATGTATGTACATAAATCAAAGTTTGTGCTGATGTGGTTCTTACTATATGTACGAGTTTTAGTTTGTAATGTTTTTGTTTTCTTTACACTTTTCACAGAGAATTCATAAAATATTTATGTATATACAGGCTTGTTGTAATCGATTTCCATCGACGGATTTTCAACAATTGAAATTCAACTTTATTTAAAATGTTTCATACAAATTCAGTGTTACAAAAATGGAACTCCGAACAGCAACAAAAAACTGAAATTGCATCGAATTCGAAATTCATCATATGCCTGATATACTTGCTTAGCTCAACGTGTTTAATAGATCTAGCTACGTCCGTCCGTCTGTCTGTCTGTCTTTCCGAATGTATGTATACGGGGAAACTAGTTCAAACTTGAAATTAAAACACCAAAAAAAAAAAAAAATTTAAATCCTATCGAAATAGTACAAATCAAATGCCCATTTTTCAATTTTTGTAACAAAAACTTTTATAATAAGTCCAGACGGTCATACATACATATGTATATGACACAATTATGTATCATATTGCATTGAAAGTTGCGTACAGTAATTTTTGGCAAGATTATAAGATTTTTCGAAATTACATCTTTAAGTTCAAAAAAGATGTACGCGCACGAAAAAACTTCATATAGAAAATCGCTGTAAGACAACAAATGAAAATTTTCACCACAAACTGTTTTTCAGTGAGTACGCACATAAGAAATCAAATGCAACCAAAATCTACATTGTCAATTGGATGGATTGTTGATTGTATTAAACAGCTGTTTTGTTTTATATGTCTTCGCAAAATAAATGTTTTTTTTTTTTAATACCCAGTACCCATAGAGTATACGCGTATATTAAGTTTATGCAAATGTATGTAACAAGCAGAAAGAGGCGAATCGATGTAGACATGTCCGTCTGTTCGATCGACCGTCTGTTTGAACGAATACATCTTGAAGACTATAAGAGATAGAGACTTCAAGTTTGAATATTTAGAATCTCCAATTCCGCCTTCCTATAAAGTGTATTAAACGAACAACATGCCAACCCCAGTTTTGTTTCTTTTGGTTGTTTATTATGCTATAAATGACGAATTTTGTGTATCTTGCACAAATCGTAATAAAATATACCGTATTAGCTGCAGATCGGACCACAATAGAGGTAGCCACCCGCACACAAGCATGTCTTTCATTTTGAAGTCTTTGCACTGAATAGTAGTAAAATTTACACTCAATGTTTGCAACGCCCCTAAAGAAAGCATCGAACATCATAAAGTAAATATAAACGTGATCAGCACGACAAGATGAGTCTATCTAGCCATGTCCGTCTGTTTGCCTGTCTGTGAGTTCGTCAGCGTCTTTTTTGCGTCAATCTCTCGTTCGCGGTTTGTTCAATCCAAAAATGCATTCAATTTTAATTTATTTCGTTCAAATCATTTCATGCGCAACAAAATTATGAAGAGTATTAAAAGATTAAATTCCACCGAACTATCTTCCTTTTTATGCTACTCAGTAATAGGAAACAATTTCTTTCGCAAACAATTTAGACGATCTCAATACTTAGCTTGCGAAAGCAATCATATAAGCATATGGGTTAGGAGATTGATCCCTTGACTCCGCTGTCACCTCCCCGACATGTATGTGCATTTGTACTAGAGGTCTGCATGAATTAACTCAAAAAAGGCATATAGCGCATTTACGCTTAAACTGAATGAGTGAATTCGGCCGCACATTCGACTGAATTTGAGTGAATAAATGTACTGGTATGAGTGTCACATTTACAACATGCAAACGATATAAATCGAATTTGAGTGAGAGTGTGAATATGAGGTCTGCATAAGTTTACTCAAAGTGCCGCACAGCTGCTTCTTATGTAGTGAGCAGCCAGAATAACTGTGGTTTTTTCGAGTTCATTCGAATGTGCGGTCGAATTCACTAAATTCCATATTCCTGCTTATGCCGTTTTGAGTCAATTGTAGAAATGATTTTTTTTATACTAATAGAGTATCAGGATTGACCCGCCACGCCCAAATGGGCGTGTCCCGTTTACTTTTTGAGGTAGTCCCATATAAACCCACAGCTCACTTTTTTACATTTTTATAAAAAACGTCAATATCAACTTGAAATTCTACTACATCGCTTCATATACATCTACTAGTGGGCGTGTACCGCCTACTTCTTTGGCGCATCCCCTATTTAAACCACCAATTTTATGTTTTACAATACAATGGTATTAGAGCTTTGGTTCAACCGAAGTTAACGTTTTTTCCTTAGCTTTAATGCGGCTGGTCATACCAAAGAACTTAAAATGAATTTCGCAAATGCACGTAGCTCACTCTGAATAGAACAAATGTTCTCTGCTTCATTCATTCATTCATTCACTCAAATTTGAGTGTCGATCGTGTCACACTCAATTAAACTCAAATATTCAAAAGTCGAAAAAGCCGGTGTGTTGCACTCGATAAAGAGTGTAACATTCAACGGTACTCTATTTCACTTAAAGTTTGAGTAGAATCATGCAGACCTCTAATTTGTATATTGAAAATAATTTAAAATATCTACAAATTTCAACTAAATGTGACTGTAAACTCAACGAAACTTTCTGATTTCTTGAGCTGAACACTTATAAAACACGGAATTAAATATGTATTTTAGTTCGTGTGAAAAGTATTAAAGTGTTAAAGTTTACTCTTGTTTCTTTTTACTTATTTTTGCGATGTTGCTATTTATTGTTATGACATATACAATTATTGCCGTCTCTTGTTCTTTTATATATTGTATTTTAATTTAGTTAACTTCTTGCTGCTTGTAAACTGTTCTTGCAACTTCTAAGAGAACCACCAGATACATCCATAGATTAGCAGCATCATGCAACAGTGTATTAGGCCGTGCTCTCTCTCTCTCTCTCTCTACCTTAGTATAGCAATATAAATATAAATATGTATTTGTTTTTGTTATTGTGTCTTTGTGTGTGTGTGTGTGTGTGTGTGTGTGTTAATTGTTTATGTATTGTATATAATATTTCTATGTGTAGACTTTTGCATACTATTAGTTTAACACAAGCCTGCGAGGCATTGACTTCATTTACTCAGCTTTACTTTACTCTACATAGCTCATCTAACCTTAAACGATTGTATTTGAGGCCTGCAGACAGTACATTAACACAATTAAAAAATGTATAATTTATGAATTTTGCATAAAATCTTAACGCAACAAAGGAAAAATTTAAAAATTTCTACAATATAAACTATGACATATATAGATAAAATTTGTTAAAATTAATTGCATTTAACCTCAGATAATTGGCAGGCTTACGTATTTTAAATAGTATACATAAATTTGTATTACCGGATTCCACATTGTTGTTGTCTGTTGGTGTAGATGTTGTTGTTATTTTTCTTAATTCAGCGAACGATGATTTGAAGTTAATTTTTATTGCATTGAAATTTTCCTAGTTTCCTCGTTGATTTTTTGTTTAGAATCTTTGTTTAAAGTTTTTGTTTTGTTTTATGTAATTAATGCCTAATTTTTTTTTTTTTTTTTATGTTATGTTATGTTTTATGTTGCATGCATGTTTTTGTGTATGTGTGACGGTCTTCAACACAATCAGTTGAATGTGTAACAACAATTTGTCTCCGTTGCTCCTAAGAATCGTCCGACATGAAGGAGTTTTGAGTTTTGGACTCCTCTAAGCGTCGAATCTGTTGACGGAGGTACATTAGTCTGCAATAAGAAAGAAAATCAATTCGATTAATCATTAATACATTATTTTGCTCCAAAGAAAACCAAAATCTTCGTAGTTAAAAAGGAAAAATAATCACTTTCATCTTTTATTTTTCGAATAAGTAAGACCCACAAAATTAGCTTACGAAAGACTGAGACGAAAGAGTGGTTTATTTTTCGTAAATCAATTTGTAAAACTATATTTAATTCGAAAATATTATTTTGCAAGCGAAATGAAATTCATGATAAATTTGGACGTACATATTGTATGCAGGGTATAAAGAAATGCAGCGGCAACGTTAATGATAGGATCAGAGGCATTTTGTGACATTGGGAGGCAGACTTTAACGGAAAAAATCCGCAAGGCAACGAATATGGTGAATGAATACTGTGCTAGCACAGGTTGCACTAGGAGGCTAACAAACCGGACAGGTCAAAAATCATGTTCCAACTAGATGTGAATCAACTGAGAACTGTTACAGGGCTATTAATAGGCCACTGCAGCTTAAAGAAACACATACTCGTAGAATGTGAAGCTGGGATTAAACTGCAGATGATAGGCTACCATTTTATTATTGAAGCGCAACTGAAAAGATTGGATCCTAGCAAAATACCAAGATTTTTTCAGCACATAAATTTAGGGTAGCTCATCTAATTTAGTATGTTTATATGTCCCCCCCTCCTTCCACCACTCCCACATTACTAATAATACATTTATAAAAGAATGAAAAAAGTTTGCATACGATTGTGTACAATATTACTTACTTTTGTTCCTGCAGTGTTGCATTAATTTCGGTAGATCTAACTAAACTTCTACCGCACTTCAACTCTGCACATATGCGGGTGCACGTCAAATCGCCATAGAGATGTGTATCCTCTGTACATTTTTGCGTCTGTAGTAAACGGAAATTAAGTGACATCTAATTGTAATACAAATGTTGGAAGTCTCTTACACTTACCTGCCGCTCCAGCGCTTCAGCTTGCCAGTTTGTTACATGCGATATTAAATCAAGTCGGAAGAATTTTGCCAATTTTGGTGATATTTCTGGACCACGCAGACTGCCGGCTTGTGACGAGGAGCTTACACAACTCTGTAGTGTACTTAACGATGTCGATGATGTATTGTCAACTGCTGAAAAAAAAACGAATAACGAACAAGAATTAATTACAATATTAATAATAAGTCCCGTGTAAGGTAGACAATATTACGTTTTCGCTGCTGTTGCAGCTGCTGCTGCTGCTGTTGTTGTTGCTCAAGCGTAGAGCCACTTAAATCTAATTCCTGTGTAGGCGTGGGCGGTCCTTCTCCAACATGTCCAACGACGACGACATTGCCACCACTGTTACCAGCAACATTCGCTAAACTAGAGGAGGAACACAAACTGTTGCTGCCCATTGATGTAATGACACTTATGCCGCTAACTGTGCCAATGCCGCTAGTTGAATTGAGGGCACTATTACCGGTTGTGGCACTTCCACTGAAATTTCTAATGTCGAATTCGACAGTCTTTAGTGAATATGGTGTATACGCTGTATTAAGGCTACAGCTTCCACCGACTCCTGCATTAACACCACCGACACCGCTTGCTGTTGCATTCACGTTATTCGTGTGACCAACAATTGTCGGAATCGGACTTTTTGTGTAGTTCAACGACGGCGACAGACTGTGGTGCTGATGCGTCAAATTGTATAGTGGCGAGTTGACGGGAGTATCTCTGTGCATAAAAATATATATGTTATTGATGCATTGTAACTAATTGATTAAATTAGGTTTACCTTAAAGCTAAAGCTACAGCATTTGCTGTATTATAAACATGATTCGCAGCATCTGTGGAAGATCCACCGGTGAGCACGTGATGCGTTGTTTCAGCTGCACCATGAGCACTATGGTGGCGCATGATTAATGATGACTTATGAGAAACGCCCATGATAAAGTCTGGCTGATCTTTTACATTTAACAACTTTGACGGCGGCCCTGGTGCATTCGAGTTTAAGTGATGTTCCCCTTGATTCGATAGAGACGGCACGGTAACCTAGAATCGAATGGATATTAAAATGTTTTTTTTTTTTTTTTTAATTTTAATTTTAGGCATACTAAATGTACTCTATATAAACTTACGTTCGGTGTTGAGCCAATGTGTTGACCCACTACTGCGTTTCTAAGGCTGCTACCAGTTAGAGGCATTGTGCCAATTGTTGCACCACCAATAGTTGACGGCACTGAGGCAAGGCCTGTCGTTGGCAACATTGTGGTGCCGCTCAGAGGCATACCGCCAACGGCTGTAACGACTGAAGACGCTGGGAAATGCATTGCCGCACCACTTGATGCGGCTGCCGCTGTTGAAAGACACGACATTGGATTTGGATGGGAGGTGAGACGTGGCAGCGCGTTACCCATTGCACAAGGTGGCAATACAGCATTTTGGTCATTCAGTCCACCGCTGTTGTGAGCTGTGGGCGTGCCGGTTAGCGAATAACTTGCCTCTGATGTAGGCGTTGAATCACCGCTAATATCCATATCGGTGTTATCATTGTGACGTCCTACAGCAAAACAAATAAAAAAAAACGATATAATACCAAGAAAAAACGTAAACTTCGGTTGAAGCTCTAATACCATTCACACGAAATTTTAAATACTTTTGTAAAACATAAATGTGGTGGTTTAAATAGGGGCTACCCCAAAAAGTGGGAGGTACACGCCCACTAGTAGATGTATATGAAGCGATGTAGTAGATGTGTAACATGCCGAAATACCGAATTTCAGTTGATATTGACGTTTCCATACAAACGCATAAAAGTGAGCTATGGGTTTATATGGAACTACCTCAAAAAGTGGGCGGAACACGCCGATTTGCATATGTATATGAAGCGGTTGTCCACTAAAATCCACCAAATCAAATTTCAAGCTAATATTGATTTAAATGCAGAATTTTTTCATAAAAACACACAAAATTGCACGGTGGATTTGTAAGGGGGCTATCCCAAATAGTCCATTAGTCTATGTATATTAAGCGGCTGTCTCTGAAATGGCACCATATCGCATTTCAACCTAATATTGACTTTAATAAAGAAGTTTTTTCTTACAAAAACACAAAAAAGTACGTTTGTATGGGGGCTTCCCTAGAAAGTGAGCGGGCCACGCCCGTTAATCTATGTATGTTAAGCGGCTGACCATAAAAAGGCACCACATTGCATTTCAACCTAATATTGACTTTAATAAAGAACTTTTCATACAAAAAGTTAAAAGTGGGCAGTAGGTTTGTATGGGGGCTACCCCAAACAGTGGGCGGGTCACACCCATTAATAAATATGTCAAGCATCCGTCCACTAAAAGTTACCATATCAATTATTAAGTTGATATTGACTACAATAAAAAAGTTTTTCATACAAAAAGTTAAAAGTGGGCACTGGGTTTGTATGGGGGCTACCCCAAGAAGTGGGCGTGGAGGGTCAATCTTGGCACACTATTAAATTGCAATAAAAAGAAGTGTAAGTGCAAAAATTCAACTGGAGAGCATTAAAATTGGTCTCCAAAAACGCGCAACAACATACAGACAGACGGAGATGGCTATATCGACTCGTCTCGCCGAGCTGATCAAGAAAATATATATACTTTATGGAATGTACCATGCCTCTTTTAATGCGTTATAAACTTTCAGACAAATTGATAATACCATTTCACACTATGTGTGAATGGTATAAAAGTAAATTAAATAATAGCCGGTCTTGAGGGTTTTAGAAATGTATTTAAAAATAAAATATGCTTACCATCCACACGCCTTCGGTGGCTTGGCGGTCCACCATCGTTATCATAGTTCCACCTCAGTCGCGAATTATCTCGAGAACTGGAATGTTTAGTATAAGCTAAAAATTAAATCAAATGGGCGGAAAAGTTGTATTAGGTTCAATAATTTTAATTTTAAGTTTATTTTACTGCAATTATTGAGTAATAATTAAAATGTTTTGCCGGCGCACAGCATACATTTGTATTAACAGCGTATACTGTGTTTGTTGCATTTCAAAATGTATATAAACCTAAAAAGAAAATAATGAAATCCCTATCTGGAACAAGTCATGTTCGTCTGCCTGATAGTATTGCGACAAAGCAGTTTCGGAACTGCATTGTCACTTGACTTTGCTTTGTTGTTTTCTACCGTGCGGTAGGTAAACGTCCCATACCGAGAGCTTAGTTCCTCTAAGTCTTCTCTTGTAAGAAAACTCTCCTCCCCGATCTGATCAGGGAGATCTCCGATGCTTGCTTCGCTATGTTACATACATTTTAACAATTCAACAAACCCAATTAACCCTGCTACAAATATCTGTTGTATAGAATTACATACGATTTTCTTGAAAATTTGTGTGTTGAAAACTTTTATTATCTCTCTCGCATAAAATCCTTATGTAAGGCGTTCCGTGTTAAACTGTTATAAAGTTCATATTCATACTTTGCGAACAAAAAATATATGGGCACACATAATAGGTAAGACGCTGATTTTTTTTTTTTTTTTGACAATATCCAAGCCACTGATACAAAAAAAGAAGTAAGTAAGGCAACTTTCGCATACAATTTATCAGATCTCTGTCGTCTCATTTTGTCTATTACAAATTTTGTTTGAAATTCAATAAACACAATAAATATAGCCTGTACGCATATGATTTGCATTGATTTGCATTGCATAAGCCAAAAACGCAAATCACTTTAAAAATCTAATTACATAAAATTTTTTCAAATGCTAATACCAGATCTTGATAAAAAACGATCATCTCGTTCTCTGTCACGATCCTTATCCCGATATTCTTTTTCACGATGTTGGTCGCGTGGAAGGTTTCTGGAATAGTTTAGACAGGCATTAGTCATGTCAGTTATAATTTATAAACAATATAAAAATGCTAACATACCGTTCTCTATCCAGCCATTCCTTTGGTTTTTCCCATTGTGAGACTTCGGTTTTGCAATTATAATAATACATTTTACCTGAAAATCAATTAAATATAATAATCGTATGTTGTATTGTAGTAAAAAGTATAATCAAAATGTGCACAGCAATTAAATAATATTACACATTGCATTTATTTACTTACCGGATGAACTAACATGTTCGCTCCAATCGCCACATCGCGCGACACGCTCGCCACGATCACCACGTTCGCGTTTATCTGTTGGCAAAATGTTTATAATGTTTAATTTATAGATATGTTGTACATAGATAGATATTAATTAAATTTTACCAGAATATTTGTCCTTCTTGTAGATATCACGATCTCTATCTGAAGTACGATCGCGCTTGTCGCGCATATCCCTCATATCGCGATCACGTTCTCGTTCGCGATCATCTGAACCGGAGCGTTTGTCGTTGTCGCGCGACGAACAGAGCTTTGCGCCACCACTGCCACCACCCCGTCGCTCCCTATCATGGTTTGTGCGATATGATTCCGAGTCACGATCATTTCCTCCGCCATTACCGCCACCTCCGCCACCGCGGCGATCACGCTTGTCTAATATGATACAATAATGCAATAGAATTTTAATAAAAAGCAATTCAGAGTATGTATTTAAATATGTGCACCATATTCCTTACCAGAATATTTGTCTTTTTTATTGTATACATCCCGGTCGCGGTCTCTCATCTTTTGTATATAACTGTAACGCTCACCGCTACCGCCACGGCCACCACCGCCACGATGATCACCACGATCGCGTAAATCGTGCGAACCGTGACCACCACCGCTGCTAACACCACCGCCTCCTCTTGACGATGGCGAGTCTATATCCGGTGACTGTGAGCGATAACTGTTGCCATTATTCATCGAACCACTACCACCTCCGCTGCCACCGCCACCAGGCGACATATCACGGTCACGATAACTGGAACGGTCACGTTCATAGTCGCGTTTTGAACTGTACTTGGAGCTCTGCGAATGAATATTAATAAAATACAATATGCGCAGGAATTAAAAGCTTGTAAATTAAATAATGTATAACGAAGCAAAGATTAAAACATCATGTGTATTAAAAAAAGAAGTCCACACGCACACAAAAATAAACAAGAAGCAATTATTAAAACAATAAAAAAAATATCGACTGCACAAAAAAATACATATATATATATATATATATATATATATATATATATATATATATATATATATATATATATATATATATATATATATATATATATATATATATATATATATATATATATATATATATATATATATATATATATATATATATATATATATATATATATATATATATATATATATATATATATATATATATATATATATATATATATATATATATATATATATATATATAGGGCATCGGTGGACGCCCGACAGAAGCAAAGCTTCTATGCAAACAAATTGGAAATATGTGTGCCTGTAAATTCTTTGATACGCCTTGTAACCTAAAGGGCTCAATGGATTTTAACATATGAGGTATCATTAGATTCATCTTTATTATGGCAGTGATGTAGGTTTTTTTTTTTCTATAGAGACTGTAATTTTATTAGCCACGTTTGAATTGGTGCAAACAAATGTTGAAAAATTACAAAAACAGCTTTGTCCAGAGAGTTACATAGTGACAAATGATGAATCTTGGATATGCGTGTATGAGCAAGAAAGAAAAGTTCAGTCGACTGTATGAGTCCTGCAAGACGAACCAAAGCGTACGAATGTTTTTCGTTCGCGGAGCGTTGAATATGGTTACAGTAGCATTAAATAATCGAATGACGGTTAATTTTGAATGGGGTATACAACCATTTGTTTGCCAGCAGTCTTATGTGAATGGTGGAAAAACAAAGCAAAACGATAGATAACCTTCATGCAAATGCTAACTCTTAAACATCCATCCATCCAGTCTGACGACTTTGATCTTTTTGGAGAAGAAAAAAATTTAAATTGACCTATCACGCGTCTTAGCAACGATTTACATCGTCTCAAGCAGCGATTGAGACATACAAACTGCATATTTTGGAAATACCATCATTAGAGTGGGAAAAATGCTTATAGGATTGGTTTCTGCACATACAAAAGTGTGTTAATGCGCGTTGAGTGTATTTTGAAAAGTAATTCTGAAGTGTTCCACGTATAGCAATGCCGCAATCAACGCAAATTGATATCAACATGGTTACGATTCCTTATATATCAAAATTGAACAATTTAGGCTACAAAGCATGTCAAAGTATAAACAGGCTTACTTACATACACACAACAAAAAAAAAAAAACCTTTATACTCCGTTGAGCAGTCGGCTAAAAATTAGAATAAAACAGACACACACACGCACACACACCACAAACAAAAAATAATAATACTTATATTTCTAATAAAAAACTTTGTTAAGAAACGCAGTGCGAATGGTTAGTAACGTTATTAAGTACATACAAATGTATTAACTATGATTTATAATCAGACACTACACGAATGAACCAATTGCCTTACTATGCAAATGACGCTATTGTCATTAAAATTTGCCAATGGATATATGGATATTATTTGTTTGGACTGTTTTTGCTTAAAATTTGAATAAAGCAAAAAAAAAAAAAAAAAAATACCGAAAACAGAAAACCAAAAAAAAAAAAAAAAATACCAACAAAAAATAAAACAAAAAATTCATGAATCAAATTTGGAAATTTTGTTAAATCGTTTCGTACGGATAGATAATTTTGCCATGTGTCGTCACGAGACCATTTCATTTCGTTTCTTTACTTTACATTTCTGGATAACACATTGATGAAGATGTAATGCAACTTAACGCTGATTCGCTGATACTCTGTCAGCCAAAATCAGCGCTGTACGAAGCGCATAACTGGAGTCATCCATCATCAACATCTCATTCTTTACAACAGTTGATGGATGGCTCACTACTTACGTCTACGCGACAGAGACCGACCGCGGCGGCAGCAGCAGCAGCAGCAGCTGAAGCAGCAGCAGCAGCAGCAGCAGAAGCAGCAGCATTTTTGTTGCAACTTGGCGTCGTCGTTGCCACCAGTGGTAAGTCAACGGTGATGCTGCTGTTCGTAGTAGTCATAAACTGTGCGCACTCGACGTCGTCGTGTCGTGTACGTTACGGGAGGATGCGTACTCTCTCCAACACCAACACCAACACGGCAACACAGCACCACGTTCGCCGCCCTTGTCCAGATTTGTTGAATTAAAATTTTTAACCGTTTATATCTTGTAAATATAACGTAGCTAGCTATGAACGTACATTTGAACTGAGGAGTACGCACGTTGCTTACTGAAGATTGCTTATTGATTTAAAAACTATTTTATATTGCGCTGTATATTTCACGTTGAGATCACTATAAACATATATATACACATATATATATATATATATATATATATATATATATATATATATATATATATATATGTAGGTGGCTCTTTAATAGTAGAGTAATAGCACAGAGTGAAGTACGTAGTCGTATACGTTGATATTCGTTGTATTTTTAGTTAAACGTTAAATCAATCAATTGATGCACAGATGATGATTATCCTTTTTTTTGTTTTTGTTTTTTTTTTGTTTTTTTTTTGTTTTTTTTTTTTTTTTGTATAGTTTATTTATATATAAATGTATTAATGCTTTGTGTTTAGTTTATACTACAACAGATAAACAGATTGAGATTGGTTTTGAGAGATAAAAACAAACAAAAAATAAGTACATATGTAACTAATAGAAACAAAACACATCACCATAATTGAAGTATTGTATATAATGCCATAATATTAAATTATTGATTGAATAATGATTTTTTTTCGATTGTTAAGGATAAAGTGAAAATGTTGAGAGGTGAAGAAAATAATCATAAACGAACGCTGTGTTTTCATTAAATTACGGCCGTCTACACGTATTTTGTATGATTGATTGTACGGTACGATTAACCGATTAATGGTTTATATTACTTTTTGTTTTTGTTTTTGTTTTTTTCTTTGATGTCGCTTTAAGCAATCAAGCAAATCTACATAAATTAGCAATACATAGAACGAAACAAATTCCAAATTGTTAGTAGTACAAATGGAAATATATCAAACATCACCGAATTTTATGAATGTTAAGAAAAGTAATATTAAAAAATATTGCCGCATATATATGTATATTAACGAAACTCACCTGATACGAATGCGATTGATGCTTCTCGAAGTATCTGTAATGATTGAAGATATATGCAATCAATTATTATATTCAATATATGTATACAAATATCGTACGTATAATTTATGCTGTATGAGGATATGATTGGAATGCATTGGGATGGATGTATGATGCATAGTGTAGTATTAGTACGATGGCTCTCATCTTAATTGATGCAGTACGCTTAAACAGTACTACAAAACTCTAATGTCTACAACTATGACAATACACAAATACGAGTATATTACGTATACTATAAAGCACTGCACATCGGTCGAAATAATCGTTTGCAATTTATAGCTAAATATGTATGTATATATATGAATTTGACATTGGATATTTTAAATATGCTAAAAAATTAGATTTGGATAAAAAAGTCTCGAATTCTGAGTTAACCGAAAATTTAGCTAAAAATAAGTGGGAGCCACTAGAAAAAACTCCGTCCGATGAATTGTTACAAGAAACATTACCATTTGTTGGCGAAACAAGTATGTACAAGTTCAGTTCTCTATTGCGCCTCCGTTTGTTGCGCGAGACAGACCAAGCATTGAATTTCTCTAACGCCGCTTGTAATACGTATACCACAAACACGTTATGCGTTTGAAAGGAACCATAAATATACATATACACCTTTATAACCATAACAAATAGTTCAATTTTAAACGAACATTAAAACACACGTGCTCAAACTATTATGTTGACAAATAAGGAATGCCGCCACCTTACATAAAACTAAATTCACTTAGTCAAATATTGTTCACACATCTATTCAATCGCCTTTGACATTTCCATTGGCCGATTCAGAGGGGAGCTATGGCTGCTCGAGACTTGTAGGTCTCATCGAAATAATTTTAAACAAAATGGGTTGGAAATATAAGAAGCAATTATTTGTGAATTTAAAATAGAATTTAAATTCAAAAACAATTGTCGGTCATGACATTTTTCAACCGATTTTGCTCACACTTTTTGTCACCTGTTTTTTGAGTATATGAAGTTTTTTCGGTATCAAAAATTTTCATTTATCTCAGTATTGAGCTTTAAAGAAAATGAGCTACATACGATTTAAATCTATGGATGGATAGGTTTCAAAAATTTATACCACGCAAACATATAACAAATTTTTTAGTTATTTTCGAGAAAATCTAATAAAATCTCCATTAGTGTTCTAGTGATTAAGACTTTCTAGTACGACACTGCAAACAAATAATTATAGGAGTAATATTTATTTTTATTATGTATAACTAAAAAAATGCAATTATAAAATTGCAATTTGAATCAATTAACTGCTAAGTATTTTCGGCATACGAAAAATACTTAGTGTAAAATTCTATATGTTGTACGACGATACATTTGTTTCGAATATTTATGTCAGTGTGGTTTGAGTGTACGACAAAAATGTTCTTAAACAAGAGTTGAATGTTTTACATTGAAATATTCTTTGGTTTTTCAGCTGACCTATATCAATCTAATAAGATCGCCAATGCATTCGAAACTAAAAGCCTTACCTTTGGTGGCTTGAATTAGTTTCTTGAATGGATTTGCACTTTTGGGAATCATGATTGTAGGAACGACGATCTTGATTTCGTGCTTTTTCATAATTATTGAACTTCCTATGCTTGTATTTTTGTGGAGATATTGGTGATTTGATGATTGAGCTTCTAAAAGTTTTTTTTCTTTTAATTAGGGAACTATCATTGAAGTTTTCCACCCACTCGGGTGACATTCTATTGGACGAATTGGAACGACTTTTACTTGGTGTATGTGGCATGCGGCGATTTCGAATTGGAACAACAGAGCTTTTTATAATTGTTTTGATTTGCTTTTCCGGAGTTTTGATTGATTTACTTGACTCATCGGAAATAAATTTTAAATTCTTAATTATGACCGATGGCATTATTGATTTAAACTTAACGGGACTTGTTTCGCCAACAAATGGTAATGCTTCTTGTAACAATTCATAGGACGGAGTTTTTTCTAGTGGCTCCCACTTATTTTTAGCTAAATTTTCGGTTAACTCAGAATTCGAGACATTTTTATCCAAATCTAATTTTTTAGCATATTTAAAATATCCAATGTCAAATTCATCCAATAGTTCGAGTAATTTCTCTGAATTGGTCTTCTTATGTTTAGTCTTTCTATTCTTTTTTTTATTTGTTTTCTGCTTCTGCCTTTCTTTTTCTTTCTTCCACTTCTGTAATCTTTTTAAAATTTTATAATTTAAATTTTGCATCTTTGTGAACTCAGCATCAGATTTTATGGAGCATGATTTATATTTTTTCTTGGCCATTTTTAATGATGGCTTATTTTGTTCTTGCGATACCACAGAAAATTCATCATTTTTACCATGTTTTGTTTTATTGTAAATTAAATCAGATTGTTCATGCAAGTATTTCCATAACAAATCGTTCCTTCCTGTAGAAGAATCATCTGTATCAATTTGGTCTCCTTCGTCGTCTACGTTCTCTTTAATTTTTAACTCTTTTAATTCATTTTCTGTTACAATCTCTACAGTTGAAGCAGTTTTTAAAAGTGAATCTGTTTCTTTGCAAGATACTGGTTCTACATACACTCTACATGGATTCAAAAATATACCGTTATTTGTTTCAGGTGATGGTGAACGTGGACAACTTGGCAGATGTAATACGTCACTATCGTAGGTTGGATTCAGTGTTGGATTTCTGCAATTGTCACGGCACAATTCTTGCACCGACTCTGGTTTCCAACTGCTCTCTATTAATTGATTTTCTTTATTGATGCTGTCTAATATCGATGGTTTAGTATCCATATTAAGGGGCGAATTTTCTTTGATATTGTAACTCCAGTTGTCTTGAAACACCGGACATATTGGTGTAAGTAAGTAATGTGGCGTCGAATTATATGAAAATTTGGAAAAATTTTCGGGCAAAGGCGACGGTAATAGCTCTACATTTGATTTTGGCTGCGGTGTGCTCTTCAAACTATGAGAAACATCTTTTACTTCAGCCAATTTAGGCACTCCTGCAAACATCGTTTGATTTTCTTTCTGAGTTAGCACTGGACACTTGTTATAATCTGCTGAAAAATATTCTTCTTTAGAATACTGTATTAGCTCTCCATGAGGTTCAGGCATTTTCAGCGGTTTTATTTCTTGCCAAAATGATATTTCTTCGCAATGAGGAGCTTCTTTTACTTTAGAAAATTCAGGCTCTTCTTCTAAAACCGATCGATTTGCTTTGTCAGTCAATAATGGCGGACTCTTGTTATGTGCTGGAAAATATTTTGATTCAGTAAGTCCATCATGGGGTTCTGGTCTTTTCTCCCTAATTGATTTTCCATCACGCGAAGGGCTCTTCGAATGATAAGGTTCATCTTCTACTCTAAGCAATTTAGTCAACATTAATTTTTTCTTTTCTCCGAAGTTTAATAATGATGAACAATTTGGTTTGTCATGAACATATATTGAATCTACTTTATGAGTTGATGAATTCAGTGGCCCTATTTGTATAGGCGCTGGGAGGCATTTTGATTTGGAAACCTCTATTAGCTCTTCCAGAGGTTTTAAGTTGATTTGATCTGACAGCGATTTTTCCTCACTTGATGGGCTTTCCTGGCGCCATGAATTGTTTTGATGCTCCTGACGATAAGGTACATCTTTTACTTTAGATAATTTGGACTCTGGTCTGTCAACATAAGTTGTATAGGATTGATGATGAGGCGATGACCTTTGAGACCATTTTGATTTAGTCCTACGATCTAGCCCTCGCTTTCGTTTTGGTGTACTATGCCACAATGGCCTTTCCTTCCGAAATGGGTTTTCCTCTAGTGATGGATTCTTCGGACGATAAGTTTCTTCTTTTACTTTAGCCAATTTAGGCGCTTCTTCTGACATAAATTCACTTTCTTTCTTAATCGAAATTGGCGACCACTCTTTAAAATATGTTGGCAAATAGTTAGATTTAGACAAGCTTGTTTGACCTTCATGATAACTTGGACTTTTCAGGAATATAGATGACTCCAGCTGCGTTACACTTTCTTGCTGCCATTGTTTTTCTTCCAGCGATGTTCTCTCCTGACTATTAGGTTCCTTTTTCACTTTAGCTAGCAACGATTCAAAATCTTTTTTTTTTAACAATGAGTGTTTATTTCTATGAAAATTATTTGTTGATGAATACTTCTTTCGCGGTGAATTTCGTGGCCACTTTGATTTAAATAACCTTTTTCGACCTTTCTGTCGTATAGGTGTCTTCCGGGTTGTTTGCCTTTTTTTGTGCCAAATTGGCCTGTACTCGCGCGATGGGCTCTCCGGACTAATAATTTCATCTTTTATTTTATCCAATTTAGGCGCTTTGTCTGACATAGAGTCATTAAATTTCTCAGTTAAAATTGGCGACCTCTTTTTAATATGTATTGGCAAATTGTTAGATTTAGACCAATATATTGAACCTTCATTAAGATTTTCCCTCTTCTGTAGTATAGGTGATTCCTCCTTCATTTCTTCCTGCCGGTATGTTTTTTGTTCCAGCGGTGGGCTCTTCGGGCGCCATGTTTTTTCTTCCAGCGGTGGGCTCTTCGGACGCCATGACTTCTTTTGGTATGATGACTCCTCCTGATGTAATAATTTTTCTTGATGGAATTCATCCCGCTGAATTCCGCTTTCAATGCGTTTGGTTACTTCGTTTCGGTTTAGATGATTCATTGACCTTTCTTTCAGCCTTGATTTTCGTTCCAGTGATGGACTCTTCTGACGCCATGACCGTTTTTGATGCGATGGCCGCTCGTGACCATAAGGTTCCTCTTTTACTTTAGTTAATATCGAGTCATTTTCTTTTTTACTCAATATTGAATCTTCGTTAATTTTCAAATTAAATGTTAATGAATGCTTTGGTACGTCATCAACATAACTTGTATTTGATTGATAAAGTGGTGAATTTCCTCGGCTCCTTGAGTTATATAACCGTTTTCGACCTTCCCTAGGACTTCGCCTTTTCTGCCGTATTGTTGTCTCCTGCTGTGTTGGGCTTTTGTTGTACAAAATTGGACTATTAATTTTTTCTATTACTTTAACTAATTTTGGCGCTACTTCTGACATAGATTCATTTTCTATCTCAGTCAAAATTGGCGACCACTTTTTAATATGTTCTGGCAAATAGTTAGATTTAGACAAATTTATTGGACCTTCATGAAGATTTGTCCTCTTCTGTAGTATAGGTGATTCCTCTTTGATTGATATTTCCTGCTGCCATGTCTTTTCTTCCAGTGATGGGCTCCTCGGACGCCTTGACTGCTTTTGATGCGATGAATTCTCCTGATGTAATGAATTCGCTTCACGTAATGCATCCCGCCGAATTCCCCTTTCGATTTGCTTGGTTACTTCGTTTTGGTTTATGCGTTCGTGTCGCATTTGTCTTTCATCCTCTTTGATTGATATTTCTTGCCGACATGTTTTTTCTTCCAGCGATGGGCTCTTCGGACACCTTGACTGCTTTTGACGCGATGACTCCTCCTGATGTAATGATTTCGCTTCATGTAATGCATCCCGCCGAATTCCCCTTTCGATTTGCTTGGTTACTTCGTTTTGGTTTATACGTTCATGTCGCATTTGTGTTTCATCCTCTTTGATTGATATTTCCTGCCATGTTTTTTTTTCTAGCGGTGGGCTCCTCGGACACCTTGAGTGCTTTTGATGCGATGACTCCTCCTGATGTAATGATTTCGCTTCATGTAATGCATCCCGCCGAATTCCCCATTCGATTTGCTTGGTTACTTCGTTTCGGTTTATACGTTCATGTCGCATTTGTCTTTCATCCTCTTTGATTGATATTTCCTGCCATGTTTTTTTTTCCAGCGGTGGGCTCCTCGGACACCTTGAGTGCTTTTGATGCGATGACTCCTCCTGATTTAATGATTTCGCTTCATGTAATGCATCCCGCCGATTTCCCCTTTCGATTTGCTTGGTTACTTCGTTTTGGTTTATACCTTCATGTCGCATTTGCCTTTCATCCTGCAATACATCATCATGTTTCACTGGATTTTTCAGCCAAATGGCACCACAGCTAGTCCGTGGTGTTGACATGTTGTTGGTGTTGTGTTTATATACTGTATGTGAGTTTCTATAACGTGGATCCCTGGATGGCGTCACGAATCGGTTTCTAGTTCGCTTAGAGTTATTGTATATTGGAGAATAGTTTTCTCGATTAGATACACGATATGATTTAGTATTGAACGGCTTTGAACGCTCTTTCCAATTTTTTTCTACTTTATTAGAACGTATATAAGCTGGCATTTTAAATATTGGCGCATGATTCTCTTTATCAGATACTGGATACAATGTTGAAGACTGATTCATTTGATTATGACGGTGCTGTCTTGTTGTTGACGAATTATCGCCTTTACGTGAACGTCTACTTTGAAAACTCGATGTCGATAATGAATTCGAAGTTTGATTATTACGCATACTTCTGTTCTTTTGGATATCAACTCGTATATCTTCAATGTCTGGATAAAGAATCATATCCCAATTTGGAATTTGCAATGGACCAGCAGTCTGTCCTTCAAAACGAATCTTTTCGGTGCTTTTGCGTAGACGTGGATCGCAGGGAGAGCTCCAATTTGCCGGTGTTATGGGTCGCAAAGATAAATTACCACGTGGACCAGTATAATTATGTGTCTGCTGGCCATTGTTTACATTCACATGCTTCATTTTTCTCATTTGCCTCATATATCGAAATATCAACAAACCATTAGCTATCGATCCACTTTGCTGATTTGATATAGCCTTTCGTTTGTTTTTTTTTCTCAATTTTGAATTTTTCGGAAGCTGCAAGCGTTTCAACGGCGTGGATCGATGGTAACCGCCGTCGCGTGTGGACCGATGGCTGCGATAGTCGACGACATGAGAACCGGCATCTTGTTCTTGTAAATTAAGTTTGCTGTTCGACGAAATCTCAGATGAAACATCATCGTGTTCGCTTTTTGCGTAACGCCTTGCGGTGAAAACACCTGTAGTAGATAGATACCATTATAAGATATGACACATTGCGTTTTACCGGCAAAGTGTTGGTGTTGAATGCATTAGATTGACTAGAGTAGTACTATAAATGCGTTTAAAAAAGCAAAAAAAATTTAATTGTAAACTGATGGTGTAGCTACTATTTAATACATATTTACCGAGGCGATACGACTTGGTGGCATTGAGTGGTACAGACTGGCTGCGGTATAGCCCGTATGGCCAACGATTAGACATAGGTGACGGCGATACTGTTTCTTTGCTTTTCTTGTACTAATTCGAGTGGGCAACAATGTGACTAATTCCAAAGAATTTCGATGTAGCTTACTGCAATTTTTGAATGCAGTGACCAGACGTCGGTTTATGAGCGAACCAAACGCCGGGCTGTGCCGGCCACTTTTTGCGTTGATGCGTGCGTAGGACGAAATTTGCCGACAAAACGCCGCGTCTTAAGTAGTAGCTGCGTTGCAAACACTTATTTTTTTTTTTTTTTTGTAGATGCGGCGTACTGTTTGGCACGTATGGCCGGGCTTACTAATATTTGTTTAGTTTCTTTTTTTATAAATTAAATAAATTTTTTTATTTAACTTTTTTATATCAATTTTACTTTAAAGTTACACCAGCTTTGCTGCAAATTGCTGTGCACAAATTAAAAAAAAAAATTCTTTAAACAGACTTTTTTTCTCCTTGCGACATCTTTTTTTCGTTTCGTTTAGCTTTACTTTTCAGTGAAAACTTTTCACCTAGAATGTGTGAGACAAGTTGTATGAAAGAGATAGAGCGCTAGCATAGAATTAGTGTCAATACGTTTATGTGCATTTGTGCGAAAGAGACGCAAGCTTATGTGTTGATAGAATCAAAGCCGTACGACAGACGGACAAACGTTTGCTCGAACGGATCAGCCAGAGAAGTAGGCGGTGGCGTTCGGTGGGTATGGGTATACGGAGAGACGCAATGCCAACACAAAATATTTTGATTTCACACAATTGATTCAAATCAACGCAGTTTGCTATGGAATAATGAATACGTTCGATGAGATGTTTGCAACTCGATGGTGCTTGATTGATGGTTAGTAGCTAGAGGTTAGTGGTACGGATAGGCGATAATAAATTTCGATATTACCCATCGTTCATGCGCTGCGGTTTTCTAGCATGCATTACCATACCACCATCAATGCAATGGGTGCGCTGAATGCTTGCCTCACTAGCACGCTCGTTCGCTGCTAGCTTGTGAGTCAGGAGTAGTAGTGGTGGTAGGTAGTTGGTTTAGTTATTGTTTGTTTGTTTGTTTGTCTTGCGGCTGACAGCCAAACTATCCGTCTAGCTAATGTTGGTCTGGTCTGATCGCTTTGTGTGTGTAAGTGCGCGTATAAGTCTTTGGTACGGTTCAGTCCCCGCCGTCTTTGTCGGCAGCGTCGTCGTCGTCGTTGTTGTTGTCGGTGGCGCTCCTCCGGGCGTACAACTACTAGATGCACGGTTTACTCTGGCTGCTGCGGCGAGCGTTGCACGCGTACAAAATTTCAACAGAAACAGCAGCGATTCGTTGTCACATTGGGAACGGCTGCTTTGTTTCCAACTACTCCTTCTGTGTTGTTGGCGAATGGCCGACTTCGAACGTGTTTTCTCCCCAGCGATATCGACGCTGGATTTGTACGCTCTACACGTACACTTGTACTGCCAATGGCCAATTCCTTACCCACGATTATAATGCGTATCTTTTTCACTCTACTTTGTACGTAAAAACACCGTGCAATTTACAAATAAAAAAAAAAATTGTATCTTGCTTTGCTGCTTTTCGCTCTACACTCGGGACTGATTGAAGACCACAATCGGTCTGTTACATATATCGAACTAATATTACAACTAGAGATGTGCATATTTCTTAGTTTCTCTTTCGCACCAACATGTAGTGCATGAAAAAGTAACGTGTCGACTCTGTTCTTTATCAAAAAGTAAAAAGCATACACGGTGGAGCGCCACACGTTGTCGGCGAAAATTTTTTTTGTTATTCATATACTTTGTAAAATTGTTGCTTTTCATTCAAGCAATTGAAATAATATTCATTTTGCATTTAGTTTTTTTTTTGTTGCTTGATCGGTCATTTTTATTAAACTCCGTTGCAATATTGCCATCTCGCTTTCATTGCCCTACATATTTAATGTGTGTAAGCATGTAAGCTATTAAATATTGTAGCCGGAGTTGCCAAGGAATTTGTTGCACATGTACTAAATAATACCATTAAATTATAAAGCAAAAGAGATAGAAAGCGCGAATTGAGAGTTTTTAATTACCTACTAAACGGCAATTAAACCTTCAAGCTTCTGGAGAACTTTGGAGAGTGCAGGGTTCTCAAACATTTTACACTTGTTTGAAATTTAAATTTAATTTTTTTCCACTTAAAAGTGGTTAATTTTTATTTAAAAAAAAAAACTTATTTAGATTTAGACAATTAGCGATTTTTTGACATTTCTGGGATTCAGAAGGTACGATTCACTGGTGGTCACCTCAAGCGTATTGGTTGCTGAAGCTTACAATTTGTTTCTCTGACTGCTGGGATCAGTAAATCACGATGAATAACCAAGTTTCAGACATAGTATGGTGCACCAACGGACATACGTACGAGCTCCAACTGAAAAGCTTTCTCGCAGTCATCTGCGATTTTGAGTTCAATTCATCTATGAGATCTAGCTTCTGCTTGTCCTTATTTCAGTATTTAAGATACAATTTTTTTTTACGATCTCACCACGCACTTTTCAATATTGATATGAAAATCTTTATTATTGCGAAAACTAAAAGAGAATTGAAATTGAAGTTATGTTTCATATTAATGATTAATTACTTTTGCCGAAAATATGTTTCTTTATACGCTGTCCAAAAATTTTTTGTAACAGGGTGTATTGGGTTTGTTTAGCTCTTAAAATGTATATAACGTATCGAACGAAGTATCGGACACCCCATAATAAGTATTGCATATATGTATATATAACGATTTAGCCATGCCCGTACGTCTACCAGTATATCTCTTTAAGAGATAAGTTCGACATAGACTATCTAGGTACTGCACTGTTACAAGATTAACTTGAAATTTCAGAACTCGCAACCGTTTTTCCTGTCGTAAAAAAATACATTCAGTTAGTAGTTTTTTTTTATAATATATGTTTATTTTGTTTTTTTTTTTTATAAATTATGTTTATAAATTATATAAAGCTTCGACGGTTCCCTGATAGTCGGAATGTCTTTCAAAGCACACGTGCAAACCTCTTTGACGGTCCCATGGCGGCGTCCTTTGTACGGGGGGCTGGAAAACCGAAATTTTTGAACAGTGCAGCAGCTAGAGTGTCTTTAAGTGAGAGAACATATCTTACTTGTAGATTTTTTTTGTGCAGTGTATAAAACTAATAAAACCAACAGAAAAATTTAACTTTGGTGGAACATAAGCTTTAATACTCTTCACACTTTTCCTTTTAGCTCGGCAACGCTGGAGTTTATTTCAGTTTTAAATTTGTTCTTGGGTTTATAAAACGTTGGTCCAAAGAGTTTGATGAACCTAATATTACTTAATTTCTGTATACTTCACTTGTTTATTCGCTCTTAAATTATGCATCTTGTGTTAAGAACTCACATTATGTACCTCATCCAGTTCGCAACGAGTGAGTTCAAACACAGTTTCTACGGTTTGCTATCAGAAACTTCAATTGGACTTCTGATATACATACATATCCCACCATATGTGGACCGTTTAACTCTTATTGTTCTTCCAACTTTGTCTGTACGACGGTCGATGGTCTCTTTAGTTTTCCTTTATAAGATCCATAGTGGTGAAGTTGATTCTCCATATTTGCTCCAATCATTGTTTATAAACGCTCTCTCTCGCTTTACGCGCATATATGGTTGTCTCTTTGTACAAGAAATTATGCATGCCATTTCTTTTTCCCTGCACTTGCTAAAAAATGTTATCCAACGGGTCTGAGTGGTCGTAACTTTTCACTATTAGTGATAAAAAGTTATTTTTAAGCAAATTTTTTATTTTTTTAATTTCTTATAATTTTCTGTACAACTTACTAGCCACTGCAATTTTAATCTTTGTAATTTTCAGGTGTTAAAAAGTCATATTGATGATGTAGATCCTATCGCAAGTTTCCGTTGAGGCTTAATATGAGCAGTTTTATCTGTTATTCTGCCAAAAATTTCAATACATAAGTTGTCATAATATACTGCTGGCTTAAAAAAGCTTAAAAGTTTGCGTAATAAGTTAAGATAAATACTTGCATATTAGACGTGACTTTAATTTTCTTAATAAACTACTTTATAAACAGTACATTTTAAATATTGAACAAACCTCAAAAACAACCCAAAAGTATTTTGGACATTTATCAAATCTAAACAGGCTTCTTCTAAAATCCCATCCACCATGTTCGATGTGAGATTTCGAGCTCTGAGTTTCAGATTGTAGGTCTCTCTTCGAAGTTCTTTGCACTAAGCGTAGATTGGTTTGATGATGAAACTCTTGATGCCATTCCATCTCTTTTCAGTTTATCTACTATACTTATCAATGAGAAGAACGTCTTTGAAACTACATATTTCTAACCTTAATAATCCGCATAAACCTGATTGTGATAGGTTTTCTGCATATTTTTTGAATTATGCACACCTATTTGTATTTTATTTTAAAAATATAAGAACTCCGGCAATTTCATTGTTAAATGAAAAGTAGCTACAATTACTCCTATTTTCAAAAAAAGGTAAGAAGAATGATGTCTCTAACTACAAAGCCATTGCCAAGCTATCTAATATATCTAAAATTTTTAAACACATTGTTTGTAGGTCCTACATTGAGCCTAATCAGCATAATCAACTGTTACGAATTTGACTGTATTTAGTATTCTTTGCATTAATGCTTTTCAGCGACATTGTCAGGTGGATGTCGTGTAAAGTTTTCGACAAAATATGCCACACTGTTCTTTTGAAAAAAAAAAAAACCTTTTCAAACTTGGTCTACATTCATCCTTATTGAATTGGTTCCATTCTTACCTTTGTAATCGTGTTTACTGTGTTGTTATTAATGGTACTCGATTTATGAATTGTGTAGCTACTTCTGGTCTTTCTTAAGGAAGTATTTTAGGTCTAATATTGTTTAACTTGTTCATAAATAATATTCGAAACTGTTTCGAATTATCTTTTATATGCAGATGACTAAAATATCTTCAAAGTTATAGAAGATTTTAAAGACTAAATTGGCTTACATAACGATTTAAACAACGTGGCTACTTGGTGTAAAAAAAATGTATTATGTATGTTACTTATAACAAAATATTGCCACCTATTTCAACGTCTTTCACTATTGTCAATAAATCACTGCAAGCCAAAACTGAAATATTAGATCTCGGAGTCATGTTATCTTCAGGATTTCTTTTGAATGAACATCTTATACCAAAAGCATATGCTTTGATGGGCTTTGTCAAACTTCATGCAGCAAAGTTTAATGCTCCCTATACCCAAATATTTCCTTACTATGCTTTTGTACGAACTAAGTAGGAGTCATTTATATATAACTTCTTAGCTGCACATTAACACATTAACAGAACGCATCCAGAAGAATTATTATTTGAAATTTTATCTCTTATCATTAAATTTGTGTAACCCATTGCTTTCATACAACAGTAGAAGTCGCTTGTTGCATCTTTCTACTCTTGAAGACAGACGATCAATTGCAGCTTTGTGTTTCATAAATGATATTGTTTTGGGTACCATTGATTGTATTTCTCTTGTTCAGCTTATTCAATTCAATGCTCCAACTAGAGATTTGCGAAGTATCTTGCCATTTGCTAAGGATTTTAATAGAACTGTTTACGCAACAGTGGTTCACCTAGATAACGGAATATTTATGATTTTACTTCAACTAGCGACCAACCTTACCGTTACTACATCGAGTTATACTATTAGAAGTATCATTAACTTGCACGTCCAACGGTATCCGACACAATTTGATCGAAATTTCAATCATTCTAAAATTGATATTTGTAAACAGATGTAATAAAAGCATTTGACTCAAATTATATTTTCGGATTTTAAATACGCCGCATATATGCATTGTTTCTCTTTCTGTAGAGCAAGTTGAATTTTAAGCACTCATTTCGCATGGATGCTGGTGATCATATAAGCTCCTCGAAATTTTACTCTTATAAAAACAAAATTTTTTTTAATCATTGGCAAAATAATTCGCTGAAAATTATTGAGAGAGTTAAATTATCGCCGATGAAACGACTGATGATACTAGGAAAACAGACTAAAACTACTTTGTCCGGAATAAAAATCCAAAAAACAGATTTTTTTTTGTAGCACGGTTTCTGCGAAATAATGTGTTTTACAAGTCGCGTAATCTGTGAGTAATTTTTTTTTTAATGTCAGGCCTAATTTAAGTAAAAACGGTTGGAAAATAACGAAGTCATTAAAAATGCCATGATCGACCATTTAATTATTTATCATTTCTTTCTTTTCCATTCAATAAGATTGACGATCATTGCATTTTTCACTGCACTTGCTAAATGAAAATTTAAAGAAATTTGGGGCTTGAACACCTCTGCAGTGTTAGGTAGCATGCTAGATTATTAAGCTATCGAGTACTTAAATATTTACTGAAACAAATGTACAATTTATACGATATCAATATTATTACCGATATATATATATATATATATATATATATATATATACATATATCTTTACATTCTTGTGGATAAATCGCGGTAATTTTTTAACTTAAATTGCTTCTGGTTATAAAAAGTATCCATACTAACTTTCAAACCATATTAGGGCAGACAGTAACGCAGAGACAGACTGGCAGTTTGACTTGTCTGATCACGAATATATGTATGTATGTACGAGTGTAAACTTTATGCGTCCTCCGATGTTTCCTTTAAGGCGTTGCAAACATTGTGACGAAATTCGCAGTCTGGCTGAAGAGTATAAAAACATATAAAATCGTACTTTCAGGCCTGTTCCGGTTCTCACTTTTCGGGAAGATTCTGCGAAAGTGAATTGTATAATATGATACATTTTTCATGTATGAGATGATTTCGCGATTTGAATTGTCTTACCTTGAGTAATATGAATTGCACTTGATCAATGCCAAGTAAATTCAAATCGAAGAAGTCGTCCCATGCGTTCTAAAATTTATTATTTTATCGAAATCACTATCGCAAAATCTTCCTGAAAGTGAAATCCCAAACAGGCCTGAAGCAAACTCTTTTGTTGTTGTTTTTCGCAACAAAGATTGTCGGCATTTGTTATGGAGATATTGAACATAGAATAAAAATTATAAGGGGGTGAGAGATTTATTATCAGAGTAGTAGCAACTAATGATGCAAGTTTGGCCAGATTCACAATTTATCTAAATCAAATCTAATGGAATACTACGTTGAGAACATCGATTTTTAGAGAATGCGTTGAAAAAGTAAGCAGATAACAAATAGAACAATACATATATGTATGGATATGCACAGAGTATCTATAATTATATGCATACATATGTACATATCTGACTTAACAGAAAGCTAACTAAGCCCTGCAGCAAAAGATAGAAATTTCGAGAAGTTCCAACATCAATCTCCATAAAGCAAAATAATTGACTAAATTAAATGCTGACAATAGTGCTTGGCTGTTGTACTGACGTATCATTTTCAAAGCACCGGAATTCGTACTAAAGTTTTGAACAGGTTTAATGATTTAAATCGGGTAAAGAACTCTTTTTTAGTTTTTTTTAAAGAGTCAAATAGCGCGCTATTTTCTTCTTAACTTTCGCTCAATCTCACTGGCTCTCACTCCCACTCTCGGCTGGCCACATACAAAACTATTTCTCCTCGCTCTATTTCATGCTATATGCATACATTTGTACATATATATGTATGTATTTTTGTTCGATCTCTGCGGTGCAAGTGTATTTGCTGTCGCATTCACACGCACACAAGCACAGCATGTCAGCGGCAACAAAAAGTATACATATGTATATGTATGTATGTAGATAAGCAACAGCAATATGTTGTTAGAAATTGTACATAAAAAAATACTCTATGCAAAAATTCAAATTTAAGCGCAAATAGTTTTTTTTTTTTTTTTAAATAAATAAATGCTTTTATTTAGTGCACAAAGCGCTGTATATGTATATATGTATATTGGAGATGCCATTAATTTGCAAAACAGCCGACAAACAAACGAGCAAATCAACTGCATCATCATACGACGAGAGAGCACACGCTACTCGTTACTTGCACACTCGCTGCTTTGCGTTTGCAGTGCTGTGGCGAAAAATTTTTCACATCACAGGCAGAAAAATGGCAAATAAACTGTTATTGATTATATGCTGCAAGTATGCGCACATTATTTGTCTAACAATTAATACTTGCTTAAAGAGAATTTAACAATTTAGCGAAAATGTAAATACATCAAGTGGACAGCGCTGCAACAACACACCACACGGCAGTGTTGCCAGAATGTGCGCACCGATTGCGCTGGTTGGCACAAAATATTAGAAAAAATTTAGTTAAATGCAATATATATGCATATTGTCTATGCTATTTACTGCAGCCAACAATAACAGCATGTAATTGCGCTGTTAGTAAAAATTTATAATTGATATATATTATACAAAAAGCACAATGCCCCATAACTAGACCAGCATGCTGGGTGCAATGCACCAATCTGGCAGTCAATAGCTGTACAATTATTAAACGGTTATGCCGTTTCATAGCAACTATAAAATTGCATTAAAATAATAAATGCAATACGATTTGTGTAATTTTCATTACAAATGCAGCTAAAGCAGCTATATAGTTATGCATATAAATACATTGAATTCTTAACTATTGTTACAATGTGGACGCACCCTGGTGAATTGCTGACGCAGTGCTGCAATTTAACCGTTTATAAAACGGTTCTACCATATTTCACAACGACTTCAACACTAACGCATGCTATTCACCAATTTCACCACGGCACACTCACTCTCGCAAAATCAGTTGACACTGCTTTCTCGCTACTTCTCTGCTACAGCTACACACTGCAACACACGGACACTGGCGGACAGAAAATTTTTTGTTTTAATGTTGCGAAAAGTTTGTGAAAATGTTTAAAAGTCACACAAAAATGTGACAAATGTATGTGAAAAAACCGAAAATGCAGAAAAATCGAAAGAATAATGCAATATTGTGTGCGCGGCGAAAATGTAAAATTTTAAAAATTTATAAAATCATGCAAAATGCAACAAATTAATTTTGTATTTAAGTGTATATTATTGTATAGTTTCGATTTAAGTGAAAAGAATTTTAGCATTTTTCTTACGCTAATTAAAATGAAAAAACACAAAAAATTTTTGCCATCGGAAGAAACTTTGATACGACAACGACGACTATGAAAAAGACGACGAGAAAACGACGAGCGACGAATAAAAAAAATTATTGTATCTGTGTGTGTGCCTTCATACGTTTCTTTTGCGAGTGTGTGTGTATGTGAGTCTCTGTTTTTCTTTCTTTTTCCAATGCTGCTCGCACTCGTTATATATATCCGTCATTTAAATTCGTTGTGTGTCGTATAGACGTATTATAGTGTGTGTGAGTGTCTGAGCGAATGAGCGAGTATATGCCGCAAAAGCAGCGTGTATTGCATATATGTGTGTGTGTGGAGAGTAGTATATTTACTAGTGTGTGTGTTTATGCATGCTCTCGCTCTATATGCTGCTGCTTTGACTATTTTTCCTCCTCACGTTGCGCTGTGCTATTCCGTGCCGAGTCGCCGCGGCTGGTGTTGAAGAAAGCTTCGTTCGTTGTTCCGTTCCGAAAAAAAAAAAAACAGTAAGGAATCAAAGCAATATTTGCCGCCTGTCTGCTGCTGCAGCTCAACGGGTTATTGAACAGACAGTGCCAACTCAAAAAAAAAAAAAATAATAAAAGAAACAAAGCAAAACAAATACGTCAAAAATTTATAAAATAAAAACATTGTTTGGAAACTGACCCACGACCAGTCTACGGCGAATATTTGATCGTGAACTATGCGCGCGCGCGCGCTCTTCTGTATGTATTTGTGTCAAATAGTTTCATTCTGGCTTAATAAAAGTCATCCGTCGTAGTAACTTTGCGTTAAGCTGTCATATTAAAATAATCAAAATATAAAAATAAAATATCAAAGTTCTTGAAAATTTTTCACTTTATGCACTTTTGCCGAGAAATTAAACCAAAAAAAAAAAAAAACAATTTCATTTTATTTTTGCATTATTAATTACGAAAAACGAACGCGCGCGCGTATTGCAATAAATATTTATTGACAATTTTATTTGGCGCGCGTATGGCGGCAAAAATTTCAACGTTTTTGCCGTCGTCGTAGTAGTCTCGTCTCCAACTACGTCGTCGTCGCTCTCTCAGCCGATATCCACACACAAACAAACACACACACACGCACACACCGTAGAGCTCTAAGACAGTGGGTCGGCTCAGTTTTGAACGGATTTCAAAAAAGTGCTCTCCCTCTGTGCGTTTGTGTGTGTGTCTGTGTTTATTTGTGCTGCGCAAGTTGAATCCAACCAAGAAAACGAGCGAGTAAGTTTTGCATGTGTATATGTGAGTGTGGGTGGCGTGCTACTGCTTGCTTTGTGTGTGTGTGTGTGTGTTGAAATGTGCGCGCACTGTGTTACTGTTGAACAAAGTATCTCTAGACCAGACGGGGAACTGACTGACTGAACTGAACTGACTATGATATGTTGTTGACGACAACTGCAAAATGCGAACGTAGTCGTTGTCATTGTTGCTGCTGCTGTTGATTTTATACACTGTATTCCGCTTAAGATATTGTCGCTAAAAGAAGCACCCGTAGTAGACTTGCAACAAATGCAGCCAGCACATTGCAACAACAACGACAGAAGCGGCAACTATTTTTTTTTTTTTTGTTGTTTCGGTTCGTTTAAAGTCATCAAAACAAAAACATAAAAAAAAGACGTAAAAAATGCGCGCGTTTTTCTTCTTTTTTTCTCTTTTCTTTTCGCACGCAAATGTATCTTGTAGTTATTTTTTTTTTTGCTTGTGCTTATATTTTTGAAAGTTATGAACTATTTATATACATATATGTTATAAAAAAAAATTTTTTTGACAGTACAATTTGAAAAGTGCTTCATACAAAAAATGCTGCGAAATAGATTGTTAAAAAAAATGCAGCTAAAAAAAAGAAAATACAAAATATCAAAAGTGATCAAAGAAATACCAGAGCATAATATATTTCTTTTCGTGTGTGTTTAAAAACTATTTATTTATTTGTAATAACTTTTAAAAAATGGGTTATTGTAACAAATCCCAACTGAAGATCGTTCAAACTTATGCTTTTTCTCGCTCTTTTTCTTATTAACATTCTCTGACTCACTCGATCACCCGCTCGTTCATTCTATCGCACTCGCTTACACTGCGCTCAGCGGCACTATCGCTTTCACTCCTTAATATGTTTACTGTTGTATCTTGCGATCGCAAGAATTTTTGTGGTCTTTTGCGATTTTCCTTGTAAAAACGTAAATAATAAATCAATCTAGTGTACATCATGTATATGTACATATATATATATATATATATATATATATATATATATATATATATATATATATATATATCTATAAAAAAAAAAATACAACTGTTTAAATCTCTGTTCCGAAATATAGTATAATTTTTTATAAATGAATATATTCCGTTTGTATGGTAGTGCCAAGCGTTTCTTTGAAAGCAAACAATATATTATGTATAAGTTTAGTTTCTAGCTTCTAACTTATGTTGCACTATATTAAACAAATAAAATCCGCAAGATATTTGTAATCTGCACAAATAAACTCTACTTTTTATTAACAATACAGAATGACCAAATTGCTTTGATAGTTTTTCCAAAAGGCTGGCATATCTATGATATTCAAATGTTAAAACATTTAATTTAGTTTGTCATTTTAACAAAATGCATTGATTCACGTTTCCCGAACATTTTCAAATAATAAACAAAATATATCAAAAATCCAATAATATGCTCCTGACCAAATTGGCTGATTGAACGATATTTCATCTAAGTTTTCTTTACTTCGGACAATTCTCTCTCTGCTTGGTGGCTTAAGATTGAAAAGAGTGTACTTACGTTTTTTGATCAGCTCGACGATTCGTCTTTCTCCCGACTGTGTGTTTCTTTCGGTTTTTAAGATATCGATGTGAAATCGTTTTATGAAGATTTCTAATGTTCCTAGGCTGAACATATGTATATCATGCTAACATTCACACATTTATGTGTTGCCCCCATAACCGCGTGTTATTATGGTTGATCCTTGTGACTATATATATTAACTAGTAGTAGCCATCTACAAACTCACCGCCCACTTTTCATATGAAACACTTTCTCACTCAATATCAAATTGAAATTCTATATAGCGACTGCTTATAGACACAAACTTCACATACCTGATACCTGATACAGCCACTTGGGCTTGGGACAAACTTCACATAGTTATAGGTGGTGTAGAACTATCCATTTCACCGTCTCCAACTCTGTTCAAATTGGTTCTGTTTTTTGTTCAATAATCGGCTCAAACGCATAAATTGTTGTTGGTAGCGATCCTCCGTGTTGGTTTCATTGGGTTTGATTTCTTTATAGTGTGCTATTTCCAGCTGATGCATGACCTTGGAAACATGAATATGATCGATGTTAATGCGTCACCACGGTAACCCCACGATTTTAACACTTGGGATTATTGTAGGTTATTATTTTTCATTACCAGTCACAATAATGTTGCTTCCCACAAATTATTATTATTATTTTTTAACACAAACTCGGATATTTTCAAATATTTTTAAACCTGTGTTCACTTTGACAGATCAAATATATTAGATTTTTTTTTTATGCTGTTCAAGTTAAAATAGCTGTCACTGTCTTACAAATCAAAACTTATTTTCACAACTGATATAAAAATGAGAAAAATGTATTGTATTAATTATAATATAGTTCCATGAGAGACAAATTGTTTCCTCTATAGGACTTCTAGATATAATTTAAAAAAAAAATTTAAAAATTTTACTTCTGGCAATTGTTGATACATAGTATAGATTCACTTTAAGACGTAGTATTAATTTTATGTGTTTTGTATGAAAAAAAAATATTTTTTTTTATTATGTACTTACTAATATGGCCCTAAAATCGTATAACGTCCATATGTATGTAGAAAGGCGTACCAGTCATTGCCAATACCAAGCTTCTTAAGGTCATCATATCATCGTAAGCTCGGGCGTTCTCTCTTACGCTATCCCCAAATTAGGCTTAGGTTTTCATCGTAAACCTTCAGTGCACCCGCTGAAATTATCTGCGTTGGACTACGCTGTCAATCTCATCATACATAAATTTTTTTTTTTTTGCTCATACGTACTCTAAACTCGTTGCCAACCTTTCTCTCGAACACTCACTCCCAAAGACGCACTGTAACCGATGTTGTCAGGGTCGATACTTCTGTACCATACAGCAGCTCCGTGATTATCTGTAACTTATATAGATTTTGAATATCATACGTCCAGAGAGGGATCTAACTCTAATTTACTTGCTTAGCCCAAAGTAGGATCGATTAGTAAGCGTGATTTTTCGCCTGATCTCCAGGCTGACGATGTTGTTGTTGTAACAGCTAGTTTTGGGCTGTATTAGTATATGTACATATATATACAATTTATTATATAATGAAAGTATTGAGCAAAGTAATTATAAACGTAAGAGAAAGAACGAGGCTACCCCGGTTGGTGAAACGAAAGCATTATCGCTTCTTCATGCAGGTTGTCTTCATGACTCATTTGTAGAAAACAAGTAGCAGTCCTCAGATCACTATTCTGATCTCTTTGCAGGCACTGCCATTCAGTCTTACTGAGGTAAGGACTCCAGACAGGAGACGCATATGTTAGAAAAGATTGTCCAACAGCTTTATAGGCTGTTGCTGGTTATCTCACTACAACAGCGTTTTCTTAAACAATGAAGTTGACATTTTCCATACTCACAGAACCAGCCAGACGCGCCGATGGTTTGAGTGTGCAGTCCATGTAGTACTTCTTTCTTCAATCGTTCACCGCCAAACCCATGAGACGTTGCAAATACTAAAATTGTTGTAGATGAAAAATGAAAGTAAATAAATAAATTGGTATATATCAGACGAGCTTATTCAATTTGAACAACAGTATGACTGATATGTAAATTTACTTTAGCATTTATTGAAAATAATCGGAGAGAGTATATTTAAATTTATATGATATTTCGGAACTGAGAGAGAGAGAGAGTTGTACATTCGAATAAGTTATTAATCAATAATAAAAAATATATTTATACAGAAACAGCAACGTATTACAATAACATCAGCAATACACACAGTTAATATCCAAAAGGTTCGATAACGACGACAACAGAGCGACGTACATCGGCCTATTTGGAAATATCTCGGCTGACACACAAAATGCACTCAAGCGTTGTATGCGAAAATAACGCTTTCAATTTGTTGCCGGCTAAAACGGAGTTTGTGCGTCGTAAGTGTTTTCAACATCATCAATTTCAGCAAAGAAAAGTTCACCAGAAGCAGCAGCGGCAGGAGCAGCAGCAACAACAACAAAAGCAATACCAACAACAGCAGCAGCAGCGTATACAACAAAAGCGCCGGCGCCAAAGGTTTCTATTGGAAGCTAGTTGGCGGTACCGGAGATGCTGCTGCAACAACAAATAAACATATAAAACAACAACAACAAGATCAACACTATTAGTGCCTGCTAAAAAAAAAAAAAAAAAAACAAACAGAAACAAACACGAAAAAAAAACATCATTGCTGTTCTTCTTCTTTAATGTTGCTGCAGCCACAAAGAAACTAGCAATAACAACAATAATTAAAATAACAACGCCAAAAATTGAAAATAATTAAGAAGCGCAACACATTAAAAAAATATAATCTAAAACAAACAAAAAAAAAAACGCAAGCGACAAATGCAGTTTTCTGCATAAAATAAATCTACACACACATATATATATATATATATATATATATATATATGAGTATATATATATATTAAAAAAAAAAAGAATTTAAACAAAATAAAAAAAGAACAAAAATTTTATATATATAATATACTATATATAAAAAAAAACACGAAATAAGTTTCCAAAACAAAAATCAATTGAAAGAAACATTCGTAAGACATAAACAAAAAAAGCCCATTTACAAATTTTCATCGTCTCTCGATGCAACATTAAACACTATCAAGCAAAAAAAAAAACAAAAAAAAAAACTCAAATACAAGTTAAAATAAAAACAAAATCATCTTTGAACGAGTGACTTCAGATACGAAACCATTCGTTTTAATGATGGCTGATCATTTAGAAGAACCGCCTCAGAAGCGGGTTAAAATGGATCCAAGTAAGTTTTTTTTTTATTTTTATTATTATTATATAGGGTTTTCCAATAAGGACATAAAAGTTTTTATTTTAATAAAAATGACTACCGAAATGCTGAGTCTCTGTGGTCGTAGCAACTTTAAACAAAATAAACAGCGATGAAGCTCATTTCTCGCTAAATGACTTTGGCATTTTGCTTCAAGAGACTCCATTGCATGTGCACGTGTGGTATGAATATCATGCCGCAGCTGTAATTGAACCAAAAATTTGAGTAAGCGCACTTACGACTACCAATTTCGATAGAATTTTTATAAATTTACTATAAACGTTGTACGTTCATGAACTTCAACATGATAAATGTAAATGACTGACGTAGTTTTGACGTTGACAGCTTCTCAAAAAAAAAAAAAAAGTTAAGATGCGTTTGCATTAAAATAGAAAACTGTTATTGTCCTTATTGAAAAACATTTTATATATTACATATTTTTAAATTTAATAGATGGTCTCAAACTTAGCAAACGAAAAAATGCAAGCAGGCCGTTTAAGCTACAAACTGATGCCATATAATATACAAAGCGCATATTTATTTGCGTAGCCGCTGTAACCTAAACGGCTTGATGCATCTTGATATAGTTATAACGAAACGTTAAATACGTACTGATTGCTGCAGTGACAGATCGAGCGTCTACTAATAATAGAGTAATGTATTAAATTTTTTTTTAATATTACTGTAACCTAAAACGCTGATGACACTATATAAAAATATTTTAACCTAAGATACGCCCGCAATCAAGACTACGTGTCTAACGTGTATAACTATACCTCATATTACAAAATCCATCAAATCGTTTATGCTCTTTACATAGTGTGCCAAAGAATATACAGCGGGCGTAGAAGCTTTGCTTCTTTCGGGCGTTCGCCCCCAGTTTATTTTTTTAATAATTTGTTAATACCTATCATGAACATTCTTAGTTTTTGATAACAAGTCATCGGTCTGCTATGATATTTAGAAAACTTTTGTGTATTTTCAAGTAAAACAATTAAAATCATCTGCAAAAGAAAAAAGAGAAGTTGCGAAAACTAAATTCTTTAAGCATGTGCTTTTGTTTAAACTCGCACAGAGTGCAGCAGATAAATCTTTTGTTTAATTTCATGATTTTTATTTTTGCGTCTTATAACATCGAAATACAATAGTATATCTTGAGTTTTTTCTCGCTATTATAAATATTTGAAATTCTTAAAACTTGCAATGTTTGAGCAACCATAAAAATTTAAAACTATAAACATAACAAACTTTTTATTTTTTATTGTATTTATACCAATTTTTTTTGGATTTTTGTTTTCTTTGTAGCGGATTTTGTATTCGCATTGGAGGATAATTTGCCCGATGAGCTTGTCTCTACGAACAGTGGCTGGACAGATCAGCTTAGTGCTGGTGGTGGTGCTGGAGGTAATGGCACAGTTACCGGTCCGGGTGGCGGCCCTGCACCGGGTACACTTGGCGTTAATGTTGTCGGTGCGCCTAATAAACCGCCTGCACAAGGCCCTGGTCCAGGAGGTCCAATGATGAACGGTACTGGCGATGATAGTCCCAGCGGTGGTGTTACAGGCACTGGAGCCGGTGCTGGCAATCAGTTGCGTCAAATGCAGCATCATCAACATTTACAACATTTACTGCAGCAACAGGTAAACATATTTGCATATTCTTTACACATAATGAAGTAGTTACTTATTTACGATAAACTGTCCTCTCAACAGGGAAATAAGAACGCCGGTATGGTTGTACCCGGCATGGGCGGCGCTGCAGGCATGAATCAACTCGGCAGCAAATCACCAAATATGCAGTCACCCAATGCTGGTGGCATGCAGGTTGCAACACAAATGGGTATGGTTAACTCTATGCCCATGTCCATTTATAATAATGGTTCACAAGGAATGAATTCCATGCCAGGTAAATTAAATATTAAATATTTCAATTTAAATTATATTAATTAATATAATAATTTTTTTTTCCCCAAACACAGGTATGAACACAATTGCACAAAGCAATCTGGGCAATATGGTTATAACAAATAGCGGTAACATGGGTGGCATGGTGAACCCATTAAAACAACAAATTGGTACCGGACCCGGTGGCATGATGACGGCTGGTCCTAGCGTTAGTGTTGGCCCGGTTGGTGCCATGGGTCCAGGTGTCGGTGGCGCAAATCAAAGCATGCACATGGCCGGACCGGGACATCCGCAAGCAATGCAAAACGGTCAGATCATGGGTCGTATGGTAGGACAGCAGCACATGTTACGTGGTCCCAGTCCGCATATGATTGGTAGTGGTGGTCCAGCTGGCGTTTTAGGTGCGGGTGGTCCGCGTATGCAGAATCCAAATATGCAAATGGGTAAGTACAGTAAATGATATTAAAAAATGTTTAGAAATGGGTGTTACCAATTTCTCTATACGTTTTTGATTTCGAGAAGTATTTGAAGTTTAATTTTTCAAATTTAGACAAATGACTGTATGACAAGACACGTTTTATTGTATTTATTATTTAATATTTCCTTTTTTTCTACCCATAGGTGTTGTAATACAAAACGGTTTTATAACGGATGTCCCAAAATTCAAACAAGATTTGAACGCAAGAAGAAATTTTGATAGAAAACACAATTTTTATGTTTAAAATTAAAAAAAAAAAATAAAAAAGATTAATTTTTCTGGCCTATGTATGCATGTATTTACTTATGGCTAGCGACAGTCGTTGCCAATACAAGTTTGAGGAAGTCTTCCCAGTTTTTAGTCATTCCAATAGTATATAATTAAATTATGAATAAAAAAAACTGTTAATTCTATCAAAATTACTTCTTACGTTAGTTTGGGACTACCGTTCAAATCTTGCGTGAATTTTATTACAACACTATATAAAATTAATAAATGTCAAAAACAACTCCAAGTGAGCCAACGCTACGATACAATACAAGGTCTATGTGAAATAAATACATAAAAACTTCTTATAATAAAATTGTGAAATAATGATCATGGCTATTTTTTTCTAAACGAAGTTTTTCTTAAGATTTTTTAATAGGTTTTTTTCATGAAACAAAAAAGTTGGAATATTACCATACCCATACAAAAATTTAATCATATCTTTATACGTTCAATAAATTTATGTGACGTTATGTTAATACATTGATGGTCCTAAATTAGAATAGAACTTTTAACAAATGATAATTACCGCTAAACTTTTTGAAAGGAATACTCTTCTTGTATTAAGTTATGCCTCGAAAGAACTAATGCTATATGTGGATGGAATTTTAAATTATGTAGACGAATTTGAGTGCGTTTTGATGACTTCCAAATGGATTTACGACATTGTTCAAGAAATTTGAATTAAAGAAAATCAGATGAACGCCACCAATGATATCGAAATTAAAAACCCTGAAAGCTTGTTTTTCACTTTGCAGTTTCTTCTACGATATCGCTGGAAAGCAATTTTGAAAGAATGAAAATGTATTGCAAGGTTTTTTTGAAGGATATCGATGCAGAATAACTTCAATCAAGAAATGGTCAAGAAAGCATGCACGGTTTAAGAAATCAATTTCAAGAATATGCAAAAGGTTTGTGACAAAAAAGAAGGCATTATATTACGTATTTTTTTATTGAGCCTCTATTGGGAAAGAGAAGGTCGAATGTGCATTATTGAAAGTATTGACCATCGCTGAATACTTTTTCCGCATGGATAGTACTACTCGTCTTTTGAGGCTATATCCACATATCCACTAAATTTTTGGCTTCTATTGGTCACCCGTCTTTAAGCCTTGTTCAGACGATCATATACATATATGTATGTGACACATTTCGTATATTGCATTGAAAATAGTTTCAAACTACATATTTCAAATAGAATTGGCAGTAAACTCAACCAAAAATTAAAAAAAAAATTCGAATCTGTCAGTTATTTATGATCGTATAAACAGAGTTTTAGAAACAATAAAATAATCTTGAATCATTTTTTCGTATTTTCAAACGAAGTTAACCGCTGCTCAGACAATTCATGAGTCATCAATCGGAACAAGTGGTAATAAGAAGGAGCTATCTCGAGAATACTACGTTTTTTTTTGGTAGGACTTCCCATTTCAGTGTTTTAATTATATTTTTGACTAGTTTTACTGAAAAATAACTGCTGTCTAGTGTTTCTATTCGTATTTCGGACGTTTATTTTTCAACGCATGACTCTATCAGAACAATTCTAGTTGTTAGCTATTCTCTGTGATGATATCGTTAGGTTTGTGCAGCTTATAATACACCACATATAGATGATACCAACAAAGACAGAGCATGAACTTCGATTCTTGAATATTTAGTTTTTGTTGTCGATGTTGATACATGACTGTATGCGTTTTCACTTTTCACCGTCAGGCACAATACTATTCAAAAAATCATTTTGTTTTTACCTTTCATTCGCATATTAAACTGGCTTGTTGACTCACTTCCAATATTTTTGCAAGTTCTGCTTGTTTAAAACGGATCTTAATCCTTCAAATCTTAATTTTTTGTTTTTTTTTTGGACATCCATCGCGTTCTTTGTTCTCTGAGTCTTCTTTCACTTTCACTTCTTATCTGTTGAAACCATTTCACGCAGGTTCTTAACTGTTGAAATCATTTCTCACAGGTTGGAATAGATGGAGTATGGTGCCAGTACGTTCCAAAACTAATCAAAGCGCTTCAGCTGTATTTTTCTTCAAATGGAAATAGATACGTAAAGCATTTAGCAGACTGCTTTCAATATTCAAAAAAACTAAGTTGTATATATTTCAACGCAATGACATATACGGGGATGACAGAAATATCTCTCGCCTCAAAATCTTCAAAACTAAATAATAAAATTTAGTTGTGTGAATGAAATTTGAATATTTTGAAGCGAAAGAGATTTCTGTGTCACACCCGATGCAGAAATGTATAGCATAATGACAGATTGAAAAAAATAAAAATGATCACGATATGTTCCAATGCCATTTAAAAATCCGTAATAACTAATTTGGACTCCCGTTAGTAATATAAAAAATGTATATGTTAATTATGTTTGACTGTTGGGAGGGTTTAGTGTTGGTGTTTTAGTTACCCGCATATTAAGCTTTCACGGACTTTGATTTTATCTGTACGATTCTGTTTTTGAATACCAAAATTGTAAAGTAATATTTTTGTAATTTGCTTAAAAATGTTTTTTGGAAACACCACCGAATAATTTTTTTTTTTTTTTTGTATATTTATAAAGTGTTTTGTACAACTCTTCTACTATGATTTTGCTAATATGGTTTCATTTTTTTTTCTTGTACTTTACAGGCCAAATTAACAACATGGTTAGCGGTGGCAACGTTGGACCTAACGGTCCATATGGTAATATGAGCGTTGGTAATGTTGCTAACTATGGCGGACCTGGTGCAGCGCAAGCTGGTTTAAATGTTAATACTGCAAACACTTCCACACAACAGCTATTAGCACAGCAGATGGTACAGCGAAGTGGAGTAGTGCCGCCAAACATGAATACAACAATGCAGCAAGGAAATAGGACTGGCGTTCCAATGGGCCTGAGTGCTATCGGCAATGAAGGAAGCGGGAATGCTGGTCTGGTTTCTGGCGTCGGTGGCCCTCAGCCACAGCAAATTAACATTAATACACAAATGAATCCTCAACAACAGGCCCAACAAAGTGTGCAAAGTGCCGGTGGCATGGTCGGTCAAACAATGGGCCAAAGAACACAGCAGCAAGGTGGTGCTAATGGGCCGCAACAAAATCAGATGATGCATCAGCAACAGCAACAGCAGTCTCAACAACAGCCAGGAACTTCACAGCAATCGGGCAATATGCCTGCCGGCGGCGGCAGTGGAACTGGTGCGGGTGGAGCTGCTGCGCCAGGTGGCACGGGCGCAAGCACAAATTTCTCAGATGATCGCAAAAAGCAAATTCAGCAACAGCTGATGTTATTGCTGCACGCGCACAAATGTAATCGACGGGAAAGCTTAAATCCAAATCGTGAGCGTTGTAGTGTTGTTTACTGCAAGCCTATGCAAGATGTACTCGCGCACATGGCCACCTGCAAACAGAGCAAAGACTGTACGGTACAGCATTGTACCTCATCGCGTCAAATACTTCTACATTATAAGACGTGTTCGCGAAATGACTGCATAATTTGCTATCCTTTTCGTCAGAATCATATTTATCAAAATACGGGAGGAGGTGCGTCGGGTGGCGGTGCGTCTGGCCCAAATCAACCGTTACAGCAAATGCAACAACAAGGAGTCGGTGACAAACAAGTGCCCGGAGGCCCAAGTGGACCACAGCAAACAAGTACGGGACCACAAAACTCTGGTGTGACACAACAGCAACAACAAACTGCAGGCGGACCTAATGTTGTTGCCGGTGCCAGTGGATCGACAGTTGTCGGTGGCAACGTGCCGGGCAACATTGCTGGCGTGCCAAATCAGCAGCAGTTGAATTTGAAATCTAATCCAGACATGTCGCAGCAGTTACAACAACAGCAACAGAATGTTCAGAATACAAATCAGGAATTGAGAAGGTTTGATGCCTTAGGCATGCAGGGCCCTGTTGCACCTACAACAGGTCCAACAAATATGTTACAGAATGCAAATGTTAATGCGTCACAGGGTATTGCTGGCATTCGTATGCCAGGATCAGCACCAAATCGCATAATGGGTGGTCCACCACAAGGTGCAGGAGTACCGCAAGGCAATGTTCTAGGCAATAATACTATGATGCTGGGCGCTAGTGGCAATACTGGCGGTGGTGTGACAAACGATGGTATGCAACAAAATGCGCAGCAACAACAGCAACTGTTATTACAAGGCTGCAGTCCGGCTGGCCGAAGGCGTACACAATTGACAGTCCTTGTCGAAGGAGGCGCTGGTGGTGCGGGCAGTACCGGCATTAATGTCATGCAACAACAACAGCAGCAGCAACATCAGGCAAATGCCAACCAGCAACAACAAACAAACATTCCACTCTCTGTCAACGTACACAACTTCAATAATTCCAATTTCAATAATAACCAATTGTCCGGTGGCGACATCACAGCCGTTGGTAGTGGGGCTGCAAATAATAACAAAATGGTCGGACAACAGGATATAGCTAAGATGAAACTACAAGGATTACCCAACGTAGCACCGAATGCGTCGATGGTGAATATTGGTGCCAATTCATCTGGAAATAATGTATCCAGTACTGGTGCCAACACAGTACTAATGCCAGCTGATGCTGCCGGAAATGTTGGTGGCGTTGGCACTGTGCCGACGGGGCCTACATCACAAAATCTCGCTGGTGCACCAGGTAGTGTTAGTGGTAATGCTGGCGGCAATGGCAGTTCAAGTGCAGAGAACGAAAAGGATTGGCGGGAATCGGTTACAGCAGATTTGCGCAACCATCTAGTTCACAAACTTGTACAAGCCATATTTCCTACCTCTGATCCGACGTGCATGCAAGACAAAAGAATGCACAATCTCGTGTCTTACGCAGAAAAAGTGGAGAAAGATATGTATGAACAGGCAAAATCACGCTCTGAATACTATCATCTTCTCGCTGAAAAGATCTACAAAATTCAAAAGGAATTGGAAGAGAAGCGTTTGAAACGCAAGGAGCAACAGTTACTGATGCAACAACAAGGAGGTACACATGGTACTGCAGGGACAAGTAATGCCACAGTTGCGCAACAACTGCCACCTGGTCATCCACAAGCGCAGCAACAACAACAGATACGGCCTATGAGTAGTCCGATGGGCGGAGCTGCTGGACCAATGGGCGCCGCTGGTATGATGCAACAGCAGCTACGACCACAAGCGCCTGGTAATGTTGGTATGATGGGCAACCCACCTAATCAGAATACCGTGGCTGGTTTGCGAAATCACTCTCCCGGTGGAAATATGTTAGCAATTCAGCAGCAACAACAGCGTATGCAATTCCCGCAACAGCAGCAGGGCAGTATGCTAGTCGGACCACCTGGACCAAGTCCAAACAGTGGCAGTCTTGTTAGCGGTATACCCACCTCCCAACAAAATATGGTTGTTCAAAATCCTGTACTTTCACCATTCGCAGCACAAGCCATGCAGCAAGTGCAACCAGGAGGTCCAAGTGTGTTAACAAGTCCAATACCTGGACAACAGCAACAATTTATTACAACGAATGGAGCAACCGGTGCACCTACCTCGCAACAGTTAAATGAAATCATGAAGCAGCGTGTAATGCAGCAACAACAACAGCAACAATCGGCGAGTGGCATGTTAATGCCGCAGTCGCCGTTTAACAACGTTTCACAATTACAACAACAGCAGCAAAATGCATTCACATCACCAATGGCCCAACAGCAATCGCAACAGAAACAACCAAACACGAACTCAGGCTCTGTTAGCAATAGTGCCTCTGGCCTCAACAATATGCCACCAACGCCTACAAGTCTAGATTCATTAACAGCGGCAGTTACAGCGTCCGGCGGTGGTGCACCCAATGCAAACAGTATAAATGCGGCTAGCAACAATATTGTACCCGCACCGAGCCCTTCGCCAAGTTTCACTTCAAATGGTCCAATCGGTACGCCTTCTAATATCAATCCACCATCAGTGTCCTCGATAATTCAACCGTTGAGTGAACGTGTGCCGACTCCACCGCTGCTAACTGGCTCGCCTGCACCTGCATCAAATGCAACTGTTGTACTGACGCCAAGTTCAACTGCCTCAACATCAGCCACACCAACAAGTACGACAATGGCATCAAGTACACCACCAACTAGCACAACGCTAACTACCTGCAGCACAACATCGGCAACAACTGCAACTACTACGACAACGGTAGTTAATAGTTCGTCACTTACACCGCCCATTAGCAGTCTCGGCAAAGGTGCTAACGCATCATCTGCAACACCATTGACATCATCCGTTACAGCAACAGTCGCCGGCACAACTACCTCAACTAGTGTGCTACCTAGTCGTCCAACCATTAGCAGTAGCAGTAGTCTTTCGTCTCAAATGGCAGCTCTAGAAGCTGCGCAACGCGATAAGGACGATGAAACACCATCTCCCAGCGCCAATGACACCATTGGCAGTGGAAGCGGTTCGGGTTCTAAAGGCAAACTTGATTCGATCAAGCAGGAGGATGATATCAAGAAAGAATTTTTGGAGGACAGCAACAGCGGTGGCGGAGATAATTCACAGATGGAATCATCAGCTGGTGTAGGAAAAAACGTTAACAACGACGGTACTCAAGCCAAACTTGAGGTTAAAATTAAGGCTGAGGATGGTACTGAAATTAAAACTGAACCAATGGAAGTGGACGAAAGCACTGCAACAATGGCTGTCGGCGGAGATGGAGTTGCCGGCAGTGCTGATAATGTCAAGGATGAAAGCAAACCAGGAGTCGACGTTACTACTGCAGGTGGTGATGTCAAAGTAAAAACTGAGACAAAGCCAGTTGTGCCTGAACCGATTGCATCCAGCACCGGAGATAAGAAAAAGAAATGTGGTAAATACCAATGAAAAAAACAAAAATAAATCAAGAAAAAATCTCAATTTTAATCTATATTATGCAAGAGAAGACTATCAAGAAAATTTCAATACTCTTCTATATATCTTATTCTTCAAAAAAGAAAAAAAGTCAAGATAAACTTAAATTCTCTTCAACATATATTATTATGCAAGAAAAAAAGAACAAAAAAAAAACCACTATACACATTTTATTATTCATATTTTTTTTTATAGATAAAAAGGTATTTAAATGCAACTGCTCCCTTCAAGTTGAAACAAAAAGAAAAACAAAATACTACCACATTAAACCAAATGTGAAACTTCTAATCTATAAGATATATCTTCACACTGTCTTTTCGGTTTATACTTTGGTTGTAGAAAAAAAATTTGTTCAATCCTAAAAATATTTAAGTTTATATGAAGATTATCTCTATAAAAAGATGTATGTCCTATACAGCAAATTGTGCTTATAGCGGATTTTAGAACAATTCGTTGAAAAGTGTGAGATTAATTTCTGATTTAAAAAAAAAAAAATCATCCAAAACATAAGTTATTGTATGGTATGATTTCTTATAACTCTTACAGTATTCAATCCCGAAGAGCTGAAACAAGCGTTACTGCCTACACTTGAAAAGTTAATGCGCCAGGAGCCCGAATCTGTGCCTTTTCGTTATCCTGTTGATCCGTTAGTGCTCGGCATACCCGATTATTTTGAGATAGTCAAGAAGCCTATGGACCTGAGCACAATACGTCAAAACATTATGGACGGCAAGTACAGTGATCCGTGGGAATATGTGGACGATGTTTGGCTAATGTTTGACAATGCGTGGCTTTACAACCGAAAAACTTCACGCGTCTATCGCTACTGCACAAAGGTAAATCAATTTGTATTTCATTACACATAGTATACAGCTTCTAAATTTTTTTAATTTACAGCTTTCCGAGGTATTTGAGGCTGAGATTGATCCAGTTATGCAAGCGCTTGGCTACTGCTGCGGTCGCAAGTACACGTTCAATCCACAAGTGCTTTGTTGTTATGGCAAACAGCTCTGTACAATTCCTCGTGATGCCAAGTATTACAGCTACCAGAATAGGTATGTTTTAAACCAATTGCAAAATTATTATTAAATAAGTAATTTTGCACTTAACAATACGATGAACTGAGCTATAACATTTGTATGTTGTTTTCCTGTACCACATAACTTTAAAACAAACAAAAAAAAAAAAAAAAACAATTCCCACCTTATATATATTCTTACTCTTGCTAGATTTAGTTTTCAAAATTTTCAAATTTGTTTCTATATTGTGTATTATTCAGTCCCGCACTCTGTATATCTATAGCTCTCTTTCTACTTTGTTTTGTCTTAGTCTTTTCAATCTATCTCTCGCGTTCTCTCTCTCTCTCTCTCTATGCCTTTTCCTTCATACAAGGCTTTACTTTGTAATACCAGTCCATTTCAAATCTCATTGGTATTTCATAAAACAGGCCTGCATATTCAATTTCGATATGGAAATCCTGTCAACTTTTCTGATGAAAATTTGTAGGAAAAACAATATGGCGGGCATAGAGTATAATACTATAGTCGAGCACTTCGACTTATTTTTCATTACAATCTTTGGAAGTTGCACAAATACAGTAATTTTGTATACTATTGTATATTGTTCTCTTGGCGGTATATAAAAAAAAATTTAAAAATTTACGTGGTGACTTATAACGCTGAACACAAACATCAAAGTATGTCTCACCCATCCATATTTGTGGTAGTCTCTATAGAAATCCACTCTAGAGCTGATATAGGATTCGATATCAGTACTTCTTGTTTTTGTATACTCTACACAAATAAATGGGAAAATGTTATCATCAGTTTTGTCTGAAAGCTTGTAATGGATGTAATGTATTGATGAAGCCATCGGATGGAGAAGACCCTACAAAATGTTTCGTATATATTTTTGAGATAAGAGATAAAAACAGTCCATTAAAAAACAAATTTGAGAAAAATTATCTATATGTTGCTTGTCAATGTGTAAATTTTGTGCTTATTAATTAATTAAACTTTATTGAATCAGTTTTACACTTTTTGGTCTTGTTTTTAGATCACATCTAAACAAAAATGTTGTAGAATTAATTTTATTTGTCATTAAATGTGTGCGTTAAAATATGTATATGTTAAATGCGTATTAGTTATCTTAACATCTACTTAATATGCAAATTGACAAGTTTTTCTACGCTACAAACATATATGAGTGAAACGGTGACAAACAAGAACTTATTGAACCAAATAAAGTCTATACCGCGCAACGAGACTAGACGATTTAGTTAGCTATACATATATATATCCGACTATCTCTTTGGCACAATAATTATGAGCAAGTTTGCTATTACCTTTCGATCGAACTATATAAAAATATCTTAATATAAAGAGAAAAGTTCAAATTTTAAAGCGCTTAATTCCAAAACCGTATTGTGAAATGCATACAAGAAAAAAATTTCTATGTCGGATCGTACCATTACGATCCATAGTCTTTGTTGTACGTATTCTGTATCATTCCTGCCATGAAGCATAAAAGAAAAATTATATTTTTTTGCTCAGTGCATCAGCTTTGTTAACATATAATCTTTTCTACGACACACCATTTCAGTCCTCTTCCCGTAGTTTATCCCACACTTTGAAACTATGTAGCCGTATAATAGTCGGAGAACACGACCATATTTGCTTTTTAGGCTTTTGTGTTTAGTAGTCCATAAAATAATAGAAAAAAGAAAACAAACAAAACTATAGTTGTTCGCACATTTTAAAATCACATAACCTTTACAAAACAAATCTTTATTAAATGAAATTCTAATGCAAACATTTTTGTTTTTTTTTTCTTTTTTGATACAAAAATCATCTTTATGGTTATGGTTATACGTGTGTGCCTCCTGAAACAAAAAATTGAAAATAATAACGATAAAAAAACAAAAAAAAAACGTATATTCCATTTAACTATGTGCCTAATCCTAAAACGATCCTTAAATGGATGCGACACACAAAATCCAACAACAACAACCACAACGACTGATATACAAACAAACAAAATATAATATATATAAATATTGGCCATGATTTGTTGTAATATATAACTGTGGGATGGATCTGTTACGATACAATAAAAATCTCACATTTTTATGCACATTTAAATGAAATATATAAATTTGTTATGTTGTTTTCAAAATGCGAATATCATCGTAAAACAACAACTACTACAACAACAACACAACTTGCTACTAACGCCTGCACCAACCAACCAATCAATTAATCAACCATATAACATGAAACACTGGACCTATGTCTGTATGCACTTAACTCTCACCGATCGTTCGTCGTTTATGCGTTCGCTTCATCGCATCCTTCACATCGCTATAATTGTTGTCGTATTATTTGCATTGGGCTTGTATTGGAACACTATCGGATGGCGTACTTCTATAATATACTGGCACACATTCTCGCACATCCAACACACGACTACATCACCAACAACACCACACATATAAACACAAATAATGCACAACAATTGCAATGTTACGTCAACAACCTATAACTATATATATACATATATATATATATATATATCGATTAACCAAACCTGATTTGAAATATAAATAATGTACCAAACAAAAAAAATATATATATATACATATAGTCTAAAGGAATACGGTGTTGCCTCAAACAGATACACATTCTGCCAGAAGTGTTTTAACGATATTCAAGGGGATACAGTGACTCTTGGAGATGATCCCTCGCAATCGCAGACGTAAGTTGAAAATCGATCTTCTATTGTAATACTGTATCTTAGTAGAATGTTTCTTTACTTATAATATTTGTTTTTTCTTTTATTAAGCAGTCAAATCAAAAAGGATCAATTCAAAGAAATGAAAAATGACCACCTTGAATTGGAACCTTTTGTTGATTGTCAAGAATGCGGACGGAAACAACATCAAATCTGTGTACTCTGGTTGGACTCGATTTGGCCTGGTGGTTTTGTATGCGACAATTGTCTCAAGAAAAAGAACTCGAAACGCAAAGGGAATAAATTTAATGCAAAGCGTTTGCCAACAACAAAATTAGGCGTATATATTGAAACGCGTGTTAATAACTTCCTTAAGAAGAAGGAAGCCGGTGCGGGTGAAGTACACATTCGCGTTGTTTCATCATCGGACAAATGTGTAGAGGTCAAACCGGGCATGCGGCGTCGTTTCGTTGAAGGCGGTGAAATGTCTTCAGAGTTTCCCTATCGTGCGAAAGCCTTATTTGCGTTTGAGGAGGTCGATGGTATTGATGTCTGTTTCTTTGGCATGCATGTGCAGGAATATGGCTCCGAATGTCCGGCGCCAAATACAAGACGTGTGTATATAGCCTATTTGGATTCAGTACATTTCTTTAGACCGCGGCAGTATCGTACCGCTGTGTATCATGAGATACTGCTTGGCTATATGGACTATGTAAAGCAGCTCGGTTATACGATGGCACATATTTGGGCGTGTCCACCATCCGAAGGTGATGACTATATCTTTCATTGTCATCCAATTGATCAGAAGATTCCGAAGCCAAAACGACTACAAGAATGGTATAAGAAGATGCTTGACAAAGGTATGATAGAACGCATCATACAAGACTACAAGGATATTTTGAAGCAAGCCATGGAGGATAAGTTGGGATCTGCCGCGGAACTTCCATATTTCGAGGGCGATTTTTGGCCAAATGTTTTGGAGGAAAGCATCAAGGAATTGGATCAGGAGGAGGAGGAAAAACGCAAACAAGCAGAAGCAGCTGAGGCCGCTGCGGCGGCTAATGTAAGTATCTTTCATTAATGCAGCTAATTAAGTAGAAACCACTTATACTTTGAAGTACGTGGTTGACGTGTACATACAGCTAAGATATGACATTTACATATATTTTTTTTTTTATATATATATAGATGTTTTCGATTGAGGACAACGAAGTCAGTGGCGATGGCAAAAAGAAGGGCCAAAAGAAAGCCAAGAAGTCCAATAAATCTAAGGCAGCTCAACGCAAGAACAGCAAAAAATCAAACGAACATCAATCCGGCAATGATCTTTCAACAAAGATTTATGCTACAATGGAGAAGCATAAGGAAGTGTTCTTTGTTATACGTTTGCATTCGGCGCAGTCTGCCGCCAGTTTAGCGGTAAGTATACAAATTTTATTTGCACTTACATATACAAAATGTCGATACTTATTATAACGTTTACATTAACAGCCAATACAAGACCCCGATCCTTTACTAACTTGTGATCTCATGGATGGGCGAGATGCCTTCCTTACGTTAGCGAGGGACAAGCACTACGAGTTCTCATCGCTGCGTCGTGCACAATTTTCCACACTGTCCATGTTGTACGAGCTGCACAATCAGGGTCAGGATAAATTTGTCTATACGTGTAACAATTGTAAGACAGCAGTTGAAACGCGTTATCATTGTACTGTCTGTGATGTAAGTTGGATTTATTTAAATGCTAAATGTTATACTAAACTGTTTTCTTTCGTTTAATTTTTGCAACAGGACTTCGATCTCTGTACAGTTTGCAAAGAAAAAGTGGGACATCCTCATAAAATGGAGAAACTTGGTTTTGATTTGGACGATGGTTCTTCGCCAGCTGATTTCAAACAAGCTAGTCTTCAAGAAGCACGCAAACAGTCTATAAAGCGTATACAGTCGCTGGTGCACGCATGCCAGTGTCGCGATGCCAACTGCCGTTTGCCATCGTGTCAGAAAATGAAGCGTGTTGTACAACATACGAAGAACTGCAAACGAAAGACGAATTGTGGATGTTCCATTTGCAAGCAGCTTATTGCTTTGTGCTATTACCATGCTAAACACTGTCAAGAGCAGAAATGTCCTGTACCATTATGTACAAACCTCAAACACAAAATCAAACAACAACAGCTCCAACAAAAGTAAGTGATACGATATAGAAAAAGATGAAAACAACTCTTATAATCATTTTTTTGTTTGTTTTTTTTTTTTTTTTAAATCTAATAGATTGCAACAACAGCAACTTTTATGTCGCCGTGTTGCACTCATGTCACGCACAGCTGCTCCTCAGCCACTACCTGGACCTGGCGGCGGCGGCGGCCCTGTTGTTGGCCCTGGCGCAGTTGCAGTGCCCGTTGGCATGTCTGGCGTGACTGTAACGCAACAGGTTATGCCTGGTCAAACATCAATGATGCCTTCAGGGTCTGGCGGTATGAGTCCTTCTACAGTTACGGTGCCCTCGCCAGTTTCGGCAGCTGCTATGGGTGGTATGACATCACCGCATCCGCATCAACAGGGCATTGGCATGAAGCCCGGCGGTGGACATTCGCCATCACCAAATGTACTTCAAGTGGTGAAGCAAGTGCAAGAAGAAGCGGCACGCCAGCAGGTACCGCATGGCGGTGGTTTTGGCAAAGGTGGGCCTATGGCGCCACCAAATATGCAACGCCACTTAGGAGTAGTGCCCAATCAAAACAATCCAGGTGGCATGGTTGGCAGTGTTGGCGTTAATCAAATGGGTCCAACTGGTAATGCAGTCATGGGAAATAATTTACTGCCAATGGATCAGTGGGGTAATCAACAACGCTACCCAAACAATGCAAACCAAGGCATGCGTCAACCAACACAAGTCTTACCGAATGTTATGCAACAGCAGAACATAATGGGCATGGTCGGTGCCGGAGGCGGAAATCAAATGGGAGCCGCTGGAAATATGTCTGTGGCCGGAGGTGTTGGCGGTATGAATGCTGGTGCTCACGGTATGGGTATGGGTGGTCCAATTGGTGGACCAGCACGTCCACAAGGAGCGCCAGTTGTTGGCGGCCCAGTGGGTGCCGTTGGTGCAAGCGGTGCTGGTGGCGCCAATATCAACAATGGACCGGCACTCAACACACAACAGTTGGCACAAATAATGCAAAAAATCAAAAACAATCCAACAAACGAGAGTAATCAACATATACTTCAAATTCTAAAACAAAATCCACAAATAATGGCAGCGATTATAAAACAACGTCAGCAAAGTCAAACAAATGCAGCAGCTGGTGCAGGGGCCGGCGGTGCAGTAACTGCTGGAAACGGTCCACAGCAGCAGCAGCAACAACAACAACAGCAGCAGCAGCAACAACAGGCAATGCAGCAGCAACAAATGCAGCATATGCTTAATCAACAGCAGTCGCAACAAATGCCACAAGGTGGCCAGCAGGTCAACATAATGCAACCACAGCAACAGCCTGGACCACATCAGCGTATGCCAGGAATTAATCCGATGATGATGCAAACGCAGCAACCGCAACAAATCGCACCAGGCGTATCGCCTCAAAGCAGCATGGTAAGTTAATATACATAATTGACTCAACAGAAACATGCATTTTTCGACACACACACAACATTTAAACTAGAATTCAAAGTTCTTTATTTTAAACAATATTTATTTACTTTTTATTTTATTGTGTCGCTTTTACGATAGGTCACGAATTCTCAATGGTACAAAATGCGTAATCAAATGCCTATGGGTAATTTTCCGCCACCATATCCACAACGACAACGTGCACCGCCACAAATGGGTGGTGCGGGACAACAATTTCCCGCAGGAGGCACAAATTTCGGTGGTGGCGCCAGCGGTCCTGCCGTCGATCAGTATTCCGCAACAATGCAGCAGGGTCTTAAACCGAATCCGCAACAACAAATGGGTGGCATGCCACCTGGCGTACAACAGCAACAACAACAGCAGCAGCAACAGCAAATGATGCAAGCTGCAAGCGGTGGCATTGTTGGAGGCCCCGGTTCGAATGTTATGGGTCCACCGACGCCACATACACTACAACAGCAACTGATGCAGTCAGCAAGATCTTCACCGCCAATACGTTCACCGCAACCGACTGCATCACCACGATCAGCGCCATCACCACGTGCTGCACCATCAGCATCACCACGCGCACAACCATCACCGCATCATGTCATGAGTCACTCGCCAGCGCCACAGGGTCCGCATGACGGTATGCACAATCATGGCATGCATCATCAGTCCCCATTGCCCGGTGTGCCGCAAGATGTTGGTGTTGGCGGTGTCGGCGTTGGTGTTGGCGGTGCTGCTGGTCAATTGCCTGATGCCTCAGATCAGCTAACGAAATTTGTCGAGCGGCTCTAGTGTAACTAGCTACCAGGAGCAGCGCCGTTGCCGCCGCCGTCACCGACGCCAGCTGCTCCAATGCTCGACTACCTGAGTGGCGGCAGACTTTATCATCAACAACAGCAGCAACAACAACAACAGCAACGTTTCTATTAACATTGCAATATGCTGCTGCTGCTGCTGTGCTGTGCTAAAATATTCTTATTAAACTATTCAAAACCGATTTATCACCCTCCGCAAATTTCCGCGCCATGTTGGCAGCGTTGTTGCTGCACGATCGATTAAAGTGTACAAATTCAAAACAAACAAAAAAAAAACAAAAAAAATTAAAAAAAAAAACAACACAAGCTTGCAGTTAAACACTCATATAATTCAAGAATAATGATGATGATTATGATTATGACAACTATGATAATGATATTTATATTGCAAATTTTTTATTATCATTAATGTATAAAATTGGGCGTGCACGCCGCCAATTCTTCATAATTTTGTCTGAACAAACATCAATGCAACATTGAAATATATTGGTAATATATGAAGTCAGGGGCGATGATAGACAAGTGACTAATAATTTAAGCATAAAGTACATATATAGTTATTTATCTTTTAGATATACACATACATGCATATACATACATTATTATATAATTTTTTTTTTTTTTTTTGGAAATAAGTGTAAATAGTCAAGCATAAGTAAAAAGTGTGTCTGTTATTAATATGTAAACATAAGTAATTAGCTTTAGTTTAAACTGAGGAAAACGAAAAAAATAGAAATAATCTAATTCCTTAACATCAACAATATCTTTTATATATATATATATATATATATGTATATATGCATATATGTATGTATATGTATATATATGTATGTATATATACACACACCTTCAACTACATCTATACAGATGTAATAGTTTAATAAGCAAAATTTTAAATTAAGTAGTATGTCAAGTAGAAAGATCGGAAAATCTATAACACGAATGTAGCATAATTTTCATAAAACAAACAAACAAACAAAAACAAAAACACCCCCCAAGACAAGGAATATAAACGAACCAATTTAATTTAAAAAAAAAAATCAACTTATTTCACAATGTCCAATTTAACTAAACTAAATAAGTCTAATGCAAAAAAAAAAAAAAAAAAACAAAACAAAACTGAGATTATAATTTTTCTTTTTCTCGTATGCTGCCGGAATGTCGATAATGTGTAAACATGCAGACTTGAGAAGAACTAAAAAAAAACACCCAAAACAAACACACAAACAAAACAAAGAGCAATATTTTCCAAAATGTAGAGGGTAACTTTCATATTTTAATACTACTATATGTGACAAAACTAAATAAAACGTAATTAACAGCAATAGTACACTGCATAGAATAGTATAAACTTACATACTAACTAAAAACTTATATATAATAATAGACCCGACCAGAAAAATAATAGTCAAAACAAAAATAAAAAAAACGAAAAAAAAAAACAAAGAAAACAAAAACCTTTACAGAACATAAACAAAAGAAAAGAATATGAAGGAAAATTAAAAGACATAAACTCAAAAATTTTGCCACCTTCTGAATATAGAATTATGTATGCGAATTAATGTTTATTGTATTGTATAACTATTTATATTTGTGTAAATGATTCGCAATTTATGTGCTACGCACCAACAACCCACTTCCCCACTCCCCCACATTCATGCTTTACTTTTTTTTTTTTTTTTTTTTTTTTGTAATACCATACACATATAATTTGAAATGATATTAACAATACAGTTCCCATAAAGTATATAATATACATATATATGCTTGTCGATTGCGAGTCGCTCAAGCCATGTCCGTCCTGTTAGTTTGTGCTATCTGTTTTGTAGCTATCATCTAGCAGAAACCCGGTGGGTGACTTTAATTCGAATACAAATCTTCCGCACATTTTTCAGTTTAATGTAAAAAATCTCAATATAAAAATATCAATATCAACTTACACGGTGGCTTCTTATAAACGCGCGTTTCGTTCGCATATACATATTTCAATTGTTGTGATCTCACACTTTGTAGCAAAGCAACAACAACACACCTTTAAGTTTCTGTAAAACAAAATTTTTATTTGCATATTGTTTGCTTAAAAATTGACATAGTGTTGGATGCTTATGAACGTGCGCTTCGCATATACATACATCAATGAGTGTAATCTTGCCACTATACGTGGTAGCCATCATACAAACCACACACTTTTTTATTATTGCAGCAGCAAATCTTCAAATAAATATCAAATATTACATTTTAGTGTTGTAACCACGCAACAGTTTTCGAGTTTTTCTAAGAAAATTTTTTGTATTGCTGTAAATATCAACTTCAAAATTTAAATAGTGTTGAATACTTATGAACATATGCTTTCGCATATACTATATCAATGTGATTGAAACCACACTCCTTGTGGTAGACAACATTCAAACCAACTGACGTTTTTTGTAGTTTAAAGATTTTTATTAAAGTCAATATCAACTTAAAAAAAAGTTACATGGTGACTTCTTATGCACAAACACTTTACATGAATATCAATGAGCGTGTTCCGACTCTTTTTTTTGATTATTCTTTTTTTTTTGATGGGGGGGGGGGGGTAGCAGCCATACTGAAATATTTTTGTTTTTTTTTTCTTCTTCTTTATAACTGCTAAGTACACAATTTGAAACTTCATGTGTATGGTATTAAAGCTTCGGTGCCACCGAAGTTCACGTATTTTTGTTTGTTTTTTTTTCCTTTTTTTTTTTAAATATAATCTATAACAAATTCATAACAAGAACAAATGAAAAAAACCAATGGCTAAACTGCTCTTATTCGTCAAATAAAATAGTAACAAGGTTTCATTAAAGCAACTTTTCGAATGACATAAAGCAAGCAAATTGGATAACGAAACCTTTTACACTTTTGTTTTTTTTTTTTTTTCGAGTCTATATAGTACTATAAAATGTATCTGTTGAAGCTTTCAATATTTTTTAAACTGTATAAATTGGTATGTGTAACTATAGCTGCTTAAATTCAACTTGTCAAACAGTCTTTTTTTTTTTTTTTTCTTTCATGTAAGCATTTTTTTTTAAGTAATATTTTGTAATTGTTATAAAAGCTTCATTATGATTATTATAATTGTGATTTAAATTAATAAATCTATATATACATATATATAAATATATATATATATATATATATATATAATTTTAATTATTTTTTTTTTTTAACAAATAAAAGTGTTTATTGGCACTAAATTGTTTAATGAGAACATTTAACATACACAATAGTAAATTTATATATATATATAGTATATAAATATGTTTAGTATTTCTTTAATTTGTGATAGAAATTTCCACCATCATCAACTGCTGCTTATACACTTCACATGTTTTCAGCAGAATTTGTTTATATATATTTTTTTGTTTAATATGTTTCAATATTGTATATAAAAAAGTTTGTTTATTAATATAGAAATCCGTCTCATTCAACTCATTTATTAAATATAAATTGAGTTCATTTAGAGCATACATACTACATTGTGCATTTGTTGTCTGTAAAAAGCCAGAAGAGTCCACGTATAGAAAACTTTTTTTATATCTTAGGCAAGTGACTCTCGAAATGTGTATTGTAAATTGTTTGTAAATGTTACTTTTTCTTTTCTCTTTTTTTTTTTTTGTCTTTTTAATTGAAAACGCTTGTGAAGTGTATAAATTTTGCTTCGGCACTATATCTCGAAGCTATTAAGAAATTTGTTTCTTTTTTTTTCTTCTATTTTTTTATTCTGCAACTTTTGTATGCTGTTTTTGGATTGTTTTTGGATTATTGTAATGTACGAACATGAATTTTGTATTTGCATGTAGTTAAATTGTATATTGTATATAAAACTGCGTTGTAAAAAGAAAAAGAATTATGAATAAAAAATGAAATTATGAAATTTTTATGTAAAATTGTCGCCGCCGCCGCCCATTGTTGAGCTGATCTTCATAAGTTTAAATATAATATTATTTTGTATAGTAATTAAAAGGAAAAATAAGAATAATAATAATAAAAAAAAAAAATATAGAAAATAGTAATGCGCGTAAATGCCTTCAAATAGCGATAGAGTTCAATACAACACAACAATTTATATGTAAAAAGAAAGACAGGAAAATAATGAACTATTTATTATTATAATTACTATATGGGGGTCCCTGTAACGGACTTGACTGCATGTAAAGATGAAGCAAAGTTTAAAAAATAACATATTAATAAAATTTAAGTAACTAAATACAAAAAACAATAGTTGTGTAAATGTATATATGCAGATATATATATATATATATATATATATATATATATATATATATATATATATATATATATATATATATATATATATATATATATATATATATATATATATATATATAGTACTATATAGGTGTTTTTAAATTAATGCATTTTTGTTGTTTTTAAATTTTTATTATTATATTTGTTTTTTTGTGTAAAGGCACTGGCTAGCAGCGTAGTAAAAAAGAGAATTATGTATTATATTAAATTACCAAAATCCAATGAATTTTTGTATGTACGAGTATGTATGAATGAACAAATATATACATATGTATGTGTATAACCAAGTAAACGCGTTGAGTCCGCCACAAAATCGTCACTTGGTATGCTGTATGCATATAGTCTGCGTGCGTCTGTGTGTATGTCTGTATGTGTGTGTGTGTGCGAAAGTTAAAGAAATAACTAACAGTGGAGATACGATGCACGGATCATATTCCAAAACTATTTGTGATTAATAATAATAATCAATGAATTATATTAAAAAGGAAAGAAAAGCAAAACGAGAAAAAAAATTTCAGTGCAGTGAAATGTAACAATCCAGTAAAGAAAAAATTCGTTAGTTTTTGAAACGATTATGACTCAGCCTTAAAAAAATGACGATATACAAGTTATAATTAAAAAAAAAAAAACAAACAAAAAAAAAGAAAAAAAAACATTTTTTTAAACATTATTTTTTATTGTTTTGTATGCAATTTAAAATAATGTTTAAATAAAACACAATTGCATGGGAAAAAAAAACAAAAGTAATGAAACTAATTATAAACGCAAGAAGAAATTCAAAATTTGAATTAGTGCTACACTTTAAAATGTTATTAATTAAGTAATTTGCACTGACTAAAAGTAATTAATTTAGACATAGACAATTATATTCGAGTACTGAACGCTCATCTTGTAAATTAAAGAAATAAAACGTAAATCATTAAAACAAAAACAAAAAACTAATTTTAGACAATTCAGTAACACAATATCGTAAAAAAAGCAAGCGTAATTTTAATACTATATGCAATTTGTATAGAGAAGTGAACAAAGATCATTCAAAGAGTTAGTAGTGCAACATTGCTGCCACCATGTTGCATTATACATACATACATACATACATACATACATACTTATAAAAGCATTAAAAAAAAAATTGTTTATACAGTACAGTACTATAGGCTTTATCATAATTCGTATATATAGTTAGCTAGCGTATGCGGTTCTAAAAGTGTTAATACATAAATAATATATTATACTATAATTGTGTGAAGTAGTAGTAGTTCGGAAATAATAACTAAATATGTATATATATATATATATATATATATATATATATATATATATATATATATATATATATATATATATATATATATATACAAAGCTAAAGAATTTAATACAAAAAAAGGAAAAAGCAAAAACTCCAAGCTGAGTTTTAATTTTAAGCATAATTTACATGCATTACATATAAACAAACAATCTCCCATATACTCATAAACACACACACACACATATATATATATATATATATATATATATATATATATATATATATATATATATATATATATATATATATATATATACATACAAAACATAAAAAATTATTAAATTAAACATTCATTGTAATATTAAATAAAATAAAAAGAGACATAAACTTAGGCTTACACTAACGTATGTAATACACATTGCTTAAAATATGCATATAAAAAACAACGTATATATAGATATAGTATAAACATATATATATATATATATATATATATATATATATATATATATATATATATATATATATATATATATATATATATATATATATATATATATATATATATATATATATATATATATATATATATATATATATGTATATATATTTATACACTTACATATGTCAAATGTAATTGAAGTAAAATAAAAGAAAAAAATATTTAAAAAAAAAAACGAAAAAAAAACATCGGTATTTAGCATTAAATAGTAAATACATATACTATAAGAAGCTGAGAGCGTTTATGTTGATGATTATTTTTATCAACATTTCGGAATATTGATATACAAATCGAAAATCTGTAGATTATTTAATGATATTTGTATAGTCTAAATCTAGAAATAACAATTTCAATAACAAAAATTAAAAACAAACCATATTGTAATTCTTTAATAATATATATTTTTTTCGAGAAGCGTATATTTAATGAGAAAACCGAAAACTTGAATAATAAAAAAAAAAACATTCAAAAATTTAATTATGTGTATTTAAAAATAATATTGATCAAAATTCGAGCCTCTGCGCCGACATCTGATTACAAAATTTCATAACTTCTCTAGATATTATATATATAATTGCCTCCAAGTAGTAGGCTAGAGAAGTGACTTCTGTTACAACAACAACACAAAATACACAAGCATATCTGTATGGTGTAAGTGTACTTGGAGGCAATTAAGAGAACAATACCTAGAACCACCAATTGATGATGGCTCTCTTATAGCGTCACCGTATTATAACGAGGTCGACTCAGTAATTAAATAAAAGCTAAAAAATAACAAAGCAGCAGGCTCCGATGAGCTGCCAGCTGTGTTATTCAAAGCCGTTGGCAAAGAGTTGGTAAGGCGTATGCACCAACTCTTATACGATTGGAATCTCAGTATTCTTTGTCCTAACTTCAAAAAAGGAGACCCCGCTGCCTGTGTGAACTAATGTGGAATAAGTTTCCTTTTAATTGGATACAACATTCTGTCTCGCGTACTGTGTAAACGGCTGAAGCCATACACCTAAGCACTGTTAGACCAGTATCAGTGTGGTTTCAGTCCAAAAACTTCAACCAGTGACCAAATTATCACACTACGACAAATCCTGTTGAGGACACGCTTTCCACACGCCGGATAAGAACGATGTTCTTGAAAGCCCTATCTGAACTTGGTATCCCAGCAAAGAACGTTCGTCTTTGCATGATAACGCTAGCACACACACCCAAGACGTCGTCAGAGTAGGTAAGAACCTCTTCGAACGCTTTGATACCATGCGAGGTTTCAGGCAGGCAGGATGCTTTATCGTGCGACATTTTTAATCTCTTGATGGAATACATCCTACGCCACTGCCCATACGTAAAATGGTCGGTCGGTCACGATCTTCCATAAGGAAGCATATGCTTCTTACATATGCTGATGATATTGACATTATCGGCACCAACGAACGGCGAGTTAGCAGGGCGTTCTCGGAGATTGAAAAACAGTCACGTCTCATGGGTCCAGCGGTGAACGAGGACAAGACGAAGTACTTGCTGTCCACTCACAGACCATCGCAGCGCGTCTTTAACGGTCTGTGAGTATGGAGAATTTCAATTTCAATATTGTAGAAAACTTCGTTTATCTGGGAAACGGAACGGAAAATACCAGCGACAACACCGTCAGCCCAGAGATCAGACGAAGAATCACTCTGGCGAATCGCTGCTACTCAGCAAGCAAATTAGAAGTAGAGTCCTCTCTCGAACTACGAAGATAAAAATCTATAAGACAATGATAATCCCGGTTTTGCTTTATGGCGCAGAAGCATGGACCCTGACCTCAACGAATACAGCGTCTTTAGGAGTGTTCGAGAGAAATATTCTTCGTTGGATTTTTGGTCTCCTTAGAGTTGGCGTCGAGTTTAGGACCCGTATAAACCAAGAGCTATATGATGATGTTGCCACACTGGGCTGATCACCTCATCCGGATGAAGAAAACTTAAATTTCCATTTTGGCTACTGAGACCAAATGGTTTACTACGATATTTTAATAAACCATGTAATGTGTCGTTCGAAAGGTCATTCAAATTGCTCTCAACGAACTCTTATTTGGCGTAACACATGCACTACTTAAAGAATTACACAGGTGTACAAATACCGGGGTCATATCAGTTGTTGGAAATCTGAGGGTTATTTCCGAAGTAATTTGCTGCTTAGAATCCGAATCTGGTGTCAGAATTGGCCCATCACGTTAGGATTTGCAAATATTTGAGGTTATGTACCCGAAAAACAGCGTTTTTTCAGTTGAGCAGGTTTCTTAAGCCATGCCAACACTATAGTCGAATCAGACCACAGATACACTGGGCCATCGACGCCCAATTTAGGTAGCAACGCATCTACTAAATTTTCTAATAGTTCCTATCTTAGCAAAGAGATGGTCTTAATAAGAGCAACTTTTATTTTCGCAGAAAGCAGACTAAATACGCCATCAGTTTCCTCTATTCGCGCATACAACGCTGTGGTATATGATTTCTCGAATGCATTCAAACTCTACACTTCTCGTGGGAGCGAACTTCACCCAACGAAGTACTTTATATTTGCTGATAGCCGAGTAGTCTAAAGAAAACTGGTTCCATGTTTATAGACACTCTCCCGTAAGGTGGTCGTCCCAATCTAATTTTCCATCCAAATCCACTGCATAAGAATCTTGGCAGCGACTACCACAGGTGCTCTCTACCCAGCTGCATCAAATAATTGGGCGAAAGTAGACAAATCTTTACGTTTGGTAATGCGATGGGAGATTGCAAGTGCTTTGACTGTGAAATAAAACTCGTCCAACATTGCGTTCCATAGTACACCCAACATATTTGCGACGTCTTGGTTTTCAAGGGATCAGAAGGAAAACCTACTAGAATATCTTTACAATTTACTGTCCATTTACGCAATGGAAAACCAGTAGAATTTATTACAAAAGATAATTCATTTATATACTTCAAAATATACTTTTTAATTTTTAATTAATTTTCTATCAAAATTATTTCTTGCATGAATTTTTTCAAAAACTGCCCTTATTTTTATTCCAAATTTTAGTAAGCCAAGCAATCATTGCTCTGGATTTCCTTCAAATTTCAAAAATCGAAAAACTGTTTTCAGTCGAATAAAATCGTACATATGTAATCCAAGAAACGCCGAATTGATACAATAATTATATTTTTACAAAATTACATCATGTCGGAAAAGAAATTTGAGACGAACAATCGACTGCTAGTTGCTTGCAAGGAAGAACTGAACAGTCTCATAAGAACGATTGGTACATATGTGCACGACAGTGAAACAGTTTTAGAATGCATCCATGTGCGCTGCTTTGGTGAAAACCATGACTCAAATCTTATGGACGCCTACAATGTAATGCTGAAAGAGGTCTTTAATAAGGCGCGCAAGTTTAATGCACATCTGCGTGAGTACAACATTATGGACCTGGTTAAACGAGAAGTTCCGGTGAGTACACCCAGAATGGTGGTAAATGTCGAGCGGCATACGGGTAGCGGTGGATTGGTGTTGCATGCAGGCGACCAAAAGAGGAACCATATGATTGGGGGTTGTTTTCGACAAAGCACATCGACGGAGCAAACGGCTGTCTCGAGTAGTGTTAAGAAACACGATGACCGCGAACGGAAATTATGCTGCTCTAGAGCAAGCACATCGACGAAGTGTTCAGATGTTTTCGACTATCCGACTTCCACAGCAGCAGATGTAAAAAAATACGTTGGCCGCAAACAGACTCTTGGAAGCGGCTTCGATGAACGTCATATGCAATGTGAACTATGCGAAGTAATGAACGACAAACTTTGTGAAAAGAAACAACTTGAGAGCTTAACAGAAACGGTGCTGAAGCGCATAAAAGCGGCACATGCTGCACCAATGGAAGCTTTACCGCTACATACACCGGTAGAGATAATACCCAGTTTTGTAGAATCTTTAGAAATATTCTATGGCTACAATTATTCATGGCCACAGCAGAAACTATTCTGGAGAGCTAACCAAGCACGGCTATTCAAAAAGCTCAAAAGAAAGCCAGTTCAGGACGAATACGTACTAGTGCAACTTCCGAACAAAAATAGTTGGTATCGCGCAAAGATATTGCAATATAATACGAAGGAAGATGCATATTTAGTTTTTGGTGTTGACTTTGGATTCTTGGAGTCTGTGCCACAAAGTCACATGAAAATATGTACATTAACCGAAGATGAAATACCGTTTCGGGCACTACGCTGTCTCGTTTCAAACATTAAAGAATTCTTTGATTTAAAAAAAACCGAACAAGAAAATCCCTTGAAAACTCTACGCCGTCTACTAAAAAACAGCACTCTTACATGCAACATCGAGCGGCGCACAGAAGATGCGCTTGATATAACCATATTGAAATATAAGAAATTGTAAACTCATTTCTAAATAGTATTTATATAAAATGTTTTGTTAATATTTTCAACCGAAATTTGCACTTGAGAAATACAATTGAAATGTTACCGTTGATATAAAAAATAAAATTAAATTAATGTGGTATAATTACTAAGTAAGCAATTACTATAAAATCAGAAAATTTAAAACTAGGCAAATTACATAATGACTTTCCAGAAGACTTTCCTTAAGGTACTTCTATATAGTACTATATGGATATTCAGCTCGAGAAGCCATTAGGATGCAGTCATGCCCGTCTGTCTTTATTTTATTTATTCAAATACTAGTAGAAATTAAAAATTCATTAGAAATTACTCATTATTTGAGACAGGTAATAATTGACATTACCATAACGTCTTTCGAGCCACTCGGCGACATTAGGGAAAAGGCGATGTGTCCATCTCTCCTTTGTCGAGTTGTCCCAGCCATCTTTCGATGCTTCGTGTATTAGCACGTGCACGAGCGTCTCTTCTTTGCATATTTGGTGTAGCATTACCACTTCGATGTGCCTCGTATACCTCCTGTGCTTCTCTAGCAAGCTCATCGATATGCACCATTCCCGCTATTATTAGAGCAGCGTCGTCAGATATTGTGCGAAATGCACTGCATACTTTGATTGCCCCTAGGCGATGAATAGATTCGAGGCCGCGTTTATAGCTTCGTATTTGGAGTGCTAGCGCCCATATTGGTGTCAATCTGTCTGTCTGGCTGTCTGGCTGTGTGCGTGTGTGTGTGTGTGTGTTAATATGTAAAGTAATTCCTTAGTTTTCAAGCCTCTTTGGGGCCTTCTACCCTTACATATGTATTGAGGCGCAGAAAAACAAATTTTTCACATTTACACATTGCTAAATAACGGTTTTTTCAGCACTTCACATGAAAGACAGACGGACAGAAAGCAGGTCAGTACCGAAATTGACTTGGTTATCGGATGATCGGTTGATCGGATTGGCGCAGCAACCTTCTGATTTCTGTCCGCTTTTCATATATGCTTTCAATGGCTCTGAAACACATACTTAATGATGCAGCTTGTTTAAAATTTGACCGTAGCCTATTAACAGATAATAGTTGACAGAACCAGTGTTGCATTAAAAGTTAGTAAGCACGAAATTCAATATGTGTCACTGACTTATTAAATTGCTCTCGTATATTGACTCTACTTTTGATGCGGATCAAGAATGTATGGGCGTTGGAATTTATTTTAAAGGATTCATAAGAGATGGCGTAACTAGCACTAAATAGCATCGGGTAAACCAGTGACTATATTCATGTGAAAGCCTACTTCATAAGCTTCAATTTTCATTTGAAGAAAAAAGCAGCTGAAGCCCGTCGTACGCTTTGTGAGGTTTACGGGGACTATGCTCCATTGATTTCAACTTGTAAGTACTGGTTACGTCCGTTTAAAAGTTTTGACTTTGATACGGAGGACAAAGAACGTCCGGGCCAACCCAAAAAGTTTGAAGATGATGAATTGGAAGTATTACTCGATTTTTCACTTGCGAACAGCTGCTTCAACGTCTTAATCGGAAGAATGTTTTGCATCGTATTGTTACTGGCGATGAAAAGTGGATCCATTACGACAACACAAAGCAAAAAAAAAAAAATAATGGGGACCACACGGCTATGCATCAACATCGACGGCCAAGCCGAATATTCATGGTGCCAAGCTCATGATCTGTATTTGGTGGGATTAGAAGGGTGTTGTGTACTATGAGCTTCTGCAACCTAACCAAACCATCACTGGTGAACGTTACCAATAACAATTGATGCAATTGAGCCGAGCATTGAAGCAAAAACGGCCGAATATGCCAAAAGACACGACAATGTGATTTTTCAACATGACAAAGCACGGCCACAATATCCGTCAAGAAAACGTTTGAGGCGTTGAATTGGGATGTGATAACCACCCCCCCCCCGATGCCTTATAGCGCAGACATAGCCCCTTCCGACTACCACTTGTTCAGAACAATGACCCACGCCCTGGCTGAGCAGCGCTTTACTTCTTACGAGGATACCAAAAAAAGTGTTGATTCGTGGATTGCCTCAAAAGACGAGCCGTTCTTCCGACGCGGAATCCATATGCTGCCAAAGGATGGTAAAATGTTGTAGCTAACGATGGACAATACTTTGATAATATACATTGTAGCATTTTTTTTTTTTAATAAAAGCTCAAAAATCGTAATAATTCCTTTAAAATTAATTCCAATACCAATACTTCATAGTAATCGCCACACCTCCTTCTGTCTGTTACATAAATTTGCAGAAACATAATATGAGTATACGCACTTACCCTATGGATACAACAAGGTATAATCGTTTCATAAAGTCATCTACCACGACTTTAGCCTTATTTTATTGTATTTGGCAATATTTCGACGGAATTGCATCATTATTGCATAATGCCCGCCTCTCTCTACAAGGCTTTTTTCTGCATGCATACTTAATTTATTAAAGAAGTGTTTCACTGAAGTGTTACAATAGCAACAACACGTAATTCTAGGTACTAAAAATGACACGAAGCAATTTATGGTAGCCGGAAGCTATGAAAGACACCAGATATCTTTAATATTATGAGTTCAAGTCAAGATATCACTTCAAGTCAACCATATACAATATATTGACTAAAGTCCAATAAAGATTACTACGCACATTAGAGATTATTTCGACCAAAAAAACAAAAATTAAATAACAAATAAAATTTATAAAATAAAGCAATGATGAGTTCATTGTGCAATCTTTTCTTCTTTTTTTTTATAAAAACTATTCTAATAATCAAGCTAGCTAGTACAAAGAAGAAAAAAAAATTAACCATACTACAATAAATATATCTTATCATAAATGCGTTAATATTAAAGCGATCCTTTGGTAACAGATAAAACTCAACTACTAAGCTTTTGAGTGTTTTAATTTAATTAATGCAAAATCAATAGTCTTTTTTTCTTCTTCTGGTATTATTTATTTCCAAAAACCAATAATAATAACCAGCTACAACGGAAGCAAATGCTGATCACAATCGCAGTTGTTTTTCTCATGTAAAAAGATTTTAGATAAGGCGAGTACTGAAATCTAATAAGTGGTGACGACCCCATTACTGTGTGACTTTTATTATCCGATCTAAAATAAACGAACGTAGATCGGAACGTTTGGTCCCAAGGTTCGAAAAAAAATATTGTTCTGCTTAACTGTCGAATATTTTTGATTTTCGGATTTATGGCTGCTATAAAATTGACATTAGCCATTTTCCGGTAACATTTCTTAATCGACGTGGGGCAAATGGAACAGTATTTCATAGAATAGTAGTAAAACGATTCACATGTCCGATTACTTTATCTAATATACTACTATATATAAACCTTCACTCCCGCAAACAACTGCATCCATTGAAAACAATCTGAACTTTGGCTAACAACGTAAGTACGTCAGTGTTGATTTTCGCTGATTTCGTTTATTTTACGGCCATTTAATCTCAGAGAACAAAATGTTAAAAAAATTAACAGAAGTGCTTTGACAGAATGTAGATACGTACATACATATGTACGTGTATACCAAACGCAACGCAATGTACTATTAAGAGAAACTCGATAAGATTAAATATTATATGTAAGTGTATGTATCTTTTTCAAAACGCGCGCTTGTGGTCTACATTTCCGTAAACATCCTTTCCAAGCGCATTAAACACTATATTTCTATATGAAGCTATAATAACTACATTACAGTTTTATAGGCTATATACTATGACTAATAAAATCTTAAGAGCTCTTGTCAGTCACATTTGTTTAAGCTTTTCACATGTTACCACCAAAAAAACAAAAAAAAAAAAACAAAAAAATCAGTTTTATGCTAATAAAATATGAGCTTATCAAATCTTAAGAGGCCTAATTAAGCACAATACCTTCAACTAATCAGTATCGCTTTGGTAGTGACGAAATTAGAATATATTTGATAAATAAAATAGAGTTAAAATTAAATTTCATATGGGATATAGTCTATGATGTAATCTATTCGTTGGGTATATAGGCACTTACAAGTTTAAAAAAGATAAATATGTCAAAAGGAGTACAACCAATACTTACTTCATTGTATTAACAAGACACAAGATGCCATAGTGCAGATAATATGATGAGATTCTTACTCACTAAATATAATCACTGCATCGAAAAATGGTTTATCAGCTAACTTAGTAGCTCTGAAACGTAGTTATAAAAGATCAGGACAGTCCAGATTGTCAAAGTACTTATTTATTTGTGATGACGACATGTAAAAACAGCGACCTAAAAGGTCTATTGTTTGTCCTACTGAGTTAGATGACCTGCCCTAAACCCATATGTTGAATGAATCTTAGTATATTCCTAGGGTCTAAACTACTCCTTTCGAATAAAGTGATTACCTAGCATCTGCAGTCTGCTTCTAGCTACAGCTTCACATTCTGCAACACTGTGATGAGGGTCTCCTCTTTGTGATCACAGAATCTTCATTTGGGTGAATTCTGTCTCCGAAAACATATAAATGTTTCTTTAGTCTACAGTGGTCTGTTAGCTGTCCTGTTAGTTTTCTTAGTTGGTTCCTATCTAGCTGAAGCATAGTTTTCAATCTGTTCGGGTTGTAGCCCCCCTAGAAGTAGTTTTGCTTGTCTTAGTCCTTGTCTTGTAGCCCAGTGTTGTTCTCTTTTCCTATATCCTTCTCCTTGCGGATTACTTCCATATATTATGTCTCCTGATGCCACAATCCGGCTCAGGTCCTATAATAGCGGTGCCGCTCATTGTCATTACCTGGAATATTGTGTGCCGGCACCCACAGCAGAGAGACTCTATTATATTCGCCGAGTTTTTCCAATAGTCCATATGCTTCAAGTACTAGTTTCGTTTTAGCTACGTTGGAGTTAAGTGCCTTCAACGCAGCCTGACTGTTTGCGAGGATAGCAATATTACACAGTTGTGATAGCCTCTATCTAGGTTAAATTGCGCACATTTAATTATCGTACACATTTCTACTTGGAAGAAACTGTAATGTTTTCCCATTGACTCCCAATAGTCTAGGCCTACAACTCCTAGGCCCATACCATCTTCTGTCAGGGATCCATCCGTATACCACTTGATGGTGTGTGGCTTTATTACACATGAACATTTGATGATCAAACTCCGATCAAATATATACCTCTGTGTCATTTCGTCTCTAGGCATGAACATTAGGGATGCACCCTTCGTCCATGTATGCAGACGTTTCTGACAGATCTCCGATGTAGCTTTGTTTCCATCTAATGATAGTCTTTTATTCTGTGTTCGATTTCGACTTGGCCCGCTCGCTCTCCCTACGCGACTATGCCATATAGTAGCGTTGGTTTCACTACCATGTTATAGAACCGCAGCATGTTCTTTAGGTTACATCCCCAAGTATTTCCGGCCAGCTTCCGCAGCACACAAGTATAGCCTTTGTACATTTTCTTATGATTTCTTCCATGTGTGTTTTCCATAAGAGCTTACTGTCTAGTGCTACCCTTAGATATTTGACCTTATTACTAAGTTCTACTGTAACTTCTGAGAGCCTAATCTCTTTTAATCTATGAAGCTTTTGGTACAATGGTCGTTTTGGCAGGGTTGATGTTAAGCCCCACCACACTGCACCAATCTTGTTTGATTTTGACTCCTCTGTTATTTATGTCACAGAGTGTCTCTTCAAACTTCCCACTTGCTATTATGACAATGTTATCGTATCCCATTCTCTGCTAGTATACATAGTAGGCCGTCTACGACTAAGCTCCACAGAAGGGGAGAAATGGTACCCAGCGCGTTGCTGTCATTCCACCTGCCACTCATAACTTTACCCCTCCTTCCCTAAAGTATCGTTAAAATATTCACTAGAGTTTCCTGATTTACAATATATTGGTAGGTTCCAGGTATCATTTCCAGTAACTTTATTATATCAGTTTTTCTTTGCCAAGCAATTATATCTTATGGTCTCAGAGTTATCGTTGTTAATACATACGATAGCCGAACAGACGGAGATTTGCTACTTTTTAGGGTCTGCCACAGCTCCTTCTGCATGTTTTGGATTTTCATGTTATGCAAAGCGAATAAGTAGCTCTATATTGTTGGTCAATGTAATTAGTTGAAATTTGGAATCGGAAAAAGAGTCCTTGCCATGGATCCGTATCCACATCTCTTTCCCTGCAGAATGTTAAGTTTGCACAAATCGAACTAATAACCTTTCATAATGCTCATCACTGATGTCACCGAGACTCTCTGGGAAAAATCTATGTGGGAATTCAAGCATCATGGATCTTGAGAGATATATTAACGCCTGTTGAAAAAAGAGGGAAAACAAGACATGACAGAAGTTTGAATAGAAAAATATTATTGTTTACCCAATTGCTTTCAAAATTCTTAAGCAAAGTTTCAACAATTATCTTGTAGTCGGATTTCATATACATATATGTGTAATTTTTTATCTTTGAGCAGAATCCTTACATGTATACCATTGAAGACGCCTTCCTTGTATAATATATAATAATGTAAAAATGTATAATGTAAAAATTTAAAAAACAAAAAATACCGAATTTTAGTATACTCCACTCGAATTCGCTCCCAATTTATGGTAGACAAGTTAAATCGATAGCCAGGGGGCACCACGAAATGGGGTCACGTATATTTCAAAGACCTACGAATCAATTTAAGATACCAAAATTATAAAAGATTTAGGCGTCTCCATGTTCCGAAAAAAAAAACAAACAAAAAAACGAAAAAAATAGAATACATAAACATATATGCACATTTATATAAATTCAAAACGCTTATTAGGCGTAAATTTGCACGTACAGAGTATGATCTAAAACTAACCGAGCTTTTAGTTCAAATCGTAGAACACGTAGCGCCATTTATTCAATGTTGGAAAGACTTACGAATTGTCAAAAAAAAGTTTATAATGATGATGCAGGAGTCGTACTCAAGTTTACACGTGGTTTATACGATTTAAAAACGGTCGTGATGATTTAAATGATGATCCAAGACCTGGACGACCCGAAACATCTAATCCTGCTGAGTTAGTGTAAAAAGTAAGTGAAATAATCGCTATTGTGATGCAAATTTCACTGTGACAATGCTGTGCTCGTTTTGTTAAGTGATGATCAAACAAGAAAAAACGTTAACTTCGGTTGAACCGAAGCTCTAATACCAGTCACACGAAATTTTAAATAATGGGCGGTACACGTGTATGAAGCGATGTATTAGATGTGTAAGATGCCGCCATATCGAGTTTCAAGTTGATATTGACGTTTTCCATGCAAAAGTAAAAAAGTGAGCTGTGGGTTTATATGGGCGGGACACGTCCATTTGTATATGTATATACAACGGTTGTCCACTAAAATCCACCATTTCAAGCTAATATTGATTTAAATAAAGAATTTTTTCATAAAAAACACAAAATTGCACGGTAGGTTTGTTTGGGGGGTTTGATTCTATCATAGCTGGTAATGGAACATGGTGTGTTAAATATGATCCAGAAACTAAGACGAGCCAATGTTGATAACTTTCTATGATTTCAAGGGTATTGTTCACAAGGAATTTGTACCAGATGGTCAAACTGTCAATGGAGAATATTATATACAAGTTCTGCATCGTTTGTGTTCGAGAGTTCTACGTGTTAGGCCCGAATATTCCAAAGGAAAGCAGATTTTTTTATTGCATGATAATGCCTCACTACCACACAAGACCAAAAAAAGTCAATGAATTTTTGATGAAAGAACCGATTTGTCTCATCGACCACCCTCTGTATTCGTCTGATCTATCACAGTGCGATTATTTTCTCTTCCCAAAAATGAAAAATGCAATGAAAGGAGCTTTTTACGATGACATTCCATACAAGCCATACAAGCAGCTGTGAAACAGGTGCTAAAGATTTCTTTCGATACAGGGTAAAAATTTGAATGTTTCTATTAATGTGACCGGCGGTGTATATTTTCCTAACCCGCGCGTAATCAATCGGAATGTTGTTTACAACGATTCATAACCAAATAGAAACTTTTATGAATGAAAAAATTAAAAAACTTTGTAAATAAAAATAATTTCTGTAATTTATTTGCCGGATTTATGGATAATTCGAACATCGTCTAAAAATTCGGTAATTAGAAACTACTAATGAGAGTCTAGTGAACAAGTTTATTCTGATCGTATGAACCTCTCTCTCTCTCTCTCTCTCTCTCTCTCAAATCAATATTGAGTAACTAGTAGCAGCAATTATTGAAAAAAAACGCTTGAATCGCTACTAATCAAATCAATCAGAGCTATTGAGAGTGATAGTGGCAAATGAAAATATTGATTCGGCGTTCAGTTCAAGTAAAGTGAATTGAATTGATGAATGATAACCGCCAACTAAAGGTCGCACATACGCATAATTGTTTTGTATATATATATATATATATATATATATATATATATATATATATATATATATATATATATATATATATATATATATATATATATATATATATATATATATATATATATATATATATATATATATATATATATATATATATATATATATATATATATATATATATATATATATATATATATATATATATATATATATATATATATATATATATATATATATATATATATATATATATATATATATATATATATATATATATATATATATATATATATGCATTTAATTAAATTATGCGGAAAGTCCTCAGAATTATATATATATATATATATATATATATATATATATATATATATATATATATATATATATATATATATATATATATATATATATATATATATATATATATATATATATATATATATATATATATATATATATATATTCTGAGGACTTTCCGCATAATTTAATTAAATACACACGAGCAGTCATTGCTATTGGCAACTCAATCTTTATAAAGAAGTTTTGAACGTTAATATTTTATATTTTATTTTACAAACGATCTACATACATATACATATATGTATCAAGGTATACTCCATTAACGTTTGGATTTGGCTAATCGTAATGAGATTATATTATGACCCTGAACAGGGATTTCCAGTGTTCTTGTGTCTTTGTGATAGTGCCAACTAACTTCAAGCGTATAGTTTGACAAGTATAGAATTATTCTTGGCAGATAGCACAGCAAATAAGCAATTGATTAGCTTATTGCGCCAACACCCCCCCTCCCCCCCCACCACCTTTGCTCCGTACTGCTCCATAATGTTAACGCTGAATTGAACTGGACGACACTATCGTCAGCAAATCTTGGTAACTTCTTATTTGCTTCGCTTGGCGAAAGTAATTTTAAGTGTTTGTTAGTGTGTGCATGATATGATGATATGTGATGGTTGATAGCTACTGGATTGGAATTGTAGATAGGTAGGTAGTGCTGTGAAATGGCCAGTTAAATTTGGCATTATTATATTTATAGAACGTTTTACTTTATAGTTATGCTTTTGTATAGGTACTCACAGATTTACACACGCTTGGATACAAGCACACTGATAATGGACATTGTCCGGCTAATCTGTGCCGAAATGAATATACTATGTATGAACGTTTAAGCATTGGTCATATCAGCTAATACATTGCATCGTAGGCCGTTTCTTTGATTTACCATTTGGCTATAAAAGCCAACCACTCTCTTAGCAATACAATTAGTTTGTGACGAATACGCGAGCAACGCGCATCCTGTGTGCGTTTTGTAAAGTTTTCAAAATGGCGCGGCATATCCTAATCGGTCTATCGTTAGCGCTAACACTTTTCGTGTTCTGCGCTTCAGCAGAAAATAGCGTTGCACTAGGCAACCAAGAGACACCATTCAAAAGTGATCTGGCCTATCATTTCTATCGTATAGCCTCGGATTATATCAAAGAGTACTCGAATGCCACACTGCTGCTGCCATCTGGTCGGGATTTTGATGATACAAAATGCGATCAGGATATACTGAAAATTACCGCAGCCGTAGAAGACTACCAAGAATGGGCATTGGAATGTAAGCACACCGAGTACATAAGCTCACAAAAAAAAAAACAAGCATATTTAAAGATGTTCTGTGCAGTGAAGTGTTTCGATCTTAAAAGTGTATTCAGTATATAAAAAAAAAAATAGATAAAAGAATTTTATAAGAGGTCTAAAGCGCAACCAAGAGGTTGGAATTAATACCAAACTGGCTGTCAACTCTCTTTGACATTTGTGAAAATAATTCCATTTAGATTAACAGAAGCTAAAAATTTTTCAAATATAATTGCACATCAGACTATCTGGTACTTTACACGCACTCCGAAAATTAATAATATACTTTTGCGCATACATTTTTGTATTGGCTTTAATAAGAGTTTTGTTTCGGAGTGGACTTAAAACTTTTTTCATGTACAGCTGGTCCGATTTTTTTTTAAATACGTCAAGTCCTTTTTTATGTACTCAGTAGATAAATAGTTAACCAAATCCATTTTAACTTCTATAACCTACTACTGAGTATCGGAGCTTTACTAGCGTAAGGAGTTGACAGAAAACAACTAGATATTTCATTTAATCTATACATTACAGTACATAATTATATTTAGAGGAGATGATAGCAGCGCGGTATAAATGTACAGCTTCTGTGTGCTATATAAAGCGTTCAACATCTTTATGTTGATGTGTTTCACAGGAAGAAAAGCTCCTTAAAAATTAAAGAAGTTAAAGCAACACTGCTCAGCTTACAGTAGAAACATATACGGGTGAATACTCTTGACAAAGATATCTACAATAGAATTTAGATGCGTTTCGAAATTCTTAGCATTGTTAATTTTATTCACGCCGAAAAGTTGCAGTAGCAGTTTAGAAAGAGATTCATATGGTATCACTGAGCTTAGTAACAACGGGAAATACCGCAACCTAGTCGTAACTAATATGTTCCGCAGGTTTCTACACTCACGTTTTCAGTAAATGCACTCAATAAAATTTTATGTAGTTATATATATTTTAGCAATTACGAAATCTTTATAATTTCTAAGTATGTCAATGGGAAAATTCGTTTGTCTTGAGCTCATAAATTTAGACTAGCTTGGTTTACAACATGCCTTAAAAATCCACAAAGACGCAAATCATATAAAGACCATAAATCAGTTTTGAGTACTTCCGATAATATTGTTAGAGTTAGTTAGGGTTGTGATCAAAAAACGTTTAATATTTAATCTGAAACCTACCAGAACCGCTTAGTTTTTGTGCAAAATAATCGTTGACAGCAAAACGAGATAGTGGAGATAATCCAAACGCAGAGTGTGGTGAGCGTATTATTTCAAGCACCAACGTTTACGTTTGATATAAGTTATCAGCCAATTGAAATGTTACATACGTAGCTACATACATATGTACCATACATAAGTGTATTTTTTATAGATATACATCAACGTTGATTTTTAATTTTTTGTGTGTGTGTGTGTGTGTGTTTTTTTTTTCTATTGCAGTTCCTGACACATGGGGACGTTTACCCATTGGTTTGTTCTGGGGTCACACCATCAGCATGGGCGCCTACGAAGAATGCGTTGCTGCAACTTCTGTCGTCAAGGATGATGATATCCATGGTCAATATTGTTTGGCACGTGTCAATATCACACAATTTATGGGCAAAGTGAAGCCACGTACCGATGTCAGTGGCGCGCGCGCCATCAGCTACAAGAAGGCTACGCCGCAATTATTTGATTTGGGCATGTGTATACCAAGCTCGTGCAGCGCTACAAAGACTCAAGCCATACTGAAGCATGTCATCAAAACGTACTATGGTGAAAATATGATCGATTTGACACAGGATAATATGATCAGAGAGGACTGGTGCCGCTACGATAAACCAGTTGAATTGCGCGGCATCGATATATTCGCTATGTGAGTGAAGCATATATAGTATTCTGGTGTTTGTTTTTTACATATACATATAATAATTTTTTTCATATATGCTACTATGTACGATGCTTTGCAGTGTTTTCTTCTCTGTTATAATTTTCTTCATGATTGCCAGCAGTATCTATGATTATGTACAGACCAAGAACAAAGGTAAGTGTTGATATTTTTTTGTTTATAATTTATTGTAATAAAAAAGAAAAATACCTATCACTGAATTTGACAATCTCCACAGCGCCAAAGAAACCATTGCTCATCGCTTTCTCCGTGCTCACTAATGCACCGAAAATTTTCACCGTAAAAAAGGTTAACAATCCGAACGTCATTCACTGCTTGAACGGCCTTCGTTGCTTCTCTATGATGTGGGTCGTTTTTGGACACGGTTACATGACTTTCTACGATTTGCCGCATATCAATCGCGATGACTTTTATCGTTGGGTAGAGACACCATTCTCTATGTTGGTTCAAAACGGTTCGCTATGCGTCGATACGTTCTTCTTTATGTCGGGTTTGCTCATGTTGTGGGGTGCTTTCCGTGAAATGGAGCGCACGTAAGTTGAAGCGTATAGCATTTTATTTGTACTGTGTGTATATGTAAGTAGAAAAATCATATAACGTTTTTTTTTTTGTTTTTTTAAACAGTAAAGGTAAATTGGATATCAAAATGATGTATTTCCATCGTTACATTCGTCTGACGCCCGTGGTTGCCGTTGTCGTACTCTATATTATGTCGCTGTACAAGTACAGTGGCGCCGGTCCCATGTGGTTCAAATTGGGCACACAGGATCTTCGTTGTGCGGACACATGGTGGGCAACACTGTTGTACGTACAGAATTATGCCTTCCCCACATCCATTGTAAGTTTGTAAAATTACCGATCTTTGTATGCCTTAGCAATTCATTTTTCTAATTTATCATCTCCGCCTCTTTCACATATAATTTCAGTGTATTTCGCAATCATGGTATCTGGCTGTAGATACACAGCTGTACTTCCTGTCTCCGCTCTTCCTGATTCCGCTCTGGAAGTGGGGCAAAAAGGCATTGATTCCCATTATCATTTTCGGTCTACTCTGTCTGGGCTGCACTTTTGCCACATTCATATATAACGACTTTACGCTTTTCCGTGTTCAGGATAATAATGTTGAACGTCGCCAGCGACTCACGTACTATCCAACGCACACGCGCATTCCAACATGGTTAATTGGTATGATCTTCGGTTACTTCTTGTACACAAAGAATCGTGGTCGTCAGATTCCTCTGGCTAAGAAATGGGTTGTTACCGGTTGGATTTTGGCATTCGCTACAATGTTGACAGATCTGTGGGGTCCCTACTGGCGTATTCTGCCACAAAATCCTGATGCACCACTGCTCGAGGGTGCTTTCTTCGAACCGCTGAGTCGCACATCGTGGGCATTTGCCATTGGATGGATCGTATGGGCCTGCTACAATGGTCATGGCGGCATAATCAATGATTTCTTGTCGTGGAGCTTCTTCACCGGCTTCAGTCGTCTCACCTACTGTATGTACGTCATTCATAGAATTGTACAGCTTGTCAATGCCGCACGTCTGCAAACAGATACACATTTCTCCGATTATGATGCCGTAAGTAGTTTTGCTTGAAGCATTTGTTATTATTATTATTATGTTACAAATTATATTAATTTATCTATTTTCAGATTCTTCGCTGGTGGCACGATTTTGGCATTACACTGACTGCCTCCATTTTCGCAACGCTGGCTTTCGAAGCACCTGTACTGGGCATCGAAAAGGCCATTTTCGGACGCGGTGAAGCGCGCCCGGCGCCTAAAAAGGTAGAGCCAGCAGTTACAGCCGCTGAAGTAACTCCAGCAGCTGTTGCGGAACCGATTACCGTAATACCACCGCTAGAGGAGCCAACCAAGGCTTAAATCGTTGCAAAGTATTATGGATGTTTTATTATGTTCGAGCAATCGAGCTCGAAGCTACTAAACTTAGTTAATACCTTTAAATATTTATTAAAGAATATAAAATCAACTCTTTTTTTTTTTTTTTTTTGTATATTTTGTTATATAATATCTTTATTATTAAGTTTGTTATCGAAACATTGCTAATTGTCTATTGTTTATCAGTAGACGTAATGACTTAGTATAAGTTGTATTTTATTTTTTTTTTTTTTTTTGTAAGAAAATACGTATTACATATTAAATTTTAAAGCATGGGAAATCAAATACGTAGAAGTCTTTTAGTTTCAGTATAAATGGATTTTGAACTGAATGTACCAAAATTTTGATTACAAAGTTTGCACTTTGTTCCGAGCGACCGTGTTCCAGTTTTCGAAACCCAATAAATACATTGGATTTGATTTCGTTTAAAAGGCCCGAATTTACCAGTAACGCTTTTTCTTGTTTTAGTTTTCTGTTGAATTCACTGACACACATTAGCCAAAAATCGAACTACTGTGTGGTTTCTATGAACTTTATATGAAGCCAGATAAATATGATAGTTTAGTGTCTAATAAATTCGATAGATGTGAACTTGTTTGCCCAACTGCAGATTATAATATGGAAATTATTTTTTGACGTGATAACATCTATTAAATCGATGAACGCCGGCTGCATGTACGAAAAAGCATGACTCATTTGTCACGTACACCTCAGCCGTGCGTGCAGGCGAGAGCGCGGAAAAGCGCTCTCGCTCATTAACGACGTTCATCTTGTGAAGCATTGGCTTATGTGTGTGTGTGTGTGTTTGCGTATTGGTGTTAACTTGAGCGCGGTGGGGTGCGGCGCTGTGTATGTGGGACAACAAATCACAACAATATATATATATATATATATATATATATCACGTAAAATTATCCTCCGTAAACCGACTTTACAGACAACCATTGTTTTTTTGTTGTGGTACAATTTAGCGCGCTTTATTTCATCTAACACAGTTGCATGGTACCAAATTTTTTACATTTTTTCCGATTTTTAAGAATCATATAGCTTTTTATATTATTACGAGTTTCTATATATAATGCTTCCCAACATATTATTTATATTTATCGGGTATATCATATACCGAGAATGTAATTTTCATAATTCGACATTTTGAAATTGCTTATTAATGAGTATTGCTAATACATACATACATAAGATATGTACATATATGGATCATCCTATAAGTAATTTGTTGTTTTTTTGCGGCTTGTAAAAATATATTGGACTGCAGTTGGGGCATATGCTCTTGTAAAAGCCTAAAGTGCCACACTGATGACATTTAGACGATGTTCCGTCAGCGTTGGCTTTCCACCTGGTCGCGTGTGGCTTTGTTGGCAGATTACCAACTGTTATTAGTTTTGTTTGTAAATTATGATGTGGATCGTATGCGGGCTGTGGTGCATCTGCGAGCACATTTTTTGATATTGATATACTATGAACATTGTCCGGGCCACCGGTAACCGGCACAACAATATTTGTGCTTATTATAGATGACGATTGTGTGGCGTGTGTTCTCGCTTTAAAATCTTCAAAAGGATTGGACTTTCGAGAGAAACAGTCTATCGATAGATGATGAAAACTATGACAATACTTGCAACGCCTGGCTGTTGTTTTTGTTGAGGGTGTTATAGTAGTCGTGGCTTCCTTTTGTACTGCTGGTGTGGTTTCAGTTGGTGTTGCTATTGCTATTGCTGTTGAAACAGCTGATTCTTCAACAATCGTGGATGAGATTTCATGTTCTATTTCATTTGGTACTTGGAGTGGTGGTCGAGGACTAGAAAACATATTGCGTATTACACAAGAGCTTGACGAAGTCGTAGGTAGCTTCGGTTCAATATCAAAGCTTGACGAATCCGTGGGGAACTTCTGTTCTGTTTTAATGGTTGGTGTAAGCGCATATAGTTCTGTATTTTTTGTTGTCTGCTCTAATGTAGACTCATTCCCCGACTCTATATATGCATCGTCCTCAGACACACAATCGCCGATTATACTACTGATTTGATCCATTATATCGTTGTCAATTTGAAGATCAAAGTCATTTTTTATTTTGGTATTATCATTAAGTATGTCTTGAACGTCGTTCTCAATACCCACTGAACAATCATTGCTAATTTCGGTATAGAATTCTTCCTGTTTAATATGTGGCAGTAGATGCGTCATTGATTCTTCGCTGGGCACTATTGTTGTTGTTGTTGTGTTTTCAACAGTATTTAATACTGTTGTTTTGTATGTTGTTTCCGAGATCGTTTTGTCATCGTTGCTCTTGGCACATTCATCATCTAAGCGGAAGCGTTTCTTTGGTGTATTTTCGCTTTTATTGTATCCAGGGCCCGATTCATTATTAAAAGATTTTTTCAAATGTTTAGTTGCATCATTACAATCTGATACATTGTTAGATGCTGATTTGTTGTGTTTTGTGTTGGAAGTTGTTTCGATGCATTTCGAAATTGACACTGGAACATTATTAGATACTGTTTTGCTCTTATTACTGTTAGCGTAGTACGCCGATACATTGGCAGACCCTTTTACAATTTGCTTAGATGCAGCTTTACACGCCGATTCATTGCTTGATTTTTTTTCGCTCTGCTTAGAGGCAGCATTGCATGCAAATTTATTGTTAGAAAATTTTTCGCTTTGCTTGGGGGCACCTTTGCACGCTGATTCGTTGCTGGAAATTTTTTCGTTTTGCTTAGATGCACAGTTGAGCGCTGTTTCATTGTTAGAAACCTTTTCACTTTGTTTAGTATTGGTACGATGGCACAAAGCTTTCCATGATGCTAATGCATCATTTGGCGGCTCCTCCTGTTCGAAGGAATCATCTTCATCGCTTGAAATAGGATCCGCATTCAAGACGACTTTAACTGGTTTCTTTTTTTCTGTTTGGCAAGATTTGGTGTTTGTCAAGCGTTGAACAGTAGTAGCCGATGAAGGCGGCAGTGATGGCGCTGGTGCCTGCGCTGCTGGTGGCAATACTGGCAGTGGGGGTGGTGCCTGCGCTGCTGGCGGCGATACTGGCAATGGCGGTTGCACTGGTATTGTCGGTGCCACATGTATCGTTTGCACCAGACCGGTTGGTGGTGATAAATTTGCAGTTACTTGTTCGCTGTTGACCATATCATATGCAATTTTAAGTTTGCGTAGAAAATCTTGCATATCGTATATATCGCCGCGAGATAAGACGTTTTGCACTTCTTTGGGTAATAGTCCATATATCATATCTATACGCACAGAATCGGACAGCTGTGGCAGTGGCATTTGTGCAAATATTTCCAATTTGAGTTTTACAAAGTCAACCAATGTCTCACGATTGTTAGGTGTATAGGGTTGATAAAATTCAAGCCACAATTCGCATGGATTGCGCACTATGACGAAGTGTGAATGCATCAGTTTAACCATTTGCTTAAAGCCTATCATTGCAACGTGTTTGACACGCAACTGGTACCAGGCGTAGGCATGACCCTCCAACAGATACGGAAACTCAGCTAAACATTGTTCATCGCTTAAGTTCTTAGCGTTTTTGTAGGCGTGCACATAGTCTAAAAATTTTTCAATTTCTAACTGTCCGTATGCGCCGCGAAATCTTGCCGGGCAGTCGAGCAATGTTGGTCTATCTACTGGGATGCCGTGATTCGGAAAGTTTCGCATAAAATCAACGGAGTTGACGTACGGATTCATTGTGAAATTCTGTAAGAATGAGTTAGTTATAATTCAATTCGTGTTGATAGAGATTTGTATTAATTTATACATAGTATATGTATGTTTACTCACTCACACAGTAGCACCTAAGTAAAACAGCTGTTCTTGTAAGCCTTCAGCACGCCTTTAAGCAAACGCGGTTACGTGCACATTGAACAAACTGTAAAGTATGTATGTATATCTATATATACAACTATTTAAGAAATGGCGAAGACGTAATTTGACACGAAAACAGACTCAAATGCAATTCGAGAATTCACGACGAAGCTGCAATTCTTATGCACTATAAAATGACTGTCAAATATGTCATTCACTTTTCTTCCACACACATGTTAAATTGCACTTAGAGCTGGTCAACACTCGATAGGTTTAAAAGAATTCTTAAAAATTATCTTAGTGTTATCGAACTTGTGTTCAAATCGTTTACGAATTATTATACTTTGAGTGGAAATTTTTGATTAAGATTTTTTTTTCTGTAATTAAATAATTATTAATTACTTTCGAAGATCGTTCAGAGCCGGGTCCAGAACGCTATCTTGAGGGGACAAACTCTACTAAAGATATATTTAAAAAATTTTAAAAAGCGAGAGAAAACTTATAATGTTGATGAGTTACATTTCAAAATTTAGTAAAACACATCTGTGTGTGTGGTTAAGTTTCTTAGATATGTTTTCTCAAACAGCTAAATAGACTCAGTTTCCGATGCTGATTAAAATATATTTACTTTATGCGATTCCGGAGGATGGGGTCGTTTGCAGAAGTGGAAAGTTCTTGGGCCATTCTCTTGGGAGCGGTCAATTTACTATTCTTTTGCAAATGGTCCAAGCAGCACACAAACGTCCGTTAGGATACGTATTCCCTGGGTAAGCCACGGAATCCGTGGCAAAGGATTTAAGGACCATGAATGAATGTATGTCCAACGATTCAAATCTCAGTGCTCATTGTCCTATCTTCAAGAAAGGAGAGCCCCGATGTTTGCGCGAACTACCGTGGAATAAGTTTCCTTCCAATTGGATTCAAAATTCTGTCTCGCGTACTGTGTAAACGGCTGAAGCCATACACAGATGCACTGATAGGCCATTATCAGTGTGGCTTCAGACCAAAATGGTCAACCCGTGAGTATAACAAAGACACACACCACCTATTTTTCGATCACAAGGCCGCTTTCTGCACGCCGATAAAACGAAATTCTTATCACGTCTCATGGGCGAAGCGGTGAACGAGGACAAGGCGAGGTACTTGGTTTCCACTTGGTGACCCTCAGCGCGTTTTGGAGGGCCTGTAAGTATAGTGAACTTCAACTTCAATGTACGAAGATAAAAATGTATGAAACGCTGAGAATCGCGGTCCTGCTGTATGTTGCAAAAGCATGGACCCTGACATCAACGGATACAGCGTCTTTAGGAGTGTTCAAGATAAAGATTCTTCGTAGGGTTTTTGGTCCTGTATGAGCTGTATAATGAGGTTGGCATAGTCCAGCGCAAATAATGCTTTGGTGTTGAAATGCAGATGTATTTAAAAAATTTTAAGAAAAATTGGACAAGTTATTAAACTTTATCCACTGCTATAAAATTCTTGTTAGGTTTTTTATTTCAGATCTGTAAATGTAGAACGTAAAAGTTTATCAAAATCACTTAATACAGCAATAAAATATGCTTTAGTCATGATTTAAAAACATTACAATTGGAAAAATAGCCGAAGTCTGACTTTGATGAAAGTATACTTGCTTTCGGTAGTCTAATCGATATTGTTTTAGAAGTTGAAAAAATGTTGATGGTCAGAAATTGGGTTTCTAAAAATCACTATTTACATCTCGACGAGACTTTTTGTTGCAAGACTGTTACTCTAAGAAAGAAAAATTTGAATGAGTTTGCTTAAAACTTAAGGAAAATTGTAATTATTTCGTTTGTTTGAAGTCGGAAAAGTCTGACGCCTTTTTTATACTATTAAAAAAAAAAATTGACCTATGGCAATTGATTTATTTTTTTTAAACTGTTTTCATTTTGAATTTAACGTTTTCCGATAATAAAAATATATTTTGTTGCTTAATTTCCAGAACGTGGCGGTGATCGGTCAGCATGGGTTCACAAATTGAACTCCCTTCTCAATGTTCTTTTTTAATTCAGGTATCAACTTTTTCATGTTGCTCTTCTCGCATTTATTCATCTTCGGTAGGCCAAGATTTTTCTTAATGCCATTCGGTCCTAGGAGAACCGGAGTAGCAAAGAATGGTAACTCTGGACATTCGGATGCAACGTACGAGCACTCGATTACATTACGCTCACCGTTTAAGCCACGCAATAGAGCATTTACAAAATGTGCACCGGCAAAACCCATTGACAATGTTGCCGATCCTTTGCCAGCTTTAAGCTTAACAACTTCAGTACCGGCTTCCTGAATGCGTTTTGTAAGCTTGTGCACATCGTCTTTCTTGCCCTTAAATTTTGGCTTGCATTGTGAAAATAATGGCAAAATGGTTATGCCCGAATGACCACCGATAACTGGAATATTGACTTTCTTCGGATCGATGCACATACTTTCAGCAATAAATTTCCGGGCACGCACAACATCAAGCGTTGTCACACCAAACAAACGTTGAGGATTAAATGCATTCTTCTACAAATGTTAACAGACGAAGACAATTTATATGTACATAGTTCAAAAGTAATTTAAATATGCTTAAATTCCTATTATATTTACTTACCGCTTTAAGGATTTCGGCTGCAATTGGTATTATTGAATTTACCGGATTTGTGATGAAAGCCAAAAGCGCACAGGGACATGAGGTGGCTACTTTGCATGCTACACGTGCTGCAATCTCAGCATTCTTATCAAATAGTTCGTCACGTGTCATTCCCAGTTTGCGTGGCATACCGGCAGACACGATGACAACGTCAGCACCTTTTATATAAAATGAAAAGATTGTACGTATGTATATAGTACATACATATGTATCTATGATACATATTCGGTGTGTGTTGACACAGAAAACGCATTTGCCTCAATTCTGATTTTGAGATGTAAGCGCTTTCGAGGTGTCACCTCCGAATATATACAATAGCGTAATACATGAACTCACCATCCAGACAGTCTTCTAACTGCTCGTCACCGACAAAGGCTTTCAATGTTGTCGCTGTGCAAACGTGCGATGTATCTTCAACAACCCCTGGCGTATTGTCGCCCAGATCATGAACATGCAACTCTTTGACAAGCGGATTGAGCTTCAGTAATAATATCAAAGCCTGCCCTATTTGACCAGCACCGCCGACAACAGAAACCCGATAGTTGGCCTATATTGCACGGAATACACAGATGATATTATAACGAGAAAAAAAATATATACATATGTATATATTGTAGTTATATAAGTAATCAGCATACCACATAGCTAGTTGATATCTGCCGATCACAAGCGCGTTTGGTAAACAGTTTATTCAAGCACCACATGGCTATTTTTTTTTTTTTTATTGAATTTATGCAGCGTGTAAATTTTGAAGAGTGAGTTGAAAAATGAACACAAAATTTGTTTCCAATTGACACTAAAAAGGTAGCAAAAAAAAAATCAAAAACATAGTTTACTTCGTTTAAATACGAATTTATTCTGAATAAATAATTATTGGTATAGATACTATGTATGTATGTAATATTGGTACGCAGGTTCCTCACACAGATCACGTGCATTTCAAAGTTGATATTTAAAAAAATTACAAGAAGAAAAAAAAACTTTTATCATTATATTTCATATAACATTATTTCGTATTGTCGGAATCCGTGTTATGGTAGATATTGTCCGTATTGCCAGGTTTCATCGTTGTCCGTGTAACTAACATTATTTCGTATTGTCGGAATCCGTGTTATGGTAGATATTGTCCGTATTGCCAGGTTTCATTGTTGTCCGTGTAGCTATTTATGATTTTTGGATATTTGTAAAACGATTTCGAATAGTTTCCGTAGTCCTGGAAAAGTAAAAACATAATTTTAAACGCAATCAAACACTTTTTAAATCCCATACTAACTTTTTCCGATCTTCGCTGCCGTGAAAATGTAGCATCCTCGTTACGTTCCTCAATTTGTACAGCGTCTATCGGCTTAACATTCAAAACTTGATTTGTCTCTGGTATTTGGTCTGTCAACGCAATGGGTTTCCTAGCGTGCGACTTCAATTTGAGTGCCAGATCAATGACCGGCGGTGGTTCATGACGTATGCGTTGTTCGATCTCATACAGCTCTTGCTACATATTGGAACATAAGAACATAAAAATAAGAGAAAAAAAAAACATTAATACTTAGAAACGTTCCCCAGTTGCTTCCCCGGGATCCGCCAATGGCGCACATTGTGAGGCGACCATCCCCAAAAAGTCACCATATCGACTGTCAAGCTGATAAAAATTAATTCCAAAAAAAAACAGAGAACGGTCTTTCGAGTTCATACAAAAAGCCCTTTCACTGCTTCCAATTTTCCTGGAAACTTTTCCAATTGTTACCCCAATAAGTGGGCGTGGCATACCAATATGCATAATCTAGAAACTTGTGACCAGAAGAAGCTTAAATAGCGACTTTCAGTCCCATATCTAAAAAATTGGTCCGAAAAAATTGCATACCATCGGATATGGCTCGTCTTGACGCGCTGATCAAGAATATGTATACTTTATGGGGTCTACGTTTGCTGCTTTAATATGGAAAAACAATAGATTGCAATGAGCGCTCAGCAGACTAAAGAGAACTTCGTAGCTGAGCTCTAAACACTTGTATATGCGGCTTAAACATTTTTCTGTCTAACAAAAAGTTGTTGTTATTATTCACTGTTCGTATTGAGAAAAAATGTATGTAAAAAAAAAAAAAAATAATATATATATATATATATATATATATATATATATATATATATATATATATATATATATATATATATATATTTCTCAGTGTAATAATGACCTGAGTCAGCTAATATTCTTATATACTTTCAGACAAACAGATAACTGATAACACTATGTATGAATGGTACAATACTTACGCGATTCTTGTAGACCATGCAACATGCGCGTAGTGTAAAATAGTAAATGATCTCAACGCCCGAGAGCAGAGAGAATCCAAGAAATAAACTTGCAATGCCGCCGAAGGATACGAGCAAATCGACCCAACCGAACAACACTTCACGTTTGTAGCGTATAATGGGCCAGGTGAGAAATTCAACCAACACACCCTGATGATCGGGCCGATCAAGGCTGTATGAATGCGTCAAGTATTAAGCGTATTCTTAGAGAGAGCGATGAAGAAAAGTAACTATTATGTAAGTACATACTTTTTTATTAATTTGTCAATGTTGAAGACAGTCTTCGAGCAGCTGAGTTCACATGCCAGACAATCCTTTATGTTCGTTATATTTGCCTTGAACTTGCTGAGGCAGCCAAATTCCTTAATGGTGCACATCGGTACATTTTCTGTATTATACAAAATATTTACATTAATTGCAAGCGTATTTGAGCATTTACATAAGTTCAACTTACGTATTGGTTTATAAAATGGTGGATTGCATTTGCATAGTTTGATAGCCTTGTTCATGCGGCACTCCTTCATGCAGGACGAGAAAGTGTAGGCATCCGGAAAGTATTGCAATTTAACTTCATCATCAAAAATACATTTGCGTTGACTGGCATACACAAAGTAAATCGAATATGAATATGAATAGGTTTAGGTTTCTTACTTATGAAATTGTCAGAGGTGACACAGAACTAATTTTTTTTTTCTCAAAATCTTCAAATTTCATACATAAAATTTAGTTTTATGTATGAAATTTGGGGTTTTTGAGTTTAAAGCGTTGACTGCGTCACCAACGATTGTTTTGTTTCAATGTTACCCAATTGAGAGCTGCCGTGCATCATCTGTGGTATAGGTGTTCTTCTTCGAGATGCGCACTTCAACCGCCTGACCTTCATTCCATTCGATTTGTGCACTAAAGTCCGAGCCGAAGTATTCTTCGTTCGAGAATATGAATATCTGTATAAAAATCAATAGTAGGTAGCATAGTTAACATTAACAATGCTTCTCTTTGTTCTTCAAATACATGACACAGCTTAAGCAAACATCATCCTACTCTCATATTGCTAAAGACAGGTTTCAACATTGCACTACAACTATCACAAATCTTCGAAGAAGATTTTTACGCAAATACTAGTACACCGACACGTGACATACCTTGGCTGTGCTATTCGGCACAAAGAACAATGCCCATTTTTTATCCGTTTCGTAGAGATCATGTGGCGGTCCAGTTTTAGTGCTTAGCAAATACAAAAACAAAAAGTGTTTTTTTTTTATTTTCTTCTACACTGAAACACTTGGGGGGTTGGCTTACTCCTCATTATCGGCGGATTTGAAGCGACTATTGAAGGCATAGCAGAAACCATGCTCGGTGTAGATGGGCTCAAAATGTTCACAGCAGTTGATTTCCTCGTCACGATACTTGCATGAAAGCAGTGTGTTCTCGCAGCTGATATGCGCCTGGAACACCCACTGACGTATATTGCGTTGCCTAAGTTCATCCTGCGGCATGGGTTCGGCCAGTATTTCTGCATCTTTAATATTATCGAAGCTAAGCGATGTAAGCAAGTCCAAGAATGGAGCAAAAAGTGCAGCCTTCGATGGATCGTAATTGCTGTGTAAAAGTTTGTCACTATGTATAATTAAATTCTATTGAACAATTTTGGAGGAGTACATACGCTAGCGACTTGTAGACCACATCATATGCTTTATCATGATCGAACGGTGCTTCCGGGCAAACAACCGTTGTCGGAAAGACAACATTTTGATTATGAAAATCCGTATCGAGACCGGTAATAGTTGGATTCGTTTGAAATTTCTCCCATAGACTCATTATGATGACTAATGCTGTCACTGCACCAATTGATGTAAAACAGAACCACATGAATCTGTAATGTACAAATGTAGTATGTATACACGTAAAAAAAAAAAAGAAAAGAAGAAAAGCGACATTCTCCAGAACTTCACTCACTTCTCACCGATGGGCCGTCCTGTCTCGGCTATATAACGCACACCATGCAATGTTGAATTTTGAAAAAACTCTTTCGTCTGATAGATCAGGCTGCGTCGAAAAATTATTAATGTGTCTGTTATATTTCGTTTGCTTAAAGTTTTTTGCGACATTTTCGCTTGAGATACTTTAGTCTTTGCATTATTAATAGTTAAATTGTTCAAATATGCCGCAATTCAGTTAAATGGTTTCTTTTATTGTATTGTATTGTAGCACAACGTAATTACTTGCTGTCCAAATGTCAACTGAAATGCGCGACTTGCACGTACACAAAGACTAAGTTTTGAGTTAGCCACCCAACCAATTATTTAGCTTTTAAATGACCAAAAAGCAAATCGATGTTCGTTTTTAGCTTTGATTGACCTCGTTCTAGGTATACATACAAACACACACAGGAAAGCGCTTATCTTGATTTAACCATAGCATAAGTGTATAACTAATACATTTTTGTTATACCTGTCTGCATTATTGGGTCGAATGTTAATTTCTGTACACAGTATATGTAATAAATACTGAGAGGACTAACAAAAGTACGACTTGGAGACGAGAATACATACGTAAAATTACTAATGCAAAGTAAATCGCTACGTTTCGCTGCTTTTGACATCACGATAATGCGACAGCGAACACTAGTATTTATTTTTGCATCCTCTGGCATTGAATAAATGCGCCCAGCAATATATTCACCGGATTTGGCGCCTTGCGATTTCAGGAGAAAAGTCTTCTATAGCAATTCAGCGATAATCGATGAAGTTATTGTAGAAATTGAAAAGCTACAATAGCACGATTTTCCGAACTGTATTGGCAGCTGCATCTACAGATTAAATAAATGGTGATTAATGGTGATTATATAAAGAACTGACCAGACTTTTGTTAGTAGCCCCCTTACATACAAATTTTGTATGTACGCATATGCATGTACATACATACATATATTTTGACGTGCAGAAAATACAATAAATAGTTCTTAGTATTGTATGAGCACATAATATACTTCACCAGTTCAGCGCACTCAGTATACAATACATTTTTCAGTTCTAACAATTACTGTAGAAAAACCATTGACAATTTTTTAAGGAATGTTTGTTTAATAAATTTTATATAATACATTGTATCTGATAAAGTTTAAATACAATTCATGAGTTTCAGGTGATTGTTTTTCTTTTCATCTTTAAACTTAATCATTTTTATGTACGATATTTGCGGTTGTGGCATTTTTTACAGGCATTTACAGTATAAACCAATAATATTAGTTTTCCATTTGACTTTATACTTAATTTAACTAATTTTATTATTGTTTCTATAACGCGTTGTGAACATTTTAAATACTTTATACAGCGAACAATGACAGAGTCAATTGCAAAACCATTTGATAATTTTTTTCCTTAGACCTTACAACTGTTTTATGTATTGAGACATATGTACATACTAGTGTCTGATAATGTTTCAATTAAGTATATCATATTTATATATGATTTTTGCTAGCAGATAGTCAGTAAAAGCAATAAAAGATTTGTGTGCAGTGCAAGATGCAAATCTTTTATTGTCTCTACAGCAGGCATGGGCTCGGGTGCGCACAGTGGCCGAAAATTATTCGCCAAAGTCTACAGAAGAGAAACAAAAATACACACATACATACAAACGCTTAGACTTTGGTTCGTTCTCATGCCCGCTGTCAAAAATTATATATAAATATACTGCTTAACATTCTTTACATGCTTAATTCAAATATTTTGCTCTATGTTCAAAGTTAATACAAGCACAAAAAAAAGAGTTGTAAAATCCAAAAAAAAAAAAAACAAATCTTAAGAGAAAAATAATTAAACAAAAACAATTATTTAGCAGAAAACAAGAAGACAAAAAAAAAAAAAATACATAACAAAAATAACTACATTACGTTAAGCAAAACATATTGAACGTGTTGTGTAACGAGCCAATACTTAATTGTGAGCCGTATTTGGCCATTTTTTTTGTTTTTTGTTGTTCTTGTTTTTTAGAAGATGGGTATGTAATTGTCGATTTTAGTGCGATGTTTCTGAGCAACGCACTCAGCAATCCAGACAATGTTGCGGCATTCCTGTTCCTTCAGTTTCAGGTACGAGTAGAAAACACCGAAATGAAATTGCTGCAAGAATGCGTAAACATTCAGTTTAACTTCGTGCTCGAAGAATTTGTCCTCGAGCGTCTTGTCGCCAGGATTTGTGCCGGAACCATCAAAAAGTGCTGCATACTCGGCATAGTATTCAGCCACAGTCTTCACTTGCTCATAATCATCGGCACGTGCCAGCGCTGCTAAACCATCGGGATACATTTTGCCACAGATGGGATACAGCTTGGCGCGATCGTCTTTGGAGAGTTCAGTGCCGAAAGAATTGATGGTAATGATGATAGCGCGACGATCGGCCTCAAACTGTAATAGACACAAATATATTTATATTAAATTTGTAGCAATTGAAATTTTAATATGCATTAAATGTGCACTATCATAAACAAGACAAATTGTTAACTTCAATGGTGCCAAAATACTCTTTAAACGAAATTTCAAAACCTATGTAGCCTAAAGAAAAAAAAAATTAATTTGTAAATAAAAATTAGGAACATTTACTCTAGATTAAATAAAGAAACTGTATTTGATTTACGCATTTACTGGTATTAAAATAAGTAATCACCATATAAATGTTGTAGTATTTAACTTGAATAGTAATATAGTTGTCTGTATCAGGACCTTTAAATGGATCAATGGACTGTATGAGGGATCAGACCCCTTTAACCAATGTTCGACATTATTACTGGTAAATTAATATTAGTAAATTTATTTCAAATTTGAATATTCTAGCTTGTACATTAAGAGTTTATGTACACTAGTATCCATATGGGAACCATAGGTTTGGTATGGGGTATACAAAACTATAATGGTCAGAGAGTTTGTATGTGGACTTCATAGTGTACATTCCATGAGAATTTATCAAATCTATCTGCTTTCAATAAAAAAAAAGCTAAGATAGACTCGTTTTGTCGAGCTGATTAATAGTATATATATGTATATGTATAGCATATGTAAACCACTAAAAAATGTGCAGTGATTCGGTACAGCGGTTCGCGTTACCTTCAAACAACTGCTTCGACTCACAAACGGGATTCGTACAAATGTTGTGGTTATGTAATAAGGTTCAAGAACAAACTTTGATTACAAACATGCCTGTCTGTCTGTCCGTCTGCATGTTGTTGCGCATTTTTTGGGAACCAATTTTTATGCTATCACGTTGAAATTTTGCACATATACTTATTTTTATTGCAGTTTAATAGAGTATCAAAATTTCCCCGCCACGCCCACTTTTTGGGGTAGCCCCATACAAACCCACCACCCACTTTTGACTTTTTGTATGAACAACTTTTTTATTGAAGTCAATATCAACTTAATAATTGACATGGTAGCTTCTAGTGGACGGACGCTTCACATATACATTAATGGGTGGGGTAGCCTGTAGCCAGTTTAATAGAGTATCAAGATTTCCCCGCCACGCCCACTTGTTGGGGTAGCCTGCATACAAACCTACCGCCCACTTTTGACCCTTTGTATGAAAACTTCTTTATTAAAGTCAATATTAGGTTGAAATGCAATATGGTGCCTTTTTATAGACAGCCGCTTAACATACATAGATTAATGGGCGTAGCCCGCCCACTTTTTGGGGTAGCCCCCTTACAAACACACCGTGTCGTTTTGTTTTTTTTTATAAAAAATTGTTCATTTAAATCAATATTAGCTTGAAATTTAATTTGATGGATTTTAGTGGACAACCGCTTCATATACACGTATATATACCATATATATATATATATATATATATATGTACCACTTCTTGAGGTAGTCCCATATCACCCCACAGCTCACTTTCATGCATTTGTATGGAAAACGTCAATATCAGCTTAAAATTTGATATGGCGGCATCTTACACATCTACTACATCGCTTCATTACACATCTACTAGTGAGCGTTTACCGCCCACTTTTTGGGGTAGCCCCTATTTAAACCCCCACTTTTGTATACTATACTATTTAAAATTGCGTGTGGCTGGTATTAGAGCTTCGGTTCAACCGAAGTTAACGTTTTTTCTTGTTTGTAATCAAATTTTTTTGGTTACGTAAATTAGAAACACTAAATTTAATGTGGATGAATTTCACGGTAATTATAATAAAATATTGCACATAGTTTCAGATCCGATCATTATACATTATATATAGCCTCCATATAAATCCTACGTGCGGTTATGGAATGACATATATGGAATTTGTTGCTCATCAACAAGTCTCAAAAGCGCATAAAAGATAGACAGCAATAAATTATTCTTTTGATTTGAAGAAAAGTACTGCTGAATCGGACCGCTTGCTTCGAAAATCTTTTGGTAAGCATGTTGCATCGCAAAATACGTGTGAAAGATGGTTGCGTCGATTCAAAAGTGGAGATTTTGATCTTGCAGCCAAGAAATACAGAAAACCTTAAAAAAAAAGTACAAACGAATCCGATGGACAAACATAACTTGCAGAGCAAGGGTTCGCCCCGGTCCGATCTGCACAAGGAGATTTGTGCAGTCAAAGGTTGTCCAACTCAGCCTAAACGGCTGTACCAGCCCAAACCAAGCTGTTACAACAACAACCGCAAAACTAAATCGATTTAGCAGGAAGACGATGTTGTCTGTTTGGTGAGACCAGAAAGATGTGGTCTATTATGAGCTGTTAAAGCCTGGTGAACCAATTAATGTAAGTCGCTACCAATAACAATATATTGATTTCAACCATTCGCTGCAGAAAAACCGAACAGAATATTAATGCAAGATCATTTTTCTCTATGAGAATGGACCTTCACTTGCAGTAAAACCGGTTCGCGGTTCCACGGGGCCCCTTAAGGTGTGCCATGCCCTTAAGACGGGCATGCGGGGGCCCCCGGGCCACGCATTAAAATTGTTTTAACTACAAATGGAATTTAAAAAAAAAAAATATTTTATTTTAGGTATTTTTTTTTTATTTTAAGTAAAAAAAATACCACTCGGGGGCCCCTGCCTAATGCCCAATGTGCCATTCAGTTAAGACGGGCCTGGTTCGCTATATATTGCATTCACTCAACTGGGATGTGTAGGCCCATGCGGCTTCCTTAACCAACTTGGCTCCTTCTGATTATCACTTGTTTGCATCGATCACTTGCTGAGTAGTGCTTTTATTCGTACGAAATTATTAAAAAACACGGCTCGATGAATGGTTCGTGCCATAAGGGGAAGATTTTTACTGGCGTTGTAGCCACAAATTGCAAAAAGGATGAGAAAAAAAAATTTGAACTAGCGATGAAGCGTATAAATTAATCAATTTTTAACATTCTGATGAATTTAATGGTAAAACATATTGCCCATTTCATATTTGTACACCTGATACCATACAATATAATCGAATTAACGCATATACTTACAGCCAAAATTTCGCACATAACATCGGCAGTGGCTCCACCCAGATTCTTGCAGAAATTGTAGAACGCTTCCAAATATGCCTTGTACAGTGTATTACGTATGATTTCGATATTCATTTCGTCCAGATCTTGTTCGGAAATGCAATCGACAAAGAATGGCGCAAGCGGTGTGTCAACCAAGACAGCATTGTACAGCTCAGCTGGTGTCGAAGCAACATGAATAGCCTCCATTTGTTCGAAACTACCCAAAGGATGACACTTGGGTATAAGCTCAGAAATGGGACGTTGATGCAGCGTGCCCGTAATTAGTAAAATGATGTTGTCAATCATATAGCCATAGGTAATGAAATCCAAGAAACTGGCCAACGGTTCAACAGCATGATTGCGCATATGCTGGAATTCAATAACCAATTTTTCGCGCAATTTATCATCGATGACAGAGACGGACAGCGGCGAAGGCTCATTGGCTAAGAAGCTACCGTAATCGGTACCCTGAAGATGTAGTTTCAGATCTAGCGAATAAAAAAATTTAATTTTTTTTTGAAAAGAAAGGAATATGTCACGGTGTATAAAATATACAATTGAGGAGCAAACAAAAACTAAAAAAAAAAACAGAAAAAACTAAAATAAAAACAGAAAAAACTCAGAAAAAGAACAGCAATAACAAATCACAAGACCCAAAAAGTTGTACGCACTTCACAAATACACGGACTGATACAATTGCAAACACACACACGTACGTAAATGTGCGGCGTCACATGATCAATTCAATTATTATCAACACCAAATAACCAAGCTCACAAGAGGATCACCAAACACACGCACAGCTAGATAAGCGCAGGATATGATCTTTTATATATTTAATTTACCTTCCAATGATTCACATTGCACCAGATTCAGATAGTCTGCCTGCTTCAGTATGCCACACTTGAAGCCACGGCACAGACCCTCCAAGTAGCCACCATCGACATTGAACATGAATCCACCGCCCGACATGTTTATTTTTTAAATAAACTTTTCCTTTTGCCTATTGATGATATGTGGGAAAAATAAGTTGTCCAGCACCTGGGTTTACTTCACTTGACTTTTGCAAGCAAATGGAGTTGTGTCGATTCTGCCGTACCTTGGCGCAACAATGAGAAACACAAGAGTAACGATTCTCTATATTTTCTGCTGTCATATGATTATTACAGTGCGGCGCAATTCTATGGGGGGCACTGTGCTGCCAACTTGTCAGTTGTTGTTAAAACTGAATGGCACTGTCCACTTGTCTTAAAAACAAACAAAAATTAAGTTAAATTGAGGTGCTGCACATGCAGAAATTTAGTTTAACAAAATTAATTCCACAATAAGAAAACATGTGGTGCATATTTTGCGAGACTCATTCAAATTGTTGTGCTTCATCTGACTTGTATGATGAAATGTCTGCACTATAATGGCAATATGGCAATGCTATTGTTATTAATTTCCAACTAACCCAGTGGAATTATTAATACATACTTTATAGGGTTGTGGAAAAAAAAATTTTTTTTTTGTCATTTTGACAGTATGCAGTTGTATATACAGTAAAGTGAATATTGTTCGTATTCACTCTACTACCGCGAATTTTAAGTTGAAAATTGATAACATTTTGTTGCGCATGAAATTATTAAAAAGAACTAGTTGGCCCTCTCGACGTTGTATGCGCCCACTTCCACAAAATGACGAACAGAGAAAGGATCAGTAGCTAACGTACACACATATTATGTATATATATTGAAACAAATTTTTGTTCACACAGTCATATGAGTTGACCACAGATCAACTGCAATCTAATGAACTTTTAAATGCACATAATGGTTTTTAATCGATCATTTACAATCACGCACACATAACCATATGAGACAAACTCATGAATGCTCTACAAATCTGTGGCTTTCAGCTATACATCATGTTTTAATTATCGCCATCTCGCTCATACTAATTTCTGTCTACTATACATTCAATTTTATTTACATTTCATTATATGTGTTATGTGTTATTCTGATATCTTAGCTATATTATTGTAATGTTTCATAAAAATCCATTCAGTAGTTTTTGCGTGAAAGAGTAACAAACATGCAGACATCCGTACAAACTTTCGTGTTTATAATATTGGTAGGATAATTAGAAAAAAATTAATTAAAATTCCGAGTGTATTATGATTTAATAACAATGTTTGCAACGCCTTAACGGAAGCATCGCAGACACCATAAAGGGTGACGTCGCAGCGTCTTACATTATACTGCTCCAATCAATTCTCCTTTTTGGCATGGCTTTCTCAAGTGTCGTCTGTTAATACAAATGTGTTGGAGTTTACTTCGAGCTCCATCAGTGCTTCTTCTGATGGCATGCAGACTGACGTCATTTATACAGATTTTAGTAAAGCATTTGATAGTGTAAATCATACTATCAAATGCTGTGCGGTGCAATATAAATAAACTTTATTTAAATGACAAAAAGTGTAAATGTACGTCTTTTGATAGACGCGCGTAAACCAATTCAATCGACTTGTTGTATGTGTGGCAACGTTCTTGAAAAAGTCGATACTGTTTTGGAGACATTACGGCGAATAAAACCTCGTCGATGCTGGGCTTTGTTAAAAGGTGGTCAAAAGAGTGTGCCGACCCGTATATAACTAATTAGTGGTTGTACACTGCTGGTTGTATAGTGTGGAATCCTCAGTACGAAGTTCATTCTACAATATAAAAATAGAATCATTTCAGAAACAGTTGCTAATTTTTGCTTTGCGAAGCTTGAATTGGGTTCCCTCTTATCGTATTCCCTCGTATTCGAGTCGTCCTGGTGTCGATGGGCCACTTATTGGTAGCACGCTACCCAATGTCCGTCCTTATTATTAATATACCGTTTTACAGGGTATAAAAAGAAATTGAAGAATAAAAATTTCATTATGCATATATTTTCATTTTATTTTTTATTTTCTTTTCATATCGAGTATAAATATATTAATTTCTCTAAATGGATATTACTTAAAGTTAATTTTGTTAAAAAAAGTTGTTTTACATTATATTGTAATACATATATGAAATTTTTTGTTGTTGTTGTTCGTTTCGTTTTGTTTTTGCAAAGTATTTTATGAAATCCAAGAGCTTTATATACTTCGTACATTAAAAATTAAATAAAATTTTTCAATTAATTAGATTTGAGACTAATAAAATTGTTTCCTTATACCTTGACATAGACATTAAAATAAAATTTATATTATTATTATTTTTTTTGTTCTTTTACATTTTACACGCAGCGTCATTGCACAATCTATTGCTCGAAACAGTCTGCGTACACCAGAAAACAAATTAAAATTTTAACTTTAAACGCAAATATCTCAGCTAATGTTTTATGTATTGAATCAATCTTCATCCTATTATACTAGTTTATTAATTTCTGTTAACTAAAAATATTTTTGCTACATTTCAATACTTAAAATTATAGTTTTAATTCATATTATGCTACATCGTGTCAGAAAAGCACTACCGCAAAAGTCTGCGTACAGGCTTCTTTTTTCGAAGAAACTGATGTGTTAATACGAGTAACTGGTAGGATAACCATTGCTCGTCAGTACCTCCGTAAGACGTCTTGGCATGGAGTTCATACATTTTTTTTGATCTCAGAGTTGTAATTTTTTCCAATTCCTCCATTAGTATGTGTATTTTATATTTTTGGAGGTAATGGTGTGTTAACGGATTCTGTGTTCGAGTAAGTTCCACAAATGCTCTATGGGAATCAGGTCCGGACATTGGGAAGGTGTCCTTAACTGATTTTTTATATTATAAAGGAGTCAGAGCTTTACTTTATGCGCATTGTGTTTGGAATCGTTGTCTTGCTGAAACTAAAACTCTTCTTGAACTTCTGGGAACTTTGCAGCAAATTATTCTTCAAAACTTGGACATAACTAGTTTGGTTCATTATTGATTCAATAAATGCAAGTTTCCCAAGACCATTGGCTGCCATACACCCCAAACCACAACTGCTTCTCCACCATGTTTTAACGTTGTGTCGCAAAAATGAATCGATAAGCTCAAACAAATGATGCTTGAGTGCGTAGTATTGGGGAGGTGCCAAATGAGTCATACACATTATGGAAAACTTTACGTAAAGATCTGTAACTACGACCTTATAAGATCTAGCTGGTGCAAGAATTTAGAAGGAATAACATCATTTGAGCTGTACGTTCGGTCAATGGGCTTAAAATCAATGGAAAGTCATCGCACTGTTGTATCGCACTATTCTGTTCAGCGATGAGGCTCATTTTTGCCTCAATGGGCATGTCAATAAGAAAAATTGCCGTATTTGGAGTGAAGGGTGATCCCCGAGAGATTCTAGTGGCAGCGTTACCTATCGTTACAAATCAAAATCACTGCTTGGTGCGATTTATGCGCCTGTTTAATGATGACTCCTTACCTCTTTAAAAATGATTAGCGATTATTTCGTGTCGCAATTGAATGGTATGGTGTTTAATGAAGACAAGTTTAACCAACAGGACGGCGCCACGATCTACTTACTGAAGAAACATTTGGCTCGAAATGAGGAGCCTATATGGATTATTTTGTAAGAATTGTCGTAAGATACGCCAAATTTTGAATTTCTAGCTTAATTAAGTACAAAAATCACATCAAATTTAAATGTCAATTTTGAACGTCAGATTTGTATGGGACTACCCCTTATTTTAGACTGATCTGAACATATGTGGTATATTTTATTAGGATTTATGTTAGATACAACAAATTTGGCGTTTGTAGAATTATAAACAACCAAACCAAGCAAAAATGCATACAAAAACTTAGAAATGGCCGCAGATTTGTCTGGGACGAACCCTTAAAGTGGGGTTGGCGTGTTCGTTTAAAAGACAATATCATTTTCGTCTATTATGACTGATGGATTGGTAACCCAAAAAAGAATACGTTTCCACACATGCAAACAAGCAAACAAATAGAAACACATTAATATCCCTGAAACTTCAAATTGCCTAGCCGCAAACAAAAATAATGAAAGAACGAAAAACACACCGTACGAACGCCCACGGTTTGTTTTTTTTTTTTTTAGCGAGAACAGAATAAATAAAAAGAAAACATAACAAAAAAAGAAGACATAAAAAAGTGAACCAAACAACGAAAAATAACGTACCGCGCTTAACAAAACATATGCAACAACTGTTTGGGAATTATCGGGGTTTTCAATTTTTAAGTGAAAGTTTATAATTCTCAGCATTTGAAAGAAATAAAGGTCCTAATTTTGTCAACTGTTTTTTTTTTTTTTTTTGTTCTTTGCACTTCTACTCATTAATCTCTACAACACTGTATAGTGTCTCTAGATTATTCACCCATTTTAAGTAAGTTAGAGCAAAACTCTAGGAGATATAGCTGAGATATGGGAGTATAAAAGAGTACGTTTCCAAGCCCCCTGTGTTTTAGAACAAGGTTGATTTTTACGGATGAGACCAAATTTTGTATTTTCGTGATAAAGAGAAAAAAGCTGGTATGAAGAAAGAGCAGTATGCCCTTTGAAAAGGTACATTTGTTGCCAACCGTAAAACGTGGTGGAGAAGGAGTTGTGGTTTGGGCTGTATGACAGGCAATGGTGTTGGCAAACTAACATTTATTGAATAAATGATGGATCAAAATACATAGTTCATATATATTCAAGTTTTGAAGAATAATTTGCTGCAAAGTTCCCAGAAGTTTGAACTGCAAGAAGAGTTTTGGTTGCAGCAAGACAACGATTCCAAACACAATGCGCATAAAGTAAAGCTCTGGCTCCTTTATAATATTGTATAAAAAAGTGCCCACTACTTTTCCAATTTTCTATAACATTTTCATCAAGATATACATAGTTTTAAAATAATTTTTCATCCATCGCACAAACTTTTATTTACGTTGTTGTCTATGGCGCTATTAACATTGATTTGACACTTCATTTCATTGAAAAAGATTGCATTAAAACTCCAAAGTGTGCGAAAAGTATTACTAAAAATGTTTTTAGCTAAAGGTAAACGCATATTCGCTCATTCCATGCGTCTGGCATGCAGCTGTACATAGACTTTTGTGGTAGTGCTTTTCTGACATGTTGCTGTAGCATAATATGAATTAAAACTATAATTTTAAGTATTGAAATGCAGCAAAAATATTATTAGTTAACAGAAATTAATAAACTATAGTATAATAGGACAAAGTTTGATTCAATACATAGCTGAGATATTTCAATTTCAATTAAAGTTAAAATTTAAAATTTTTTTTTTCTGGTGTACGCATACTTTTTCGAGCAAGTGTATGTCGGTTTTAGTGCTCAAAATTATCGTAGACTTTTTAATATTTTTGTTATTTTTTTTTTTTTTTTTGGTTTTTTTTTTGTTATAAAATTGGAAGTCGTAGTCAAAATTTAGTTTGATTTATCAAGAATTGCAGTAGCGACACACAATTCGTTACGATAAATTTTGAGCTCAAACCATTTCAATTTCAAACTTTTAGCATTCACAGCTATCGGATATGCAAGCTATCCCGTGCAATTGTGCTTTGCAATTGTACATACATTAAAAAATTGTCGTTCAAATTGTCGACATAGTACTTAACGCAGTAGCTATGATACATACGTTTGTATCTACGTTTGTACTAAATGTCGGGCAGACTGCAACGCATTAAACACTATAATTAGTAATTTATTTAACTGCTTTGTTTTACTTGCATTTAATTAATTTTGTTTTTAAAATAGGAATCACAGTGTTGCGCTACTCATCGTAGTATCGCTCTTTGTCTGCTGTCTTAGTTACTAATTGATTATTTCATTTTGAAATAATATCATTTTTTTTTTTTTTTTTTGGTTTGTTTATAGTAATATGCATTTGATCTTATATTTAAGAACTGTTGTTCTTCATTTTTTTTTCTCGACAGGCAGTGAAATATGTATGTATATACTATATGTTGTATTTATGTATGTATAAACTCTGCGCGGATTTCTTTTAGTTTTGCTAATAATAATAATAATAATTATAGTAAAAAATTAAAAACAAATTTTCAAATCGATGTAAATTTATTTTTGAATTAATCCACTCTGTTCTAGATTTCGATCCGTATAAATTGTTCGGAATCGGTTTCGATAAAATGTTGCGTTTTAGCACTTTTAAAAGAATTTCGCGATTTGATTTCATTGGAAATTTTTACCATGAAATTCTTATACTCAACGTACGTACTTACTAGTGTAGTGAAATTAGCAAAATTCTTCCTAAAAGTGATAAACGCAACATTATGTTTTTTTTTTTTTTTTTTTTTACTAGTATAATGCAACGCGACATTATATTTTAGCTAGATATATGTATGTATGTATGTATGTATGTATGTATATGTAAGTACTTAACTACATACTATATGAATTTCTGAATATGTTTGTATGTATTGGAGTTTTCTTACGGCTGCCATTTATTTTTAAATCGTTGTCAATTATATGTTTGTAAAGCTAAGCTCAGATGCGCAAATAATTTACATAAAACCGACCGACAGGGTGTGTGTGTGTGCCGTAGTAAACTGCGAGAAAGCTACTACGAGTATTAGACGTCTTCTGTCTGCGCAAATATTTTCACGCATTTGCTAACAAATTGCTTGCTAACAAATTATCAGCGCATATGCAGCCAAAAATGCGTCAAGTGTGTGGCTTGCAACTCATAATAAAAAGCCAAAATGAAATGCACTACGCGCTACCCTGTTTACCGTTTTCATGCAAAGACTTTGTGCGTTTCAGCTTAGCTTTATTCGTTTTCAATTACTTGCATAACTAGCAATTTTACTATACTAGAAACACAATTTTTTTTGTTCTAAATTCTTTTTCTTAGACCAAAAACAAGACAATTTTACACAAACCTAAATATGTTTCATACGCTTTATTATCCGTTCATTTCTATACTTTACTTTACTTTTATTATTTATTTATTTATTTATTAATTTTTTTTTTTTTGTTGAATATTTTCTGTCCACTTTCTTGTTCATTCGTTGGGATATGCGTGCAGGTTGTGAATTTTGCTCCATTTTTTTGTTGTTGTATATTTGGTTTGTTGTGGGATTGTTTTCATCTATGTATGTATGTATGTATATGATTTTTGCATTACAAAAATAATTTTTGTATTCGTAATTTTCTTGTTTGCTATTATATTTATTATTAATATTAAGCAATAACAATATTAATTGCATTTAGCTTGTTTAGGAAAAACAAAACAAAAAAAATTATTATAGAAGAAACTCACTTCTATTATTAATTTATTAATTGTTTAATAGTACTATAAATATAACATTGACAAAAGCTCGCGCACAAAATTAGACAAAAAAAAAAAAACTAGTTTTTTTCATTTTTATATTCGATATTACAAAATACGAAAATTTTACTAAGCAACCCTGTATGTTTACTAAACTATAATAATATTTTTGTTTTAACGCGAAGTATTTATTTAATATTTTCATATATAATAAATTCAAGCAAATACTTTTCAGACACTGAGATTTGCGAGAGCGAGAAAGCACTAACTGTCTTTAATTGAAACACCATATCTAACTATTTTTCTCTGTCATTCATTTGAGTTTGTTTTCACTGTACTTTTAAAGCCTTGCACGAGTGGTTTTAAAGTACGAAACGTATGGTTTTGAATGCATACGTGTAAAGCTTACCATTAAAGTACGCATAACATGTGCTCATGTCTGCCTCATGCTGAAGTAGTGTGTTAGAGCGCGAGAGATATATATGTATATATGTATTTTATTCTTGCACACATGCATTCGGTTTGTGAAACGATTCCATTTCTATAAAGCTTGAAGTAAATACTTATCTCTTTCATACGGCAACTATTTGAATAGATTGCATGAGTTATATTTATAGAAAGAAAAAGAGTGGTTACATTTCCGTTTGAAACCTCTTAGAGAGGTTTTTAAGTCGATTTTATACATTTCTAAATATGTATGTAGTATATATGTATATATATATATATATATATATATATATATATATATATATATATATATATATATATATATATATATATATATATATATATATATATATATATATATATATATATATATATATATATATATATATATATATATATATATATATATATATATATATATATATATATATATATATATATATATATATTTCGCAATTGTCTATGATAATGTTTACGCCATTAATACGAATGTAACGCTGCAAGTTTTAAGTCTGAAATAGTTTAGAGTGCATAAGAAAGCAAATATTTTGCTTCGGCTAATCAAATGCTTTAACATGCTCAACACAAGATAAATTAATTTTAATTATAAATAAAAAAAAAGTTCAAGTTCAAGTTCAAAGAAGTCGAAATATTGTAAATAAAGACACTACGTATCCATTAATATAGTAACGTTTATACGTGGTTTACGTGTTCATATGCCAAGCAAATTTTCTCTCTCACTCTCTCTCTCTCTCTCTCTCTCTCTCTTTTTACCTTTCACATGGTTTTAACAGTTTGTCGAAAAGTTTTTAACACATTAAAGAAGTCTTTGTAGATGCGTTATAAATGTAGATATTCATCAGCTCAATGACATTTTCAGACCCGTTGTGGCACAATATCAGCTGACTGATTCACTCATTTGTCTGAGAGATAGAGAATTTTTTCTTTATTCTGCTAACTGAAAACCAAGAAAACGAAAGAAACAAAAAAGAGAGCAGCCATCCAAAATGTGGCACCTACTATTGTTTCACCATGATATATATAGACATGTAATTTTCCTGCTAGTATATGTATTAAATGTTCTATTTTTTATATTTTCAACTGAAACTCAACACTTCGAAGTGATGGTATATTCAACTAATTCGAAGACACTGAATTCAATAGCCGTCTTTATTATAGTACCATTCACATATAGTGTGAAATGGTATTATCAGTTTGTTTGAAAGTTTGTAACGCATTAAAGGAGCCATCGTAGACCCCATAAAGTATATATATTCTTGATAAGCTCGACGAGATAAGTCGATCTAGCCATGTCCGTCTGTCTGCCCTTCTGTCTGTATGTTGTTGCACATTTTTTGAGGACCAATTTTTATGCTATCTAGTTGAAATTTTGGTCGTACACTTCTTTTTATTGCAGTTTAATTGAGTATCAAGACTGACCCACCACGCCCACTTTTTGAGGTAGCCCCCATACAAACTCATCGCCCACTTTTGACTTTTTGTATGAAAAACACTTTTATTGTAGTCAATATCAACTTAATAATTGATATAGTAATTGCTATTGAAATTTGATTTTGTGGATTTTAATAGACAACCGCTTCATATACATATACAAATGGGCGTGTCCCGCCCACTTTTTGAGGTAGTCCCACATAAACCCACAGTTCACTTTTATGCATTTGTATGGAAAACGTCAATATCAACTTATCAATTCGATATAGCGACATCTTACACATCTAATACATCGCTTCATACACATCTACTAGTGAGCGTGTACCAACCACTTTTTGGGGTAGCCCCTATTTAAACCCCCACTTTTATGTATTACAATACTATTTAAAGTTTTGTGTGAATAGTATTGGAGTTAACGTTTTTTCTTGTTTTTTTAAATTAGTTACATTTATCAAGGTATTTAAGTTTTGAAAATTTTAGTTCCAAGTCCCAAAATTTTGTACTATAACTCATACGTATTAAGATATATGTATGACTTAAAAGGTAATACAGTTAGTTAGATTATATGTATGGCTTTCTGACAAGACCTAGATGAGGTGTGGCAAACAACATAAAGTATATTTATTAAGTTATATTACATGTAAGTCATATAGTTAAATCCGTCTGTCTGTCTGTCTTTCGAGAATCGAGAACGAGCTCTCGGAAATTTTAAAAGATAGAGCCACCAAACTTGCATGCTCACACTCAGATAAAGAATCTATATGCAGATCCAGTTTATGACATTTTGTGTGTGCCACACTCACCGTTCGGCTGTTTGTCCTTGAATCATGTATTTTTTTTATTTTTTTTTTTATTTTTTCTACTCGTCAATATGAGGTCACAAAAAATCTTGCTACGCCACTGCGTATTTCCTGCATAAGTCTACAAAAGCAAAGCGATAGAGTAACCCGAAGTCGTGTAGTTACACCTATGTACAGTATTCCGACTTTCATTTTTTTCATACAAAAATAGTTTTGTTTTCTCTCTAAATGCATACTATTTCATTGCCTTTGAAAGGTGTACATAGAATATTTATAACTCTAGAATAAGTAGATCCATCACATAGATTTTGAAAGCTAAATGCAAGAGTTATGTCACGGTTTTAATTTTGAAGTTATAACGTTGAACTTATAGGTCGAAACTAATTAAAAAGGGAGAAATTAAAAAAAAAAAAAAACTTTTTCGAATTACTCGAACAACTGGACCGACTGTTTTTTATCTCGATCTTGTTTTAAATGTATAAATCTAACGTAACGATTGGCATTGTTTTCAAAATGATATTACGGTTTTGATCTAAGATTCTCAATCTGGAATATCTCAAAAGTGCAACTTAACTTTTATGTTAGTCTAACTTGAACGGTAAGACTGCTTTCATTTGCACATTTCAAACAGAAAAAAGTGCATTTCGGGTAGCGCAGTAGTTGCAGCGATATACTTACAGTATCAAAAGTGGAGTTATTACAGCCAAGTCCGACCGTGTGAACGTCGAAATCTAGTAGGCTATAACAAATAAAGCCATCAAACTTGTATGTTTATACGCTGTACCCATAGGGCAAAAGGGTATAGTAAACTTGTGCAAATATACTATGTAACAGACAGCAATCGATAGAATGTGCACACACAGAATCCGAAGAGTCTTGTTGCCTTTATTAGGTAAACGGGGCTGAATGAGATGTTATAGGTATCAGTAAGATTACAGTAAGAATACAATAGAACTAGATCGGTCGTAGTGGCTACTACCATATAATTATAATGTAACAGGCAGAAAGATGCATGTCAGTTCTCATAAGATGCAGTGCAGACTCTATCAGAGATAGAGTTTACAAGTTTGGATATTTGGTGGTGTAACTTAGGTCCAGCTTGTTTGTTCTCTTGTTTGTTACTTAAACTAGAAACAACAGATTTGGTGTGAATGGATACTACGTGAAGAGCTTTAAAATATGCCACATAGAGAGGTTAGGATTCAACCATTATATTATGGTATATGGTCCTTTACAATCGTTTGGCTAAAATAAAGTTGTGGCACACTCAATTGCAGTATTTCTTGTTCTTCTTGACACTCGAAAAAGTGACAGCAAATGTTATGTAGTCTTTAGTATACTATAGAGACAAACGGTCTCCAAGACACTATTTTAAACTAGTATGTGTGAAAGGTAAACAGTTTTCTAAAAAATACTATTTAAAAAAATACGCCCAAGGCTTTGTTCTACTCTAAACTTGCAGCGTATGTATCGTATTACTCGTATAAACTTATTAAAAATAATTAAAATTATTTATAAAACACAGCTACTAAATTATTTGAGTGCTGCTTCGATATACAATATCTTTCATCATTTTGAGAACAAAATAAAAATTTATTTGCCAATATAAAAATAAAAATTGTTGCGTTTTTTTGTGTTATAAAATTTATTTAATTTTATAAATATTTTTTTCAATTTCATTTTAATTTGTTTATGTAATAATTTATGTCGCTCTTATGGTAATTAATTAACGTGTTAATTAAAAAAAAAAAATATGAAAGTATTTTTAGCTTTTTTCTACACTGTTGACATTTTATTTTTTATAGATCAGTTGTTTTTCTTTTTTTTTTCATATCTATCACTGGTTTTGAAGAACAAAATTTTCAGATACAGATATCAAAAATAATTTAGTATTTTTTTTGTTTTTTTTTTTTTTTTTAGGAGAACGTTTTGAATATTGTGTTTACTTAGTTATTGAAAAAGAATCTTAAACTTAGGTTAAAATTATATCTTTTTCTTTTATGTACAATACTGCATCATAATAACAAAGTGCGATCTAAAAATAACCGAACTTTTAATTTAAATTATAGAACACATAGCGCCAGCTATTAAAAGTTGCCCTTGTTAGAAAGGTAAAAATTTCTTCTTTCGAAAACAGTCAAGTTCATGCTAATCGTTTGACAGATTACAAATTGACACACGTTTTAATAACAGCAGTTTTTGTAGTTATGTCGTAAAAACATAATGGAACAAAGAGCAAATATTAAATTTTGTTTTAAACTTGGTAAAAAATTTGCTGAGACTTACGAATTGTTAAAAAAGTTTTTGATGACGATGATGTTGTATGAGGCGTAGTCAAGTTTACACGATTTAAAAACGGTCGTGTTGATTTAAAAGATTTTCTTTTCTTTCTTGGTGATTAAACATGGTGTTTTAAATATGATTCTGAAACTAAGCGATAATCTGCAGAATGAAAGCAAAAGACGAGCGACGAAACCTAAAAAATTGTGTTTTCAGCAGTCAAGAAGCAAGACAATGTTGATAACTTTCTATGTTATTCCAAAGGTATTGTTCACAAGGAATTTATTCCAGTAGGTCAAATTGTCAATGGAGAATATTATTTACGAGTTTTACATTGTTTGTGGTCGAGAACCCGCATATTCTAAAGGAAAGCAGCTGTTTTCTATTGCATGATAATGCCGCGTCACCTCACAAGACCAAAAGAGTCAACGAATTTTTGATTGTCTCATCGACCACACTCCGTATTCGCCTGATCTATCACTGTGCGATTATTTTCTCTTTCCATGAAATGAAAATGAAAACTACAATGAAAGAAGGTTTTTACGATGACATTTCAGCCGGAGTGCTAAAGAACATCCCAAAAAGCGAGTTTAAAAAGGCTATGGATTGAATTGGTTGAGCATTCCAAACGTTGTATTGAGTTAAATGGATCGTATTTTGCATAAATATTAGCTTTGCAACATAATAACATGTTTGTTTTGTATTATAACTAAAAAGTTCGGTTATTTTTTGAGATTACACCGTGTATATGTATGCCTGTGTGTTTATGTTTGTGTGTATCTAAGAGCTTCACATACAAAATTAAAATTAATCGCTTTAGTATTAAATGCAGTTCTACACAAGACAGCACAATTTTGTTATGGTACTATAACTAAATATTAAAAAAATGCAATAAATAAATAATAAAATTACTAACATAAATACACTATGGACGTATTAAAAAATTGCCTTATCTGCTTTGCGTAATGCATTTCAAATATATTATTATGCATAGATTTAGCTAAAAAAAATAAATAAATAATAAATCAAAAGAATTAGCCGTTTGCAATTACATTAGTAACATATAGTGGCGGCATTGAACACGTTTACACTTTTGTTTTTTTTTTTAAATATAATAAAAATAATTGAAATATGTTTCTGCACACCACAAAAAGTTCCAAGATTAGAAAGATTTTCACACTTTAATCTATGTGTAAGTGTGTGTGTGTGTGAGATTAGTTTAACATAATTAATATCAATTTAAATTAATAATAAGACCATGTCACAAACAAAAAAAAAAAGAAAAAAAAAAAGAAGATTAACTTCATTTATCTTCGTGAATCTACTTCGTTGAAAGCATTCAGCATACACAGATTTAAATTTCTCTTTCTCTTTATAATACTCGAAGAGTGTTTTGCCACGGCGTGCACCCGAACCGATCTCTGATTTCAACTAAAAGATTCATACTTGTATACTTGTAAAAAATTAATAATTAATAATTAATTGGTACCAGGTGCGTTTTTGCCCCTCCACCTACCACTGCTTCCACTGTTCCACCTTCCCCTTGTCACTCCTTCCCCATGACTCTCCATCACCCAAAATTGCTAATCCGGCAAACGTTGTTTTGGATTTTGTAGTTGTACTTGTCGTTTAATGCCTTGCCGTACAATGTCGTTTATCACTAGCAATATATTGTACTGAAGAAACACAATTTCGTGGATATTTTGACTCCTACGATACGTATCAAACGGAAACTAAAGAGAAACCTAACCGCAGACCAAACTAACATATGTATGTAGCATGTTGAAAATTTGGTGTCATTTGGTGCAGCGGTTTTTGAATTTTTGGATTTCTCACCCTGCACGAACCTTTTTTATATATTAAAATGAGTTTTTCTGACCGACTAGAGGCCAATAAACATTGAACAAAATTTTACTTTATGCGTAAAAAACAAAGACATTTGGTTCGCAAAATAATTATTTTTACCAGTGAGACACGTGTTTCGAACTCCGCAACAGGCAACGACCGACGACATGAAGAATTTTTTATTTGCTACTTATAACACAACATTTAGGAAAAGCCATATGCAAAAGTAATATGCTAATTTATTATTATTCATTAATTAATAAAAATCGGTTTGTGTGCGGCATTTTGAAGCGCAGTGAAAAACCTTCAAGCCTCGCGGACAGAAAGACAGACATGGCTAAAAGGTATAAACCTAGTCGTAGACGGCCTACTATGTAGACTAGCCGTAAATGGGATACGATGCCATGGGTATGCAGATGACATAGTCATAATAGCAAGTGGGAAGTTTTGAAGAGTCACTCTGTGACAACAGAGAACTCAAAATCAAACAAGATTAGTGCGGTGTGTTGGTGCTTAACAACAACCATGCCAAAACAACCATTGTACCATTCACTGGGAAGCAAAAGCTTCAGAGATTAAAAGAGATTAGGCTCTCAGGAGTTACAGTAGAACTTAGCAATAAGGTCAAATATCTGGGGGTAGCACTAGATAGTAAGTTCTTATAGAAATCATAAGAAAATGCACAAAGGCAATACTTGTGTGCAGGAAGCTGGCCGGAAAATCTTGGGATGTAACCCGTGGCTCTATGCTGTGGCTCTATAACATGGTAGTGAATCCAATGCTAATTTATGGCTTAGTCGCGTGGGGAGAGCGAGCGAGCCAAGTGGAAATCGAACACAGAAAAAAAGACTAACAGTTCCCCTCGACCCTCGACAGTTCCCCTCGACTCGACTCGAAAGTTACCTCGTGCATCTGTCAAAAACGTCTCCATAAATAAATCCCTAATGTTCATGCCTAGAGAAGAATTGACATAGAGGTATATATTTGATTGGAGTTTGATCATCAAATGGTCCAACAAAAAATCGTGAACGTCAGAAAGTTCATACGTACTAAAGCCACACACCATCAAGTGGTATACGGATGGATCCCTGACAGTTATAGGCCCTAGGACTCACTATTGGGAGTCAATGGGAAAACACAACAGTTTCTTCCAAGTAGAAATGTGTACGATAATCAGATGTGTGCGCAATTTAACCTAGATAGAGGCCATCACAACTGTGTGATATTGCTATCCTCGCAAACAGTGAGGCTGCGTTGAATTCACTTAACTCCAACGTAGCTAGAACGAAGCTAGTACTTGAAGCATATAAACTATTGGAAAAACTTGGCGAATATAACAGAGTCTCTCTGCTGTGGGTTTCGGCATATAACCATATTCCAGGTAATGAGCAATCAGACAAGCTTGCCAGACAATAAGCGGCAACGCTATTGATAGGACCTGACCCGTATTGTGGCATCGGGAGACATACTATATTGGAAGTAATCCGCAAGGAGAAGGATATAGGAAAATAGAACAACACTGGGCTACAAGCCAAGGACTAAGACAAGCAAAACTACTTCTAGGGGGGCTACAACCCGAACAGGTCGAAAACTATGCTTCAGCTAGGTAGGAACCAACTAAGAAAACTAACAGGACAGCTAACAGACCACTTTAGACTAAAGAAACATTTATATGTTTTTGGAATACATAATTCACCCGAACAAGATTCTGTGACCACGAAGAGGAGACCCCTCTTCACATTGTTGCAGAATGTGAAGTTGTAGCTAGAAGCAGACTGCAGATGTTAGGTAATCACTTTATTAGAAAGGAGCAAGTGAGTAGTTTGGACCCTAGGAAAGTACTAAGATTCATTCAACATATAGGCTTAGAGCAGATCATCTAACTCAGTAGGACAAACAATAGAGCGTTTATAGATCGCGCTTTTTATATGTACCCATCATAAATAAATAAATAAATAAGAAGGTATTAAGTATTTAAATGGAAACAAGCTTATTTTTCCGATATTTTACTTTTTGATAAACGATTTATATAATACAAAATTATCGTTATTAATAGTCTTCTCTTTTTTTTTTCTTTGTGACAATGGGATCTGAGATTTATCTTTCGGTCTTCTGCGCCTACTTCAAAAAGCTCTTATTAAATTAAAATTAATATATTTTTATCTTCAATTTTTTTTTTGTTTTTTACACGCTTTGCTAAATTTTCAAATACATTGGTTTATATTTTCAGTTTTTTCTTTTTCGTTAAGTTTTAAATTTTACATATATATTGTATACAGATTTATACTCGTATATATGTGCACTAACAACTAAATTCCTAAAACACAAACAAGCATTGTTCTCAATAAAAGTTTTTTTTTTTTACCATACATTAATTAATCTGTATTTTACGACGAAAAGGCTTCTTGAGTTTATAGATTTCTTTTTTTTTCTTCTTCTCATATTTGGTTTTTTTTTTTGTTTCTTTTTTTCAGTTGTTATAAGCAAAGCAGAAATTAAATTCATTAAATTCACATTGGTTTCGCATTTAAATTTCCACAATTTGGATTTAAAAAACAAAAAAAAAAAAAAAAATGGTTTTCCTCACACATATAATATTATAGTAAAGCATTTATTAGCATAAAAAGTTATTATATGGTTTTGTTTGTTGTGTTTGTCGCATTTGATCCAACGCTTAGACATAGGTTGCCACTGCAGCCGTATTCGAGGAATTTACATTGTTTGTGGCAGGAGCTGCGGCAGCAGCACCAGCAGCAGCAGCGCTTCCAGTACCGGATGCGGCATTTGCTGCTTGGCTACTGGCTGTTCCTGCTGCTGGTGCCGTTGGCAAGGCTTGATGTGAAGCACCCGTGCTGTTCAACGGTTGTGGACTAACGGGCGGTTGTAGTTTTCCGGGCACATATTGACCAATGAATGAACCATCTTCAGTAAATTGACCTATAGTATTTGTTGGAGCAGTATGTAGTAGCATGTGAGAAATAGATAGAAAAATAGTAACAAAAAGAAAAGCGTTAGTTAAATGTGAAATGATTTGTTTGTATTTGAATATACATATATGTATATAAAATGTAGTATTGTTAGTTAAGAATTTTATGCCAACACCGTTGCCAATATTGTTCGTCCATATTCAGTCAGTCTTTGTTTTTCCTTTGAGTTAATAGTTACTTGTCGTTTTTTATGTACATTAGGTACATTATTTTTCTTTTTTATAAGATTTAGAGTGTGTTAGTTTTTTGGGATTCGTATAGGTTGATAGCTACAGTTTATCGACTACGTTCTACAACATGAAAATTAGTTAAAGTATAAACTAAATAAAATAATAGCTACCTGGTTATGTGGTTTCGACGAAACAAATTGCATTTTTATTTTTAATGGTATTCATTTAACACAACTTAAATCAACTAATTTAATTCAATGTTGCTAGAAACTATTGTATAAAGATTATTCTATGTTGGGTTACTAAGAAAGTATTAGCGATGCGGAGTGGTTACCTAAGCTTGTGGCCAGAGAAGTGTACGATTCTAACACAAATTCGATCTGAGTATGTAGTACATGGCTGAAAAGTGCAGATTCTGATCAAAATGCAACCATTTAAATATGATATGTTCTTTAAATTCGATAGAGCTAAAGCTTTACACAAAATTTCAAATTGTTTACAATTTTTGCTTTTGTGGAACCAATTCACATTAGTATTGAAGTTTCGGTTCCACTTTTTTTGTAAATCCTAAAAACCCAAAACTTGATTGGTGAGGTTAGCCCTAAAACTGAGTGGGATACGCTTATAGATTGTGTCGTGACACTATAGAATTTTAGTTAATCAACGCTACACGAAAGCACAACGCATAGAAAGATCTTAAATTCTAAGTCGCTGGTAAAAACGTGAAGATCGATACACCAAAAATTTGGTCGCAATCATCATATCAGTGACACAATTGTGTGCAATTTTGTGAAATATTGGGTCTTCTACACGAAAGATAAAGTCTACGAGGATGATTCAAAAACGATACCAGTCTTGAGATGAAACATTACATCACCTATTCGCAATTTGTCCAAGTATCATCGGAAATATGGTAAAAAAAAGTTGAGTTTATAAGGAATAGTCGCGGTAAACATATCCAAGTAATAATTAAGCATAAATAATCCTATTGTTATACTCGTATCTTCAGAACGCAATAAAATAAATGGAACATTCTTTATTTGCGAATCATCTGTTCTTAATAAGCCTCCATATTAAATTTTAGTTGATATTAACTGAAGTAAATAAGTTTTTTATACAAAAATACAAAAGTGGGTAATGACTTTGTTCGACTTCACTGGCTACTTTACTTAATGCTTTACAAACTGACAATACACTTTTCACATTATGTGTAAAGGATAGATTTGTAAGATAGATGAAGGCAACTTTATTTTAAACAGTCTCACTAATTTTGAAGTCTCAAGTTCGAGTAGAAAAAAAGTACCTGTACGTAAAGAAATCTGTAGAGGATTTAAGAAACTTTTGCAACAACTTTGACGTCGTCTAACTAAATTAACATCAACAAATTTCTAGAAATACTAGAAAATTTGGTTAAAATGTATCAAAATATGACGTGTGTTTTTTTTTTTTTTAGAGATGTAGAACTTTGAATTGATTTAAAATACTAGGATTACAAAATTTCAAACTGAAAATTTACTTGACCCTAGAACGATAATTTTTTGCAATGTAGCGCATGCTGGAAGTCCTATTTTCAACTTCTTTTCATTCAGAGCATACGTGGTGCGGCGTCATGGTTAATCGAATTAGTCGCTCGGACGGACGATTATGTCGACCGGTAAATGGACATAGAGCACGTTAACTTTCCAGAACTGAGCTACGATTTTCCAAATAAATTATCACAATTTACAAGCGTTGTTCTGGCATTAGTCTATTCATGATAAAATAGCAAATCAAACTGAGCAAAAATGACAATAGCATTGCCAGATCTAAACAATTTATGATAGTTTAATACCTGTCGGAAAATGGAATCTTTAAAAAAAAAAAAAACAAAAACACCCTACATTGCTAACTAAAATTTAACACAAATAACTATAAAAAGAAAAACAAGAAAAAATGTTAACTTCGGTTGAACCGAGGCTCTAATACCATTCACACGAAATTTCAAATAGTATTGTAAAACATAAAAGTGGGGGTTTAAATAGGGACTACCACAAAAAGTGGGCGGCACACGCCCACTAGTAGATGTGTAAGATGCCGCCATATCGAATTTCAAGTTGAGCTGTGGGTTTATAAAGGACTACCTCAAAAAGTGAGCGGAACACGCCTATTTGTATATGTATATGAAGCGGTTGTTCACTAAAATCAACCAAATCAAATTTCAAGCTAATATAGATATAAATGCAAATTTTTTTCATAAAAAAACACAACATTTGGCGGTTGGTTTGTATGGGAGCTATCCCATAAAGTGGGCGGGCCATGCCCTTTAGTCTATGTTTGTTAAGCGGCTGTCTATAAAAAGGCACCACATTGCATTTCAACCAAATATTGACTTTAATAAAGAAGTTTTCATACAAAAAGTCAATAGTGGGCAGTAGGTTTGTATGGGAGCTACCCCAAACAGGGGGCCCATTAATGTACTATATGTCAAGCATCCGACCTCTATAAGTTACCATATCAATTATTAAATTGATATTGACTTCAATTAAAAAGTTTTTCATACAAAGTCAACGGTGGGCGGTGGCTTTGTATGGGGGCTACCCCAAAAAGTGGGCGTGGCGGGTCAATCTTGATACTCTATTAAACTGCAATAAAAAGAAGTGTATGTGCAATATTTCAACTGGATAGCATAAAAATTTGTCCCCAAAAAATGGCTAGTTCGATTCGTCTCGTCGAACTGATCAAGAATATTTGTAATATATACTTTATGGGTTCTACGATGCCTCCTATAATGCGTTACAAACTTTCAGACAAACTGATAATACCATTTCACACTATGTGTGAATGGTATAATAAAAAGATACAAGACTGTAACTAAAAAGTTTTTTGTTTTACTAACTACATGCTTCAAAACATTGATTTTTTTTTTCGGTAGTATTTTCAAAATATTATTATATTCAAAATCAGAATAGTACAAAGATTTACAAATTATTCAAGACAATTTTACAGCATGTACATACTATGAAACATTATGAAAAGAGAAAAAAAAATAAAAGGAATATCTTCATTTTACACTTGAAACGAAGTAAATAAAAAAAAAACCAAAACAAATACATGTTCTGCCAAATTTAAAATAAATTCTTGTAGAAAACTATACCGAGAAATTAAATACATACATACTTCATAAATCATTACTACACATTTACATTATACATTTATTATTTTATCTTCACTTTTTCACTTTATTTATAAAAAAAATTGTCATTAAATACTAAAATTATGAATTAAATAAAACAAAAAATAAAAAGTACAAACTTAAAATATACATAGTACAAAAAATGAAAAACAAAAAATAATATATGTAAAACTCAAAACTAAGTTTTAAAAAAAAAAAAAGTTTTCAAAATTATTACAGGAGGGAGAACAGGAGATTTCGCAATTTCAGAAAATATGTATATAATGTGTTTAAAATTATTCGTAAGTTTTCTTGTTTAACTTGCTCTATGTTTTCGTAGTACATATATCAATTGCATTGATATGAGAATTATTATATTATGTATTATTATCAAATGGACGTCCGGTTCAACTTTTTTTTAAATTTTTTTTTTTTTTGTCATCGATACTGTGGTTTTATGTATTTCTATCTTTTTTTCTTTGATAGTTATTTAAATAATAAGCATAATATTAATAATAATATTTGTTGTGTCTCGTTTGCTTTTTTATTATAATTTTTTTTATTTTATTTTTTAATTTTTTAACTAAACAAATTGGCAGTTCTTTTTGCGCTTAAAATTGAAAATGAACTTCTTGATTCTTGATTTCGGTGCAATATGGCTGCAAGCTGCTTTTATGCCCACACACATACATGCACACATAAAATATAATATCCCCTCAGCACTTCGTCTACATATATACTGGAAAAACGTTCTATATAGTATCTATTATATATATATATATATATATATATATATTATATATATATATATATATATATATATATATATATATATATATATATATATATATATATATATATATATATATATATATATATATATATATATATATATATATATATATATATATATATATATATATATATATATATATATGTGTATTTTATATTTGAGATATGTGGGTTTTTTTCTTTTAATTAATAGTAACACTCTTAGAGGCGATTGATTTAATTGTTTTGAACTTTGATTAATTCATAATTTCTATAGATTTATTATTTGCTTTTTTTCTTACTATTGCTACTATTTATTTTAATGGAGTTATTGTTCTTGAATTACAGTTGTTGTTGTTGATGTTTGTTGTAGTTGTTGAAGGTTTTATTGTTGATTGTTTGTTGGTGGTTTATTGTGCTTAACAATTAAATCAAAGTCCTTTGCGTCCATATTGGCCAATAAATGAACCATCTTCGTTCATGCCTATTGTATAAATCGTTGTTGTAGTTGTTGTTGTTCGTTGTTGAAATTGTTGGTGATTGTGTTGGTGTATACATATAGTATTGATGTTGTTGATTGTTTTGTTGTTGTTGTTGTTTTTGTGTAGTAGGTGTTTTTTATATGTAGTAAAATATTGTTTTGTGTATCGTGAAATAAAAAAAAAAAACAAATAAATACAAAAATAAAGAAAAATGGTTTAACACAGTTTAATAAAATATAAAAAATCAAAAGAACATTTGAATAATAATAAACAAAACGTAACGTCAAGTACGGTAGCACCGATGCTTTGATACTCTTCACACTTAACAGACTTAACAAGATGTACGCTGTACTCGCTGCTGTGCTCGCTGCTGTGCTAGAGTCTGTTTTTCCATTGGGCCCAACATTCTCAATTTTTTACCATTGGCAAATGTTCGTTACCGTTAACATGTGAATGGCAAAATGACATACGCTTTATTTAAATATCTGTTTGTGTTGATAAACTTGATAATACATACAACAGTCATTCTATTGAAAACGAAAAAGATAAGTTTGATATGTTAAAATGTACAGGGAACATTTTTTTATTAACTTCTCAACATTCACCGAGAATGAAATGAGAAAGCCATTTAAATGTGTTTATTTAAATGTATATACTGCTATAGATGCTATATTGTATAGTAGTCCGACATAAAACTAGGTGATAACTATTTTTATTATGATTGACGTAAGATCTATTCACATCAATTTTGTTGTTTTTTGCTAAAGTAACAAAGTTTTTGAAACAGAAACTCGAAAATGGGCAGTATGTGTCTGAATGAAGGTTACTTCTTACAGTACTGGAATTGGCAATTTGAATTTGTACACTCTAACGGAAGAGTGCTCAGGGGTTAGCCTAAGTGGTTTAGACTTTAGTGACTCTATCTTTTATACAGGGCTGTTCCGGTTTTCACTTTTAGGAAGACTCTTACCAAAGGTGAATAAATTAAATGAATAAATAAAACTTTAAAATTGTGTTTCGCGTACATGGATACACCGGTAGAATAGTATCAGTTAGGCTTCTGACCAAAAAGTTCGACAAATCCTGGAGAAGACCCGTGAATACAACAAAGACACACACCACCCACTTTAGACACGCCGATAAGACCGAACTTTTTCAACGCCCTATCCGAACTTGGTATGCCAGAATAGTTCGTTCGTCTGTGCATGATGACGTTATCATACACACAAAGCGTCATTGTCGTTGATAATCGCGGTCCTCGCCTGACAAAATGAAGTACAGCGGCTTTGTGAGTGTTCGAGTGAAAGCTGCTTCGTAGTTATTTTGGACCTATTAGAGTTGGCGACTAGCTTCGAATTCGTATGAATTAAACGTTGTATCAGTAGTCCAGTGCAGAAAATTCCAGTGGATGTACTGCGCAGCTCATCTTAATCGGATAAAGAGCGGAGCTTCAGAAGAGAAAGTTTACATGGAGCACATAAACTCAATTTATAGCACACTTTGGAAAGACCAAGTTTGGAAAGATAACCACAAACTTGGTATTAACAACAGTAGTGTACAGCGGTTGGTGCGCCTTCCTACGCGCGGCCCTGACCGATAAGAATTAGTTAAAATGGTGCGTTGTTCACTTTCTGAATGATTTTGTGATTTAAATTCACTCATTGAGCTTGTGAAATTCAAATTGTTCAATGGCAAATGTTTGCAAATCGCAAACCATTTTCCAAAGTAAAATCCGTACTTAACGTATTTTAACGTATTCGGCTTCACACATTTTAAATAGAAGTAAAAACCACCGGAACAGGCTTGATAGTCTGAAATCACAGTGCTCTCATACAGACGGATTAATTTAATGTTCTGTCATGTCATCTTTTGGCTATGATATATATTTAAACAAAATTCATATAGGTATCATTTTAGCTAAGATTCCGATACAGCATGGAGTAATACGCGGACAGACGACTTATCTTACGACTATCATATCAATCTGATTGTGAAGAGTATAAATAAAATAATAATATAAAAGATACATACATATAATTCAGAAATCGTTCTAATGAATTAACATATGTAAAATTTTAGTGTTATTCATTTAGAACTATGATCAACTGAAGATTTTCCATGGATTTTATGAAAAAACTTATTATATCAGACAATATATTTAACAAGAAAAGAGATAAAGCTTGAACGAAAGTAGTGCTCAGATGAACTTAAAATTCTTCAAAAGAATGACACAAAAATTGAATTTCAGTGATGATGCAAAAGCAAAGTGCAATATTTTGAGGATGATTTGTTGTCTATGAAAATATGTGGGCAACGTAGCGTCTTTGGCGCATCGATTTAAGAGCATTTTGACACTGCGTATGCTTAAATAAATCGAGCAGCATCGTGTAGTAGCAGAGTCCAAATTTATTTGGAAACAAGGCAGAAAGTTAGGCGGCATAAAAAAAGCTTTCAGCTAAAATTGTTGTATTTCTTTTTTTTTTTTTAAATTAGTAAAAACTTTGTAAACGTGCAAAAACAAAACCAAAAATATACAAAAATATAACGCTTAACATATTACATACTTCGGAGTTTGGAAGAGAGAACACGATTACAAACGACTTTTTTTGGTGAAAACTCTGATTCTGCTTAAATGTGCTATATGCATGATGTATGTATGTAGTATTGTATCTATTGTATATGTAATTATATTCTTTTAAATTATTTTCTTGCAGTTCATCATCACTGCTTAAAGCCAAGCGGCGTTGTTGCCAATGGCTCGACGACAGGGATGTGATGCTCGGGCACCGAGGGCAGCTTGGGGCTGGCAGCATAGCCTGCGCCAACGACGCCTGTGCATATTTTCAACAACATCATAATAATTCATGAGAAACAAATAATTGAATAAAAAAAAAAATAACAATGAAATAAATTTAGAGAGAAAAAAAAAACAGAAAATAATTCAAATAATAAAAAAAAAAAAAAATATTTTAAAACTAAACGTTCTAACATGTACATATTTCACGTACCTGTATCGCCATCGCCATACTCGGCCATCGAATCGGTGTCGCTCTCCACGCCGGGTTTATTCGCTGAACTGACGGATTGGCGACCAGCGCTCTTAGTATCCAAACTAAAAGAAAATATTTAATGTAATTTCGCTGCAATACTAAGCTTACGTGTGTATATACTTACGGCTGTGAGTATTCGTGGAAGCCACCCTCTTCGGGATAGTCACGTCGACCGTTCGCCAATTCGCGATCGTGCACATCGTATTTGCCACCGCGATTGCGTCGTATGATGCAAATAATTATGAATAGTATGATAATGAAGGCCAGTGCCAGCATCATGCCGATGAACCAGCCGGCATTGGCGAGATTCTCATTGGGCACCTTAATTGGGCCTTCCACTGTATTCGTATCGATTTCGCTTGTAGCACTCTCGGTTGTATAGTGTCCATCGACGGAAACAACTCGGAATTCGTATATTGTATCGGGATCGAGACCAGCCACTTCCTGATAGTCGCGATTCTTTTCCTCTGGCGCGTTGTTCCATTCGGTTTCACCTTTAATCCTAAAGTAACAACAAAAATTCAGTGTAAAAAAATTATCTTAAATGATTTCTATTCAAACAATTTACCTGTATTGCGTAAAGAAATGTGTGCCTGAGTGACCCTCGGTGCTGGGCAGCCAATTAATGCGGAACTTGGCCAAACCATTGTCGGACGGAAGCTGTTCCCAGTTGAAGGCTGGTACTAATGGCTTTTGTTCTTCTTCGCTCAATGTGCGTTTCTCAATGTAGTTTCTGCAAGAATTATTATTGAGTACATTATTCATATTGGTTTTTATATATATTTGTTGTACTTACTCTGTGCCTTCACCCATTTTCGTTGTGGCAGTAATGGAAATCCTATACTTGGTATTTGGTTTTAGACCAGCCATCTTCATGCGCGTTATACGCGGATCTGTGATATGTGGATCGTATTCGCGACGTTCGCCTACATAACTACCCTTAACCTCTTCGTAGTAGATTTTATAACCAGTCAATTTACCATTTGGATTCAATGGTTTCTTCCAGGTTAGCCAAAATGCAGAGGAGCCCAATGGATGTGCATCCAACGTTTGTACCGGTGATGGTACACCTTCGGGCGTATCGAAATCAATAATGGCACTTGGTGGACCATTAAAGCGTCCATTGTAGGCAAGTACACGTGCAAAGTTTTTCGAGTCGGGTTTGAATTGTGATACCAGTGCCTGATTCGAGTCACCCTTTACGTGTATTTCGCGTAGACCCTCTTCACCCTCACTGTCGGTCCATGTTTGAATTTTATAACCCTTGAAATGACCACGCACAGATTCAGGACTGACGGGATTCCAGCCTAGATAAGCTGACGTAGCGCTGGTCACTTGCATCATGCTGAAATTTGTGGGTGCATCAAGTGGACGATCTTCACCCGAATAGCCGACAACCTCCTCGACAGCAACATTCGATTCACCGCGTTCGTTGATGGCCACTACTTTAATAAGATATTTCACAAAGGTCGGTTGCTCAGTAATGACAATATTGTTCTGATGCCATTCGTAGATGTCCTTATTTTCCCAAGAGGCAGCCGGTATATCACGTTTCCATGATACACGATATTGGAAGTTAGGCGCATTATGCTCAATTTCTGGCATTGGTGTCCATGAAATGACAAGATTATTTGGCTCAGTACCTTGACCAACTACATTGTCGGGATTTTTGTACGGCACATCTGGTTCCGTTGTGCACACCTCGCTATGGTCCGACGGTTGGGATGGTCCAATCTTATTGTATGCAATCACACGGAATGTATAGTTAGCCCAAGGTGAATTCTGCAACACAAAGGAGAAGTCTGTCGAGGGCACTTTCTCATAGGCAATATCCCATGAGGCAGGCGTAAACGATGTGTTGAATTCGATTGTATAATGCAAAATGGGTGAACGATTGTCACCTTGTGGTTCCCAAGACACTTTCGCATTGTTACCCAGGCACTCGATGCCAGTCAGTCTGGGTGCATTGGGCACATCTTGTACAATGAGATTCGCCGAAGCAGTAGCCTCATCTAACTGTGTACGTGCGACACAAGTATATTCGCCCGAATCTAACTCAATGGTCTTGGCAATGGTTAGGGAGTTGTCGTTGGTCTTTACAAAGCGTGCTTCGGCCGAAAAATCAATGGGCTGTCCGTTCTTCCACCATTCAATTTCAAGATCAAGCGTATCGTCGTGACGTTCATTACAACGGAACGTAGCCGACTGGCCAGCGGCAACTTCATAGTTCTGCGGTGGATGTATGATTTGTGTGGCTTCCTTGACAATGAGCGTACCATTAGCAGTCTTGCTGCCTAACTTATTGACTGCGCGACAAACATATTCACCAGCATTACTGAAGGCAACATTTCTGATCTCTAAGTCACCCGATGGCAGTGTATGGAAGTTACCGCCGGTCAGTTCTTCATTTTTGAGCAACCATTTCACTTCGGGCGTTGGAGCACCGAATACACGACAACGCATTGTAACATTTTTACCATCAACAGTGGCTTCCTTGCGTGGTGGCTCTACAATCTCTGGCGGCAGTGCAAGTACATTCAAGTAGACATCCTTGTAGACATAACCCAACGAATTGGTGGCGTTACAACCATAATTACCCGTATCGGTCTTCACAAGATCACGTATTATAATGCGATTATTCTCGACAGTGCGGCGCGTATTTAGTTCGGCTTGACCAATCGGTTTACCATTGTGTATCCATTGGATTGTAGGTTCAGGATAACCAGCGGCTTCACAATGGAATTCAATAGTCTCATCCTCGGCGGCATTCTTAATTTCTGGTTCAACGGTGAAATATGGTATGGCGTGTATCTTTAAATTGATCGAATACGATTGTGCATTGCCTACACCGTTTGAGACATCGCAAGTGTATGAGCCTTCATCATCCAAATTAGCATGCCGTATAACCAGCGATTTTCCGTAATGTCCCTGAGTTATTCGATCACTCCATGGTATCGGTTGCCCATCTTTTTTCCATACAGTCTGCGGCAGTGGTGTACCACCAAATATACAATACATTTCTACACGTTTACCACGCAACGCAACCTCATTCTTACGTGTCACATACTGGAGTTTTGGCGGGAATTTGTTCTGTGAAGCACTAATACCGCTTTGCTTTACATCGAGCAGTATCTTATTACCGATTTTATATTCATTACGGAAGACCGATGTTGCCGAACAGGCATAGTAAAAGTCATCGGAGGCATCTTCACGTGTTAAATTCGAAAACCAAAGCGTACCCTCAGGATCGAGCGTCATACGTGAGTTATTTATGGACTTAATGCTGCCATCCATCGATTGTTGTATGAGCCAGTTTACTGTGGGTTTCGGCCAGCCATCAGGTGCAGCGCATTGCAACATGAAGGGTTCACCCTCATTAGCTTCAACTGTTTTCGCTGCCTCATCTTTAAAGGCGTTCAATTCTGCTTTGCGTACAAATACCGAATTGGATGTTGCAATACCGAATTCGTTTTCAGCAAAACACTGATATTGCCCAAGATCCTCATCTTTCGGTGATGTAATAACGAGCGTACCACGTGCAGGCTGTTGCAGCATACGATTATCATAGGATTGCCAGTCGAATTTCTTACCGTTTTTAACCCATCGGTAACTGCAAAGAAAAGAGAGCGAAAAAAAGTTAAAATCGATTATTAGTTTAATAATAGACGGAATATTTATTAAGGTAGGTCAATTCTTTTAACAAACTATCGTGGGCACGGAAAGAAACCACACTAAATTCTAAGCATTTCCGCTGATTATTTTCAAACTCTGTATACTCTACACAACCATGAATTAAACACATACTATTTCGCCGATTTTGGAAAATTCCACGCCAATGGGGCTCAAAGATTATATTCTATCTATATAAACTACTATGTTTGGCCAGCGGTCGACTCAATCGACCGCAATCTAGAAACTATTTTATACTTTATTGCATTTATGCGTTTGTTTTTATTGCTATTTCACCGCGCCCTAATCACAATAACTAATAGAAAAAATCACCAAAATAATAGCGAAGCACATACAAAGTAAAACACCGAATTTCCTATTTTTTCGCGATCGCACTGGCTGCTTGTATGCATTAAATATATTTTTGCGTGCGTTTGTATTTCATGTAAAGCCAACGTGTCTTTGATTTATTGTGTGAGTGACGATTTTTTTAAAAATTTGATAATAAAATAGATTGTACATAACTGCATATAAACAACTTTCAAATGGTAAATTTTTTGTTGTCAAAATCTGTTCCATCCTGTGAGTGTAGCAGCCGTTACAAAAAAAAAATCGGCTTGCCCATTAATATTTTATATATATTAGAATACTTGACCTGTCAGATTCATCATCAACTCACAGTCGTAACTGCTTATGCTAGAGACCTATCTAGACAGTAGCTAGAGAGCTATCTAGACAGTAGATTCCTTTTGTGGTAAAAATGTTCACCAAGGCGACGTTTTGTGAAATTCCTTCTTAAAGATTATATGGGGAGATTCTTTCCATCCTATCGTTTACATGCTTGATTTGTATACTCTACAAACCACGTGCAACTCCGGGTTATTCTGCTAATGCATACATATATCGAACTTAAAACATTTCTACACACAATTATTGTTGGTTAATTGGTTCAAGTTCTCCACTTAAATTATACTGATTTACAATTACTATTCCATTATGAGTTCGACTTTAAACTATAAAGTGCATCAAGAGCAAACATTATTTATTGCTCCTACCCACAAAACTCTTCCAACACATCACTTCGCTTCAGCAACTGTAACATAAAGTTGAATAACGAAACTGAGGTCAGGTCAGTCATGCACACAAAACTTTAACACATTCCGCTTTTAAAACAATTCAGATGATTGACCTATTCTATGACCTAATCTATAAATGTAGAGAAAATGTAAGTTCCATTGGAAAATTTGCTTTGGAATAATTGCTCTATAAGACTAGACAGTAAGTTGAGAATGCAAGTATAAATTCTTTTGAAGCATCGAATGATTCAGCAAGCAAGACAATTACTTGTCTGGAATTATTCGAACAAGTGGAGACGACCATTAGAGCAAACAAGCATTACTAAAAATGTATACTATATAGTTTGGGAAATAAGAGTAAATAGAACTATGAAATGAAATAATTTTCTAGGTAAAACTAAATGGAATTCATGCTACAGAAGTAGACAGCACTAATATATTTGCTTGGTATACAGAAGGCGACGTCGTTGACGACGATGATAAAAAGGGACATGCACAACAAAAGGGAAACAGTGCCAAAGGAGCAACGACAGCTGTATGCTAATGAAGCTAAGGGCGGTGGCGGCGTTTTGGGCATTCGATGAAACTGATCCAAACTGCCATTTAACATGTAATGCATCGACAGCAACAACGCAAAGAAATTGTATACGAGTACATACAAAACTTTCTATCCTTCCTTGCTACTGTTCCATTTAATGGCGTGCAGCACAGTTCGACAAGGAACTAAGGCATGATGATATCTAACCAGCGGTAGAAAGAAGTAGAAAATAGTAGAGAAATTGCTTGCGGCACCCCAAATACCTCCATTCCCCATGTTGCTAAACATGGGAATAAGGAAATACGATGAGGACATCGGCGCCAGAAGCTACATAAGTACAATAAAAAAATAAAATAAAAAAGCCACTAACGCTAACTCTAGTCGCATGCACAGTGAGAGTAGTGTACATAGCAGGGAGAAGGTGCTGTGAAGTATAAAAGGTTATAGGAAGTTCGTCGTCTATTGGCCTTAGCCGTTTGCCAGTTTTGCGCTACTTAAGAGAGTGAACGAACCACAGAGATGCAACAGGATATAAAAAGAAACAAAAGCCGCTCTACAAAATTTTATATAAAAGATACATAACTGCACTTTAGGTCAGAATTTAAATATCTTAGTCAATTTTATAGCTAGATGTTTTGAATTTCTACAGAAATAATTAAAATACAAGTACATGCTGAAATTTTGTATAAGGTTTCTTAGCGGTTTATTTATTAATTAGGAATTATAGAAAAGAAATGCATACATTCAAAATGCATTCAACAAATTTATGTACATACAAATCATATTTGGAATAATATATATTTTGTTAGCACTGTTTGTTAGACATGTTTGTATTGACACTTCAAAAGAAGATACAAACGAATCCAGATAATATATTTTTTGTGTTTGTTTTAATACGCGTGTGGACCGAAGACTTTTAGGCACATTTTAAAGGAGATCATGCACAAATTTTGTCAGGTTTTTCATCAAAGAGGCAGATATGTAAAGCAAATCTTCGCTTAATTGAAAGATGTCATGCTGGATCTGGTTAAAAGGTAGAGCATGCATGGAATTAAAAAAAAAAAAACACAAAATGCTTCAACTGTCGACACACAGATCCAGCCACACGTCCCGCATAATTTTATATGTCTAAGATTGTTAGAGGTTGGAGAAACAAGAAAGATGTATAAAAATCAGAAGGAGATGTGTGCAAGCATCTGCACATAAACGAGGAGATGTGTAACTTACAGCAGTGTTAAAATTACTCTCTGTAAGTCAGGAAAAATGCGAGAATTATCAAAAAACAATAATGTACGTTCCTCGGCGAACGAATCAATAGCGTTAGCATTGAACTAGTGCTTTAAGAAAAGTTCGATATTTGTCTAAAACTATATGTGGCAACCTCGAACTTGAAAACAGTGAGTTAAATAAGGTTAGTGTAATGCACACAAAAAATTTCAACAAACCCCAGCGTTTTTTCATTACAGGTGACCAGTGCACCCAAATCGGCCTTTCGCAGACAACAACTTGGCGAATATTGCGTCAGGACTTGGACCTTACTTTCGTACAAAATTCTACTGACCCAGGAGCTGGAGGAAAATGACCATAGCCAACGCCGTGTTAGCACTGAGTTCTGGATTAGTTGAATGTGAATTTCAGCGAAAAAAAATCATTTTCAGCAATCATTCATTTTGGCTCAATGGCTTCGTGAACAAGCAAAATTGTCGAATTTAGAACGATTGCCATCACCATCAATAGAGAGCACTACAGATCGATGATTACGAATTTCTTGCAGCCCAATTTAAATGATATTAACGTGTACAACATGTGGTTCCAACAGTAAGGCGCTACGTGCCACAATGAACAGTCTATACGAGCGATTTGAGGACATGATTATCTCGTGCGTTTTGATCCCGTTAGACTTTTTTTTTTGGCGGACTTTCCTTAAATCGCAGGTCTATGCCAATAAGATGCAAACGATCGGTGCCCGTGAATTCAACATAACCCGTGCTATTTTTTTTTTTTTTTTGATTATTTTTTTAAAAGAGGCGGCGATGAGTTATGCCACTTTTACTTTGTGCGAAACACTTCCTAACGACATCGTTAATCTTTATGTTATTATATTTTTTTTCCCCACAGTGCGCTGGAGCGATAAGTCCGCACGCATATTGGTGTATTGTACAATATTTATTTGCCGACTTCATTTTATTTTAATGAGTCAGCTCAGTTACAAAATTCTTATAACTAAAACACCCACTACTTTTGCTACTGCTCCATCCTAATACAACTAAAAAACACACACATAACCAATTAACTAAACTAACTAGAATAATGCTTGTACGTATTCTGATACGAGTGCAAAGTAAAGTGCTTCAAGTTGTATAAGATGGTGGCACAAACAGTGCTTCTCTCTCTTGGTGAATAAATAACGTTGCCACACCAATACCACAGGTTTAAATTCAAGCATTTAGTGATTGAGACAAGTCTCAAGATTAATATCGCTTTCTCTTCCTTGTTTGAATATGCGTGCATACACACACACAGTCAAAGTATCTCAATTAAATATATTGTGCATAAGCTTATGATACAATATATTGTAATTGTACATTGTTGAAATTACTAATGAATTAAAAATGTTGTTGTTAAATAAAAAAATAGTTTGAAATTAAGATACTTATTTATAAATAGTTGTAAGTGGGTAATTATCGTGCGTTGACGTCGTCTCTATTATTTTTTTTGCCCAAATAAAGCATGCTTTTAGGCGCCACATGCATTAATATTGCAGTTCAATTGTATCTCAATGTTATACAGTGAAACCTAGACAAAAATCGTTTACATGTATGCAAGATTGTATGTTTGTGGATTCATTAAAAAGCATATGCAAGCACAAACTCCATACCAAGCCAGCCAAAACCAAGTACAATTATTGATTTTGTGTACGCGACGACCTGCAGCATTCGCAAGTTGAATTTTTGTATACATACACATGCGCTAAAAGCGCTCATGTAGCTCTCTCTCAAGCCGAGAGATACAAAACGAAAACAGCTGCCACCATTGTCCTGACCTGTGGCGGGATGAATGAAACATTTGAAAGCAGGAAATAGCTTTACATGAAATACCTATGGTATACCCGCTGCTCTTTATACGCTTGGCTAAGCAAAGATTTACTCCAGACTCCACTTACCAAGCCACAGGAGTTGAAGTACGTGCAGCACTTTACTCTTATGCACCCAGTTATGCATGCATCTATCTATCCATCCATCCATCCAACCTAACATCCATTCATGTCTGCCTTCTTCGTTTGTTTGTTTGTTTGTTTGTTTATTCATTTCTTTGCCATTTTACTCGTTTCTAAATGACGTTTTATTTTTTATTTTTTTTTTTTGTGCTTGTTATTCATATTTACATTTGGGGTTTCACATCTAAAACATATACTCTACCTCCATCAACCACCGTCGTCTATTTTATTATGCCCTATAAGCACCGTAGTACTCTACGGATATATTCAATTTGTAGAAGTGTATGTAACAGTCAAAACGAAGTGAGACCAACAACATAGAAAACCCCAGCATTAAAAAGCAAGTCGGTATACCCACATTCCTCTGTTCATTCTGAGGTCTGCATGAACACCGAGATGTCGAAGAGTAGAGCAAAGTGACCCACAAAAATGTTATATTTAGACTTTTCCAAGATATGTTCAGAAAAAGTATGAACATGAAATGAGCATGGTAACCTAACAAAGAATGGATTCTCTACCGCTCATTACGAGTTTCGGTCCAATGTAGAACATAGTAAACATTTAATGCTATGGTTCAAATAGACCGCTTAAACTATCTTCTTCTATCATTATTTTATTATACTCTTCGCAAATAATGTAAATAGTGTATTCATTTTGTGACAAAGTTTGTAACAACTAAAAGAAGACGCGCAGAAGGAACTTTTCCTTACTTTGAGCCTAAACTTCATGAGCCTATCTTCGCTTCATTTAGAAGCGAAGATGTCGCGCACAAAGTGACAGTGTGTCTGTGGCATTGGTCGAAAAATCCACTTTGAACTTTGAGCAAATATTTGGTAAAACTTTTAATTTGTGAAATGAAGTCTAAGGTGATAATTGTTTGTTCCGTACCAGAACGTATGTGTGGTTTAAGCAGTTCAAGAAAGGACGAGAAGACATACACGACGAAGAACATCAAGGTCCTTCGAAAATCGTTGTTACTAAAAGTAACATTAGAAAATGATTTCATCAAAAATTATCCGAAATCTTCATGCGTTTCATGAAATCGGAATTGAATATAATACCCAGAATATCTCATTTAAACGAAAACCGTTTGATATATTGTGAAATAAATCTTTTCTCGTGGTTGTAACAACTGTCATAGGAGTGGTACAAATAGTACAAATCGGGCCATAGTGTGGTAAAGGATTTGCCACGTTCTAAGTATCTATTCACTTCTTCGACTGACCAAAACCGTCCAAAAAGTAAAAAAAAAAATACATATGTACTTGAAAATCATCAGGGTGATAGCAGCAGACATCTATGAATAGTGTTTCGAAGATTGGAAAAAGCGTTGGACTATGTGTATTTCATCTAATCGGAATTACTTTGAAGGAGACAAAATAAAAATCATAGAACAATTAAACCGTTTTAGTTTTATTAACAATTACCTGGTAATTTTTGATCAGAAGGTATATGCATATATAGATTCGGTTTTTTTTTAGGGGAATCCCCAAAAAGAATTTAGTTGCGTTGTTGCCACCCAGGTAGTTTTCACTATACAACTTGCCACTATATTTTTTCGAATGACTTTTTAGATATTAACTACAAAAAATCATTCTTTAATGGGTGATCTAATTTTATTGTCCGACGAAACGCTAGCTATGTTCTATGTTACATTTGTGAGGCATGATTGAAGATATCATGAGTTATGTATCTATGTATGCAACTCTTTCGAAAAACAATTATCGAAATGCATATCTGTTTTAAGCGGCGTGTGAAGAGTATTAAAGCTTCGGTTTTCGCTGATTAATGTATTCTCTGATTTTTCTTTTTTTGTTTTTTTTTTTTTTTTTTGTTCAATTGTACGGGTATTGCGCGCAGCTTCTATTTTATGTTGTTGTTGACAATGACTCATACTAGACAGACGGACAGACTGCCAGTCAGACGTGCCTATATAGTCGCACACAGCACATGCCGGCGCTACATTTATTATCCTTTTCAAACTCTCGCAATCTCTTTGACTCTCTTGCAACATTTTTATGTAGTTGAATATCGTAGACGATATATACTTGTATGAAACACTCGACTTACTCAATCATATATTATTTTTACCAAGCTTTGAGTACAACTTCTTCAGAAATAATGTATCGACATGTATAAGTATGTGTAATACATAAAAAAAATATATACAAATTGTTACAAGTTACAACAAACTTGTTAGTTTCTACTATATTCTGTATTTGAAAACAATCAATTGTATCTAGCAGATTGATTTGTATCTACTATTCAATGTCTGCTTCTGTACATGCATTTACGAAAAGTTCAACAAACATCATCTACCCTTTCACCCATATAAGGGTGTGCAAATATTTTTACATAAAGAATCAGAGTCAGGGGAGACACAACGCATACAAATTGCACAAATTAAAATAAAGTCGAAAAGCGTAAGAAATCGATTTTTGCTCTATTCGTCAAATGAACCGGAAATTGTGTGAGTCATCAACGAGTTTTTGGAGATGGAGACAATATCACATAGCAAATGACACAAGTTGATGATGACGTTGATGACGACGACGACGACGATAGAGAGCAGAAGTCGTATAGAATAAAAGTTTATACACTATGATTCTATAAACGCGATAGTCTTATAGCAAAATCGGATTTTTGTTTGTGTCGAAAGGCATATACTTATGTATACAAGGGATGATGATACTTTTTGTTTGGCGCCACTCATTAAAAGTGGGAGTCAGAAGTAGCTTAAGAAAAGACCAAACAATAGAGAGATTTATCAAACATTTTTTTTTTTTTTATAACAAAAGCACATATGTACTAGTAGAGATCTACCTAGAGTTAATATAAGCACACAGACGCACACATATATAGTCACTTTATGTGCAAGGACGAAAAAAGCAAAATCGATAAAAGGATATGCGAGAATAAACAACAAAAATGGAACCTAAATACATTAAATAATGTGGTGCGTGCTACATCAATAATAACAACACGCAGCAGTATGAGAGCGTAGCAAAAAAAAAAAAAAAAGACAAAGGCTTCATTGAAGGATATCAGATATATTAATGGATATAAAATGTTTATTCTGGTATCGATGACAATTGCACTTTGAGTAACGGTAAATGAACAACATTTTATATTTAGCATTCTTTTAGGTGCGGTTTACAATTAAAATGATTTACATACATATTCGTATTTATAAATCCTAGTATCTGTGGCCAGCGGTCAACTCAATCGAACGCAATCTATTGTAGTTTAATTTTGTATATTATTGCGTCTATGCGTTTGTTGTAAAATTGCTATGTCACCGAACACCAAACATAACAACTACTACAGACACAGTTACCAAAATAATAGCGAAGCTCATGCATAGTAAACTTCACAATCTCCTATTGCACTCGTCGAGTTTTATCAACTTGTAATTGGCTGCTCGCATGCTATAGATCCCTATTATTATACCAAGTAGATAGGATCGTTCATTGTTGAGAGAGAGAGAGAGAGAGAGAGAGAGAGAGAGAGAGAGAGAGAGAGAGAGAGATTCATTGTACACTGTAAGCAGCCGTTACAAAAAAATCAGCTTGTCAGTTAATATTTATCGTACATAGATATATTCCCGAAATCGTTTTAGCATCGATTTTGCCAGCATTTTATTTCAATAAGGTTACTGAAATAGTCTTAAGCCAATTTTCGGCTATTTTAATAGATTTCAGTGACAAAATTGTCAAAAAAAAATCCACCAGAATTGCTACAAATTTTGTCATAGTATATAGTTTTTTCTTTCGAAAAAACGGTGGTCAGACTGTATGCTAGAGAACAGTTGGCACATTTAAATCGGCCAGAAAGCGGGGCACGAATATTTGATAGCAAATCACTGGTCACATCCTCTGCACATAAATGTGTCACCCCCACTTTTATGTATTACTATTTAAAATTTCGTGTGAATGGTATTAGAGCTTAGGTTCAACAGAAGTAAACGTTCTTTCTTGTTTTTAGTATTAAATTGATATGTTATGTATTTTAATAAGCACAAATTTAGAAAAAAAAATATTATTATTCAACAAATAACTTAATGTACACGCGAGTTTTTTGTTATATGCAATAAAATATGCCACCACAACATGTTGGTTGCAAAGTTGGCAACTCGCTACACTGCTGATATTATTGGGCAACAGTGATTCCAAAATTGGATTCGAACTGGTATTTTTTGATCGAATTCTGTTACTCCATGAAACATTTCGAATTGTATTTCGATCGGAATCTATTGTGTATTTCTTTTCCGCAGAATTTTTATTCAGATTTAGAATTTCTATACATTAAAATTCTCAATTGATTTCCACCTATCTGGAGAGCAGGGTTTTCGTTATGTTTTCGAGTTTTGCAAACATTACGTGTCAAAAGTATAATACATATTATCGACTATATTATACACTGCACAATTTTGTTTACTGCACCTCTTAATCTCATATATGTAGATAACTAAGATATAATAATCTCGATTGAATCGCGTGTAAAAACATCACTTTCATAGTATGTACATAGTTAATGTTTAATTCCTCTCCATTTTGATTTAATGCTACTACGACTACTGAAATAATTATAGATACATTTAAATATTGCAGTTTAATTGTAACAATTAGTCATTAAATCTTACGTGCTGTTGAAAGCAACAAAATATGCATTCAGCTGAATAATTAATTTAAAAATACAAAAAAAAAACAAGAAAAAACGTTAACTTCGGTTGAACCGAAGCTCTAATACCATTCACACGAAATTTTAAATACTATTGTAAAACATAAAAGTGGGGGTTTAAATTGGGGCTACCCTAAAAAGTAATACGCCCACTAGTAAATGTGTATGAAGCGATGTAGTTGATGTGTAAGATGCCGCCATATCGAATTTCCATACAAATGCACAAAAGTGAGCTGTGGGTTCATATGGGACTACCTCAAAAAGTGGGCGGGACACGCCCATTTGTAAATGTATATGAAGCGGCTGTACACTAAAATCCACCAAATCAAATTTCAAGCTAATATTGATTTAAATGAAGAATTTTTTCATAAAAAACACAACATTTCACGGTGGGCTTGTATGGGGGATACCCCCACACAGTCGACGGGCCACAACCGTTAGTATATGTATGTAAAGCGACTGACCATAAAAAGGCACTACATTGCATTTCAACCTAATATTGACTTTAATAAAGAAGTTTTCATAAAAAAAGTCAAAAGTGGGCAGTAGGTTTGTATGGGGGCTACCCCAAATATTGGGTAGCCCCCATTAATGAATATGTCAACCATCCGACCACTAGAAGTTACCATATCAATTATTAAGTTGATATTGACTACAATAAAAAAGTTTTTCATACAAAAAGTCAAAAGTGGGCGGTAGATTTGGGGGCTGCCCCAAAAAGTGGGTGTGACAGGACAATCTTGATACTCTATTAAACTGCAATAAAAAGAAGTGTATGTGCAAAATTTCAACTGGATAGCATTAAAATTGGTCCCCAAAAAATGCGCAACAACATACAGACGGACATGGTTAGATCGACTCGTCTCGTCGCGCTGATCAAGAATATATATACGTTATGGGGTTACGATGGCTCCTTTAATGCGTTACAAAGTTTCAGACAAACTGCTAATACCATTTCACACTATGAGTGAATGGTATAAAAAAACTGAAACATGTCGAGATCCAAACACAATTGTTCGATATGTAATTAAATTTCATTACAAAACGTGACAATATGAATATTAATTTGTTAAATGCAAAAACGAAGATTTTTGAAATGCGATCTTTAATGTAACTACTGCAAATGTAACCACTAAACTCTGATTCAATAATTAAATTATTTTGGAATATGTTGCATTCAGTTTTTCTCCTTATCTTGTACAATGTTCCACATAGTTAGGTATGTGTTTCTGTTCGTATTACTTCCTTTCTCCCCCGATATGTACACGTATGACTACATAATAAAAACAGAAGTATCGTAGTCGCACACAGTTATGACCACATTACGCAATAACGGCGTCGCGTCGGATGCGCAATACGACTTAAAGAATGTTCTTCAGTTTTTATTATAAAATTTGTCTTGTATTTTTTTTCCTTTCTTTTTTATTTTTTTTTTTATTATTATTATTTTCTATGAAACTATCTTTTTATTATGCACACACGTTGCCGCATTTATAAAATTTATACAAGTAAGTACTAAATATACTATATTGTATACATTTGTCATTGCTGTCGTTTGTCTGTGTCGCTGTTGCTAATGTCGCTTAACTTCTGAGCGTAAACCGGACGACAGGCAGACGGACAGACAGATTGATCAACTATGTACAGTAGTATAGTATGAACGAACCAAGAATAAAACCAGTTCAACGTGTTTGAAGCCGCCGTTATTTGAATACAGTGTTCTCGAGTGCTCGCCCCCCTTCAATAGTTTTTTTTTTTAAATAGTTTATGTTACGTTGACTTTTGTACTCTTTACAAAAAAAAAAGAATACGATTTTTTTATTGTCTAGATTATATCAAGATTAAGTAAAGCGCATTTTAACTTACAAACTATTAATTTAATTTAACTTTAACACACTTCAACATATTCGATTAATATGAAATTTTGTTATAGCGCAGATTTTTTTTTTTTTTTTTGATCCTGGTATGTCTTATTTTCAGCTGCAGATCAGATTTCACTTAGTATGAGCTATGTTAAATCTAGTTGTGAATTACAAGCGCATATACAAAAATATTGAAATTTTCTTTTATGAATGAAATCTGAAGGGGTTTCTGTAACACCAATGTGTTTGCAGCACGAACATCATATCATATAAAAACATAGTGAGTGTGTTCACCATTCACATCTATTGTTCGAGTTGAAAATATAGTTTTAGCCAAATAATATTAAAACTAATCGGTTTTCGTTTGCAGCTTCCTTTTTAGGCGTGAATGATCTGAAGAACAATCCTTGAAAATGCATATTTCAAATGCACCTTGGTGCTGAAGCACTATTCTGTTTAAATGGTTGGATTTTTCTTCGCTTAATCCAGTTTAAAGTCAACCGTGACTTTTGAAAATCAAAGCCAAATGCTATTTGATGATTTGTCAAAAGTCAACAGTGAATTTCGGTAATACAATCGAAGCGAATGTCAAACCAAACGACTATACTCGTATAAAAACAGCAATCATAGTCAGTGTTGTTTTATGAAAGTGAGACTTGCAAAACCCCCAACAACATATTCAGAAGGCTTGAAATTTTAATCAACTTATGGCAACGAAATTTTAATCAAACATCCCGCAACTTCGGTAAGCCAAAAAATACCTGGCGTAATACTATTGAAAGCGAGTGGGAACGAATAGATAAATCGTGGTCAGAAATCAAACGCATCGCATGTCAGATTGATAATAACTAATATATTCAAACTACAAACGAGTATGCATGAAGCATATAATAAGTCAATCTCCAATATTCAACTGTTTTATCACCAAATTGGTTTTCTTGGTTTTAGTCACATAAACCTGTGACTTCAAAAAACCCCAAAGAAAAAAGTCTAGAGGCGTCAGATCACATGATCTAGGCGGCCAATTCTCCAATTCACCAAAACGCGAGAGGACCCGACCGGGAAATGACTGATGCAGTAATTGAACTGTTTCTCGAGCTGTATGGCATGTGGCACCGTCTTGTTGAAAACACATATACTCCACATCAATATCTTCAAGTTTCGGAAAAAAAAGACTGGTTAACATTTCACGATAACGAACACCATTTACTGTTTGTGTTTGACGTGCCTCATTTTCCAAGAAAAATGGACCGATGATGCCTACAGCCCAAAATTCACACCAAACAGTGACACGCTGTCAATGCATTTGTTTCTCATAAATCACTCGTGGATTTTCTGAGCCCCAAATGCGACAATTTTGCCTGTTAACGAAGCGAAGCCATTGAGATGAAAATGAGCCTCGTCACTAAAGATGATTTTGTCACCAAAATCGGCATTTTCTTGTTGTTGTTTTTTAACAATGCGGGCATGAGCTATTTACCCGATGTGTTATTCCATACATAACCTCATGATGTCTACTTTATGTTTCAATAAAAGTTTCATAAATTTAAAAAAAAACAACAGTTTTTTATTTAAAAATCAAATCCGGCGCAAATCCTGAGACACCATTTATAATATATTTTTTGGGTTTTATAGTACACTAGTAGGTCCCCGCGACCCTTTCCCCTGCCACTCCTTCCCCCATCCCCACCTTCTACATGCTCCTTCCTATTGAAACAAAGAGAAAAAAAAATGGAAGGAAAATCTAAAAATCCAATCTCCATGAAACTTCACAGGATTACCCACGGCATTATTTTGAATATTGCCACAAAATTTGATCAAAATCGGTTGAGCGGTTTCGGAGTCTATAGGGAATATACAAACATACTTCCATTTTTATATATATGTATGTAGATGACATTACAAAACTTTACATTTCGATTTTTTTCTTCAGGAAAACGAGAGTAATAGGGAGATATAGCTAATTGTATAAGATTTTTTTGGCGGTTTTGTGTGTGTTTATAAATGTAAACAGCTGGACATAAAAATAAAAAAAGCATTCAAAAAGTAATCAAGCGAAATTCAACAAAAAAAAAAATGTTTCACTAGGAAATATTTAAGTAGACTTTACTTCAAACGAATTGATTTTATAAACAAACACAGCTGAGTGCAGAAAATTCTGCTCCCATCAGTCAACCCTGCGGAATATTCTGCAAATAAGCAGCAAAAATAAAAAAAAAAATGTATTGTATTGTTGAAAACTAAAAATTGTTTGAAAACCTTAGAGCAATCATATCAATAGAGATATGCGACTTTAAATCTAACTATGCAAACATGACAAGCTGGACTATTGAGTATGTATTAAGTTTTATTAAGAGCATTTGAAGCTTAATTTTAATGCACAATTTGCCAACAGAGTCTCTCACACTAGTACTAAAATGTTGATATTTCTATAATTCTCTTAACGCTTCTAAAGATAATCTCCGATTGTCTTAAACGATTCTAATTAGGAATCAACAATTGACCCAGATAATTAAATATATTTCTGTGCACATGTGTGGATCTCAGTCAGTCAGTTTGCCAGCCAGTCAGATGCTCAAACGATCGGACGTTTCTGTTAGAGTCAATAACTTATGTATTTCTTTCCTTTTTTTTTTGTCTTCCAAGTATTTATATTGCTGCTGAAATGTTTTTGCTCCATTTCGCTCCTCACACATCCAACCATGTGTAGCATCAGTTTTCCGGTGCCAGTTCTTCACCCCAATTCAAAGCAGTGCAAGCAGCTGGCAGTCAAGTCAGTCAGTCGATGCCAATGCTTCTGTCGCTGCTGCTACTTGTTGCCAAATATCTATTTAAAGCACTTACATCACTTGTTGCTACTCTCACTCTTAATTTTCATCCATTCTGTTCACCCTACTCTTCATCAAGCTTGTTGGTAATTTTCGCTACTTTACGCCTCTTTAATATAAATATATCTATATATTGTATCTATAGAGCAAAAGAGTATCTTGTAGATTTTTTCTTGTTGCAGCAAACAACTGCGCAGCAGTAGTAAGTGGGAAAAACAAAGATTGCAGTGCGTATGATTAATTCCAATCGTTTTATTTTTTCCCTCCTGAGTTTAATAATTTTTGGTTTTTCTTTTTTCAACAATTTAAATGCTACTTTTAGATGGCACTAAAAAAAAAATTTTTTTTTCTTTGAAATACAGGGTGCTTTTTTTAAGCGGTTCCTTTTCCGTCAGGGATTAAACTATCATAAATTCAACCGATCTGGCAACGCTATTGTCATTTATACTCAGTTTGGCTTTTATTACGAATAGACTAACAGCAGTATAAGTTTGTTGTTTGTTTATGTAGTAAGTTTGCTTCGAAAATCGTGGTTCAGTTCGGGAATGTTACCCGTGCACTACGTCCTATTTACGCTCGATATATTCTTTCATCCGAGTGCCTAATTCGATTAACCATAGTTGGATTTCGCAACACGTATACTCTAAATGATAATACGCATCTGCAAAGACGTCGCACCGAAGAAACCATTGCTGCTGTAGAGCGTAGTATTGTGGAGAATCCAAATGAGTCGATACGCCATCGCTCGCAGCTTCACATTACGGAGAATATTACGTAAAGATTTTGGCCCAACAACCTTATAACATCTAGCTGGTGCAAGAATTAAAGCCGAATGAAAATCGTTTGCGCTGTACATTCGTTCAATGGGCTAAAAATCAATTGGAAGTCAATCCACTGTTTTATCGCAATATGGTGTTCAGTGTTAAGGCTCATTTTTGCTCCAATGGGCATATCACTAAGAGTAAAATTGGCGCATTTGGTGTGAAGAAAATCCACGAGAGATTCTCGAGGCATCGCAACATTCACAAAATAATCACTATTTCGTTAGCTTTTCAGTTTGAAATTATGTAATCTCAGTACAAAGTTCTTGACCTCTATAAAAAACACCCTATACTGTTTTGGCAGTAATGTGCCACGCACGCAGCAGTAGCGAGAAAGAATTCAATTCAATAGATCGTTTTTGTTATTTATAAATTTTTTGGTCCAACAACAAAACATCTAGTTAACAAGAATAAAAATAGCGTAGGAAAATCTGTGTTTTCTTTTTGAAATAAGCACGTCGCCGACATCGTCGTCGTCCGTCTGGCAGTCGAATTGAAAGTAGGCTGCTTCGGAAATTCTGTCTTTTTTTCAAACACAAAATGCCTTTTAAATTATTATGTTCTCGCTATACATATTTCTTTAAAAATTATGCAAAATTTAATAACATATTAAGCAAAAGACTTTTTAACATCTTTTAACAATCCAATATGTAAAGTGTTTTTCATCTACGACTTGACACTTTCCAATTTTTGACATCTGGCAACTTCTCTTTCGACAGAAATATACAGTAAGCTGCTTCACCATTTCATCATGGCATTAAATACAATGCAACAAAATATGAAAATTATTCAGCGTATTACCAAAAGTCGCGTTCTATGGGGGGGGGGGGGGAATATATTCACATTACTATTTGGCATGGATTTTGGATTGGCCGCTTCTCTGCCGAAACGTAATGGAAAATTGAGTCAAAGGGATGCAGTTCGTCAAGTAATTTGAATGATGTCATATTCTATATTAATACTAGATTACTTTCAGCTTTCGTATGCAATTAAAATCTTAAAGATATTCCCAACTGTAAGTTTTTTATTACATTTTCAAAGTGACGTGTCGCAGATGAAAGATCCTATACAATAGCAGACACGTACAATCTAAACTAGAGAGTTGTATTTCGCATTTAAAACTAGTTAGCTAGTATATTCCCCAGTTCCGCTCTGCATGACCGAGAACTAGTTAATTCACTAACCCAGGTAATCAGTTAAAAAATCCAAATCCAATGTTCTTTTTCAATACAGTTTTCATGCCAAATCTGAATAGTGGTCGGTGGTTTTGTATTGCGGCTGCTACATCTAAAAGTGGGCGGAACTCGCCCATTAACATGTATGTGAAGCTTCCGCCCTTAGGAAGTTAGCATATCGAATTTGAACATTGACATTGTAATAAAACAGCTTTTCAAGTGCTCATTTATACCATTTCGCACTATGTGTTTTCCACTGGTGAAGTAACTAGTTCGTCAGAGCTTGTGAAAGGGCTACTGAATGGTAATGCAGAGGGTAACATTTGATCTCTTGCAATGAGATCGCCGTAAAATAGATCCATGCGAAATTAGTGCTACTTGACTACAAAAATCTGTAATGTACAAAATATACTGAATTTGTAAACTCCAGTAGCTTATGTACCTTCCCTTCTCGTACGTTTAATCAAAACGAATTTATTATTCAAGCCACTACTAGTAACTACAAAAAATTGAAGTGTTTCCTTAGTGCCGTCTATAATCTATCTTTGTGTTCGATAATTGAAAAATTAAAATAAAAAAGTAAATTATTTTTACTTACGTTGGAATGGGTTGTCCTTCAGCTTCACACTCGATTATGAATGGTTTGTCGCTTTCCTTGTTCTGTTGCGCTACTTTGAAGAGCAACTCATCGGTTGGCGGCTGTTTAATAATACGTGGCGGAGAGTTTACTGCAAAGAAGACAAGAAAATACAAAATTTTAGTGTAAATCTTTTAAATGCAGCAACGGTCAAAGCTGTTTTCATTGTTAGTTTGAAGTTTATAAAACTTTTACTTAATTTTTTTAAAGCATTCCCACGCTATTGACAACCACTGCTAGTAGGATTTTATTTAATATCTTTAACGTGTATTTAAGCTTCCTGCAGATATGTTTATGAAATAGAAACAATGTGTTGGAATGAGTTGAACGGAAATGGAAATCTGCATTGATAAAATGCAACAAAAGTAGAAAGTAAAAGAGCAAAACATTGATCGTACGGTAACTTTGATACCCTTCCCAATAACTATCAATAAATTGCATAATAATTTTGAGTATATGCAAATATCAACCATTATTTAACGAATTTATTGTGAATGGAAATTAATAATACAAATATAGTATATATCATGTGTGTATCTGCAATATAGCGCATCTATCTGATAAAATGATCTGATTTGTATGAGTACTAACTGATATTGACACTCAATTTGAACTTAAGTTTAATATTTAATTTGGTTTTACAGAAAATCAAGTTTCCGTATTGACATACACACATACGGACGGACGGACAGACAGGCGGACATTGCTAAAATGACTCGTCTTGTTGAGCTGATTAAGAATATAGGTTAATACTCTGAGATTAATTCGTGCCAAAATGATTATATAGGATGTTTTAAGATCAGGCAAATTTAATTTGGCAACACTCAAAAAGTTTAGCGCTTATCGAAATTTCATACATAATTCAGTGATTCCATTGGAAATTGATCCACTTGTTTTCGTTCAGCGATAAATCTCACTTCTACCTCAACGGTTTCGTCAATAAGCAAAATTGTGACATATGGTGCGAGAAAACTTCAATAATTATCCAACAACTACCGATACATGGGTTGGTGGCATCATCGGATCATACTTCTTCACAAACCATGAAAATGCAAAAGTCACCATCCATGACGATCGATATTGAGCCATGTTGAATGATTTTTTGCTTTGAACGTAGTCTGAAAGGCCTTTGATTTCAGCAGGATGGCGCCACATGGCATAATTCTGGAGCAAACATCGACTTATTAAGGAATCAGTTTGATAACATAGTCTCCACGCCTGTGTGATCTGACACCGCTGGTCTACTTTCTTTAGGGATACTTCAAATCGTTGGTCAATGCGTTGTTTATATAAGCTAAATTAAACACAATTTAAACAAGTGTTTTATATAGAGTATATGCTTCGAAGTGTGTCCAAGGCATGTCTATTTATAGAAAAAGTTTTGGTTTGTTTAGTTTGAAATACCAAGCAGCTAATTTGGTATACTACCAATTTGACAATTTGAAAAACAAAACCTCAAGTTAATTTGTACATTGAATAATTTGTTACAAATTTTTCACACGGAGACAATTGTTTCGGAATCAGCTACGAGTTCTCATCAGTTCGCTGGTCGAACATTGTAAATATTGCTACCATTATCATGTTTCTCAAGTAAAGCGTATTGTGTATCATATGTATAAGGGGGTATAATGCAGCAACAAAACAAAGAGCAACAAATAAAATATGCTTGGAGGGGATATGCACTTATCGTTGGATGTGCTGATCAAAGACACAAGGTACACGGGTCTTCAAAGTCTGTTTTACTATGTTATAAATTTGTTTGCCAAACTGATAATAGCCTTTTGTTGCAGTATTGCAAAAGGGCATAAAAAGAAAACATATTTCACTTTCAATAGCTAAACAAGTAGCACAAAATTTAATTAAAGTTTTATTTTTTTTTTTTCATACTTACTCAATGCGCTTGTGCTACCAAATATGACAGCCAGAAATACGGCGGCCAGCATCGTTGACTGCCGCCTCATTTTGAATATTCTAATATGTTTGTCAAACCGTCGTTGTTGTATTTATTCGTTTCGTTATGATTTATTAATAGTTAAATTTAAGGTTTTTTTTATAAGAACACTTTTCTGGAATGTCGGTTTTCCCGTAATGTTTTTTCTATTTTTCTATTTACTGTTTTGAGCTACAATATCTTGTATCTTATTTTGTTTCCTCTACAGAGGAAATGCAAAAATTCGAGGTTTTTATTTGTTTAACACTAATGTATGTTGTAATCTAGAAAATAAAATTAATATAAAAAAGATTTAGAAAAAAAAAATAAACAATCTTGACGATCACTTGTGTCTTCTGTGTTGAAAGCTGCAAAGAAAAGAAAGAGAGAGAGAGAGAGATACAAATAATTAGTATACATATAAGGAAATAATTTCGCATACAATAATATATGTATATATTTATATTTGATGTTAAGCGACTAATACAATAAATACAATTGATAGAACTATAACTAAATCAGACATAATTCGTATACAAAATACACACAACATCCCATTCAAATCGATGGTTTCATTGATTGATTGATTGAATGAATGCATGCGTTACTTCTCCTTGACTGACGCATGTGGCATACTTAAACACCTTTCATTGTTGTTTTTTTATTTTTTTTTTATTGTGGTGCACATCTGTCTGTTTCTCAGTCCATCCGTTCTTCCATCTGTTCTTCAATTTAAGTATGTACTTTGTAAGTCAACTGTGCAACGAAAAACGTACTAGACATAAAAGCGTAAATGAATCAATTTCTAGACATACTCGAATATACATACGTACATGCTGCATACCCAGACAGCTAAACTGACCAATGTTTTGTATGCGGCAAACTAAGCCAGTAAGAATGTTTGGTAAAAGGTGCACGTGAAAACATATACCACCTCACAATATGCATATATTATACCAATACTACATCTGTTAGCCTCCAACATGAATGAAATAGGTTAAAGAAAGACAACGGTGACAGTCACACACAATATGAAAATGTTTTAAAAACGAAAAGATAAAAAAAAACTTCAGTAAAACCGAAGCATTCTACACTCTTCACATATTATTACTGTTGAGTCTGTGCCTATATAGGAGATAGTTTGTTCCATAAAGAAATAATGCAGCAATCGAGTGTGATCGACTTCCAGTCAGAGTTGTCAGTCAAGCTGATTTTGAAACGAATATTTAAACAAACCAAAATTCCAAACTAATTCGAGAGTTTTAAAATTAAAGCAAAACTACAGATAAATGCTAAAATACTGAAAATAATTTCTACGCTTCTAATGAAAAACTAAAATTTTTGTTAAAGTTTCAAATCGACGGAATTTTATATTGGTGGAAGAAAATGGTTCGGGCTCAAAACCACTTCAAAATTATTGAGGTTCAAAAGTGCTTCGAGTATCTGGAGAGCAGTTAAAGCAATTTGTTGTTCTCCATCCTTATATTTGCTATTTCCAGCTTATGAATTATTATTTTCGAATAACATAATTGTTTGCCTACAATAATCTGTAGATTAGATAATATAATTGTACTACAGCAAGAAGATATCAAAATAATTTTTAATCTGTAGTGAAAAAGCCAGCTTTGAAGCAAACATGCTTCTTCAATCTGATCTGTAAAAAAAAATTCTAAGACAGCAAACAAATTAACAGACTCACATTAAAAGTTAAATGATAGCACTATATGGAAGCATGGACCATGACAATGTTGCATACAGCGACTTTGGGAGAGTTCGAGAGAAAGATATTTCGTATTAGGATATAGGATGATCGATATCACATCATATTTAGTATCAACACCACAAACAACTGATATTTAAATAAAGCGAACGTCATTTTGCCACTCACATGTTAACCACAACGAATATTTGCCAACATTTGAGAATGTTGGTGCAAATAGAAAGTCACTATTAATGTATTTGAACATGCTGAATAAGAATCTGAAGTTTGCATACGTTTCACGCTTACGATTGTATTTTATTTTCTTTTTTACTGAAATTTCATACAAAAAAAAAAAAAATAAATAAAAATGCTTAAGTGTAAAGCGTATGCAAACTTCGTTGCAAACAATATTAAAATTTATTTCTTGTTGGAACTAATTTATATATATATATATAAATATTTTTTTAGACTACTGTGCCCTTTTTTTTACTAATTCTAGCGAAATAGGCCATTGAATACAGGGTGTAGCAGTCACTAGAGCAAATAACGTTAAAAAGAAATATTGCAAGAAGCGATAAAATAAAAATAAAAATGAAAAAAAAAATAGAAGAAAAAAATCTAAGAAACGTGCAAAAATGCAAATGTGAGGACAATGTGCAATAAGCAATAAAATGCTTACAGAGCACACCGATAGGCTAAGAAAAAAACAAGAAAAAACGCTGCAGACGAGTGTGCTCGACTTTGAGACACCCTGTATCTTGTTTAAAGCTCGTTATATGAACCATATATTATATTCTTTACAGGTCAAATAAAAATAAAAACAACAAAATTTGCATTAAAAAAATAAACAATTGGGACAACGTTACATGGCGCTACTCCTTAAAATGGTCGTATCTGGGCTTAAATTGATATTTTGTAAGCATGGACGTAAGATACACCATTTGAAAAATGGAGGATAACATCGACTAGTCGTCTTCCGATGCTGATTAGGACTATATATGCTTTATAGACTCTACTACGCCTCCTTATGTTTGTTACATACATTTGCACAGACTTAGTACACTCTTTTACCTTATGGGTATAGAGTATAAAAAGTGCATAATGTATTAGCATGAATGAATGCATGAATGAAGGGTGAAATAAAAAGCGAATAGGGTAGATATATATAATAGATAAATACAGTGAGAAAGTGTAATAGAAACACGTTAATTCAATTAGTGAACAATGGCAAAATATTCATGTGAAAATTCACATTGGAAAATGGTTAACTGAGCCAAACAAGCGCATTGGCTTTTCCAATACGCGTTAAAATGTTCAACGCAACGAATCAGACACAAACTGAAAATTTGCTATCGAATTTAAATTCATTAAGTAGTAATATAAATAATAATAATAATAATACCAAAGATAAACTTAACAATAGCAACGAGAACAATAACAACGATTTAAGCTTGGTGCATTGGAGCATATTGATTTTGTTTGTAATTTGGCGTCTATTATTACTTATACGTAAGGTGTACCAAAAGCAGCAGCGCAGCGACAAGGCCAAACAGCAACGGGCCCAACAAAAGTGCCCAATAGATTAGAATGGACTTTCGAAATCTGTGTCAGAAAATCGATATGGACAGCATCAAAGGTACAAGTACACATACATCAAAAATGCTTCTCAAAATGTATAGGGCTTTTCAATAGAAACATAACAGTCCATTCGACTAAAATAAAAATTTGGTGTTCGAAAGTTTCCGCGAGCGTTTTCCGGTCAAAACTATCGATAACGACAGTGGCGCAGCACGAAGCTGTTTCGAATAACATTTTTTCACGACTTGTCGAACTATCTTTCTCGATAATATAAACAAATTATTAAATGACTTATTTAACCAACTAATTTTAAATGAACTTTTCATAGAATAAATAATCTTGGCGTGCATATTATCTATAAAATAGCTTCTTCATTTTGGCAGTGGAGTGGCAACAGTTTTTGATTTTACAAATAGGAAACAATTTAATAACTTTTTGCGAGTTATATTGATTCGAAAAATGGTTTGAAATTATTAAAAATTATGATCGAAATTCTGAGTCGGTGGTCGCAACAACTTTAAGAGCGTTTACTAAAATTTACGTTGATAATAATCGTCCCACCAGACAGGCTGTGTGTGCTATAGTTGACAAATTCAAGCTAACATATACACTATTGGATCAGTGAGACAACGCAAACATGGTCGAAGTACCGAAAATATCGCATCCGTAAGTGTTAGACTTCAAAAAGAGCGAAGTCTGTCGATTCGACGCCGTTCAAACGAAGTTGGAATATCTATAACCACATTAGATCTTACAAGATCAAACTAAAGAACCTCTTGAAGCGCCGAAATTTTTCCGATTAGGCTCTACAAAAGTTTGAAGAAAATACTAAATTTCATCGAAAAATAATCTTCAGCGACGAAGTGCACTTTTTTGCTAAATGGCTTTGTCAATAAACAAAATTGAACAGCAACAAACAAACAACAAGTGAACGTGTGATGTGGATTTCATGCCGAATGTGTGATTGAACCAAAAAATCCAGTAAGCGATATTATACCTGATGCAACTACCGACGACTCAACTACTTTGGCAGTAATTTTTAATAATTTCCAAACATTGCTAGTGTTCGTGTACTTCACGTTTTGATTTTGACGTTTTCAGTTTCCTCCTTGACGTCTAACAAAATGTAAGGGTCCCTGCTAGTATTAAAATATACAAATTGTTATGTACATATTGAAAAATCCTATATATTATTTCAATCGCACGGTTTTTAAAATAAATTTTTTTTTTTTTTTATATTTTGCAGCTAAATTACCGCCGCTACCACAATTGCCAGCCTTGCCGCAGTTGAAGTTACCCAAATCATTGCCAAAGCTCAAGTCACGTAAAATCTTTCGCAGCTCACGTGAAAATGTTGCGGGCGTTGCTGGTGGCAATGAAGCTGACAAGGCTTCACCGAGGACACAAGCTGCAGCAATGCAACAGCAGCACCAGCATATGGTGCCAATACCGCCGTCCGAGTTTATCAATCATACGCCAGCGCGCATATCTACAATATCATCGCTAATGCATGAACACGGTGGTACAGATGCTGCGGCTGCAGTTGGTGCACGCAATACATATCGTAGTGCATGCAGCATTGATGATGACTATCCAACACCAACAATGCGTCAGTATACACGTTCAGCACGTCCTATAAGTCCAGTGCGTTTGCCTGATACGGCGGAAGGTGCACATGGATACGGTGATGGTACTGTTGCTACAGGCGGTGCTACCAATCGCATGACTTTCACGGAGAAACTACAAAAGGGCTACAAGGACATCAGCGAATTTCGACTGAAGCACATCTTTGCCAAGAAGACAATAGTACGCAAGGATAATATACAAGTGGACGACTATGTGCAGCAATACGATGAGGAACGACGTCGCGAACAGTTGGAGCAAGAGCGTCGCGATCGTAAGATTGCTGATAATTATAAAATTAATTTTATGCTCTCGAATACGCGTCAGAATACAATCGATTCAAATGACTCGCTGGCGGGCACACCAAAAGCAGTTGCACCAAAGCCGCCAAAGCGTGCCAGTGTTGCTGATCATAGTGGCGACGAGAGTGGCATGGAAACCACACCGCCAATGCGTGTGCCAGGCATAGCGGCAACACGTTTTGCACGTGTACGCAGTCCGCCGCTCAAAATGCATACTGTGGAGCAAGAGGATGTGGAGACACCACCCTCCGGCAAGCGTGATGTAACAACAAAAACAACTATTGGCTATAAGCAACAATTGAGTCGTTTGAAAGGTTATATGTCAACATCGCGCGAAGAAGTACAGACGACGACAACAACACATGAAGAAGATGCCGTAACTGATGGTGAACCACAGAATCGTAGTGCCGCTAAACTGTTATCGAAACTTCCCAGTTTGGGACGCAATAAAAATGCCGAAACGTCACAGCGGCAATCAGAACAGGAAGCGGAACGTAGCGATAAACCAGCACTAGATGCTATAAAACAAAATCTTAAACGTCTGCAGAAGTCGATAAAACGTAAAGAGCCACAAGAACCAAAGGCAGCAGCAACAGCTGCTACCACCGATGAATCGGACAATGAAGATGAAGCTAATGAGCAGCAGCAACGACACCCAACAGCAAAGAACAAAAAAGCATCACGTGCCAAACGTTTAAGCGCGCAATTGCGTCGTTTCCGCTCCAGTGAGGAGGTGACCATAGAAACAGCCGGCGGCGAAGCAGCAACTACAGGTATTGGCAGTAAATTACAAAACTGGACGAAGAGCTTCAAAAAGTCAACAACAGAAACACCAAGTGGTGTCTCTGCTGGTGGTGCAACAACTGGCGATGAAAGCTCACCGGAAGTGCATGGTACAGCTCAGCAAGAGAAACGTACGGGTACGTTAATGAAGAAACTAAAATATATGCGTTCACGTAAAGCATCAAATTCGCATGATGATGAACTTGATGTTGAACAGCAGGAGCAGACTGATGAGCATCAGCAGCAGGAGAACAACAGTGCAAAGAACAAAACTGGTCGTAAGATGGCAAGTAATCTAGAAGAACGTTTTACGCATGCGCGTAATAAGACCATGAAGAAAGTCAATGAGAAAATGCAGCAAATTAAGTTTTTTCACAAGTCACAGGAACAAGTTGACAATAAACAAGAACAGGATGCAACAGCAACACCATTACATAGCGAATACCTGGCGTCGGCGCCACCAACAGCAAAAACAAGTGGCAAGCGTTACTATCAACGCACAGCCAGCGATGCAGCCGGCTATGATGACGACGATGATGAATACCATCACAACAGCAGCGACAACGATGAGACATGGCATGACCTGGCCACCACCTCTTCGTCAAGTGGTGCTCGACGACACGTGCATTGCATATCAGACGCTCAGCAGCAGCAATACAATGTCAATACGGCTGAGATTGAAGAAATTACTGCAATACAAACAGCATATGCGCATGCGGCGAAGCGACGCAATGGCCTCAGCAGCGGCAGCGGCAGCCATGGAGCCGGCGGCAGCGGTACACTCACTGCATGGACTACGAAACCCATATTATGTGAGGAATCTCTTGACTCGGATACGGAATCAGAGTTTCCACGTGTTCTAATACATCAGGATAATTCCGATGCTTTTGAATCGACGCTAATTATAGCGGTAACACGTCCGGCTACTGCTTCACCCTCACCGCGTATTACTGAATTAGTGGAAACGGATAAACATGCGCCGGCAATTCGTGCAGCAACACCTCCAGCAGCAACAACAACACGTGAATGGTTACCCAATGAGAAGATTGTATCCGGATTTCTTGAAGTAACACCACCACCAGCAGCAGTAGCAACAGCAGCAAGCAAACGACGTGCAACTGCTAATAAAACAAATGCCGAAAAAGAGCGTAACTTCAACGTAGAGAAAACCGATCCGTGGCTTGTGCAAACAAATGACTTCAAAGACAATGAACAATTGACTATATACAAAACTCGTAGCATCGATATTTTCGAAACAAATGTCAAAGGTGGCGTACGTGCAGCCTTCGAAGACTTTGATGATGAACTACGTAATGAGCCGATTGTGCGTATTGCTGGCATCAGTAATCTGGATAGTTTTGAACGGGATAGCAGCGAAGATCCGGATGCAGCAGATGATGACAATTCTTCGAGAGTAACAAAGATACGTGTACAGGCAGCTAGCTGCGAACAGTTAACGACATCAGCAGCAGCAACACTTGTTGTGCCAGCGAAGCTGACCAAAGCGAATCTGGGCAACAGTCGTGAAAGCTTAATCTCACAGCAGCATATGGGCGACAGTAATAATGGAGATATGAACGATGATGATGATGATGATGACGACGACGACGAAGATGATGATGATGATGAAGATGACTATGACAATGAAGAAGATGACGAAGAGGAGGAGGAAACTGAAAACGATCGTCCACCATCGGCTGCACCATCACCACCACCATCGCATTCACCACCGCCGCCACCATTACCCGAACGCCGACAAGCACCATTGCAGCGACCGCAGGAATCACCGCCCATACCACCGGAAGATTACGATGACTTACCACCACCATTACCCACTACTAGACCACCGCTAAAAGCGCTACCGAAAATTCCAGAGCGCACAGCTTCAATGACACGTCCAGCTAAGCCACTAGTTAAAACTTCTTCACTACGTCTAGCTTATAATGAGCAAGTAAAACCCGCTGATGTGGGCAAAGTGAATAAATTGATATCACGTTTCGAGAAACCCGGCACAGGCGGCGAACAACGTCCACGTCTAATATCACGTCGTCTGCAAAGTCAGGAATCTGAAGAATGCAGCGATGATGGCACTGAAGAAAGTGTGAGCAGTCAAGGTACGACAGCAATGTCTAATTTGCGAGATATTACGCCAACACCACAGCAGCCAATGTTCCAGAGCAGTGTCAATTCAACAGCACTGGTAATGCAGATGCCAAGGACAACGACCACGGCGACAAAAACAACAACAAGAGGTACAGATACTGCAACAGTTAAATGTCAACAACAACGACGACAACCAGCAACAGTACAACAAGAGCCTACTGCAGCGCAGATACCGCAGATAATTACAACACATGATATAACAAATAATAACAACAACAACAACAATAAAGCTGTTCGAGCAAGCGATGTATCTAAACGTACAGCAGCAATAGCACCAACACCCATAGCCATCGAACAGCATCGTGTAACCACTGTTGAACGTCATGCTTCCGATATCTCAAAATCGACACTCAGTTTGGATCGCAAAAACTCGAACTGCAGTCGCTCGGAATATGGATCACCATTGGCGTATCCCTCAAGTTTACGCGGCTCGAATGAAACTACACCGGTGCCGGAACGACGACAACGACAACAGCAGCAACTCCAACAGCAACGCTTGGCACAGACGCAGGCACAGGCACGAAGCAGTCGACGCTCTATGACCAAAGATGATGACAATTTCTATTCCTTCGATAGTGATGAAGGTGAGTCGATGACAAACATAGCATTAAAGAAAAAAAAAAACAACAACTTCTAACGAAAATAATTTTATTTTTTTCAGAGAATAGCTACTATTCGATAAGTCCATCAGGCAGCAGTCGTTATGTCGTGGAAATCTAATAGTCATTCGACAAAACCAAAAATCAGTGTATGAGAAAAACTTAATTGGATATAAACCATATATATATATATATATTTGCAATATGAAAAATCATATACAATACAATATAATACATAAATTTTAGTTCAAATTATATATATATATATATATATATATATATATATATATATATATATATATATATATATATATATATATATATATATATATATATATATATATATATATATATATATATATATATATATATATATATATATATATATATATATATATATATATATATATATATATATATATATATATATATATATATATATATATATATATATATATATATATATATATATATATATATATATATATATATATATATATATATATATATATATATATATATATATATATATATATATATATATATATATATATATATATATATATATATATATATATATATATATATATATATATATATATATATATGTATACGTATATATATGTTATAGTAGATACGACAAGTTTGGAAATACATATAATAAAGTTCAAAAACCAATTATGTGTAATCATGTAAAATTGAATTGTAGCTAAAAAATTTTAAAAGAATATTTTTGAAATCTGTTTATTAAATTGATACACATTGATAAATAGAAAGGTAATCAGCATCAGATCAAAATTCGCACTAGTAATTAAGAATGTAATTGAAACCTTATTTTGGTATACAGTTGGAGAAGTATCTTTTTGCAATATATTTACATTTCTTTCTTTCTTTCTTTCTATGCTACCGAACTCTCTTGCTTTTGAACGACCCTATCTAAGAGGTTTTGCTCTGCTAGTTCTCTGTTTTTCTTTTTAATCTCTCTTTAGATTCTAATAATAGACATCCCAACCATTTCGTTCAAATCTTGGTGGAAACTTTCACCTTGCTGCTTACTATAATTGCCCAAGTTTGCCGGAACATAGTGCACATGGGCCTTGAGAAAGTGCAGTTTAAAAATCATAAGGCAACTAAGCTTCTAATAGTTTTGAGCAGTTTTGTATACAGTGTTTTTTTTTAGATGTGTCATTTTCCAACAGGGATTAAACTATCATAAATTGGTTAGTACGTCCATCGGAGCGACTAATTCGATTAACCATGAATCCTATTCACACCACGTATACTTTAAATAAAAAGTGGTCGAAAATTGGACTTCCAGGATGCGCCACATCAGAGAAGAAACTTACGAATTTTCAGTACATCAAAAAAGTCTTTCTTAAGTTTCGCTTCTGATTTGTTCAGAAACTTTTGTTGGTTGTAGTTGAAAGTCTTCCCATTTGTCTAATGCTTTCACAAATTGCTTAATCAATAAAAACTTTGTCAGAAGAGATTAAAGAATTGTTGGAAACATTCTTCGAGCCAGAAAGTAAAGAACACTTTTAGTTGCCGTAATGATTTTGGCGATCACCGCTATCCCACAGGCACAAGAAGTACGGGAACTTTGTAAAACCACTTTGTTATACTTAACGGATGGTTAGTATTTATAATTTTTTTTTTATTTATTGTATTTTTTCCATCATAACATAAGGCATGGGCTATCGATATCGGGTCTAATTCATTGGTGTTGTGCAAGAGTACAGCTTTCAGACTGTATGTGAAAGAGTCGATAGAGTCGTGTAAATGTTTGGTTCCAAACAATTTAGAAGGTCCTCGATACAGTTATCGAGAGATTCTGCTTTCTTAACGTAGGAAAGAAAGTCTTTCTCTCACTCTTTCTTGAGATTTGACGCGAAAAATTCAGCAGCATCTTATGGTAACACGAAATCGCTTACAAGGTCATTTAATTTCTTCTGGGCCCATGGATTCATAGGCTGGCTGGCTACACGCTTCATTGCTGTCAGAATTTGAATCATCTTCACTTATAAGCCTGTTTACAGCTTGATTTCTCAGTTGGTGCGTCAGCACTGACTTTCTTACCGAATTGGATCAGTGACATTCATTTCAACATTAAATGAAATACCATGATCATCATAGTAAATTGTAAATGTAATATAACATAAGTTAATATGTATATCTTTAAATTTAATCATGCATTACGCTTGAGTCTTATGCCCATTCCATACAGTAGGAAAACTCGTGGAATTCTTTTCTTTAGAATCGGCCGATTAAAGATTAAATCTTTTTTCATGCTCATATTCAGTTTTTAAGTGACAGGATACTTAGTCCACACAAAAGCCGAATATTCCTGGTTCGAAGCTCATGTTGTGTATCTGGTGAGACCAAAAGGACATTTTTACGAGATGGTGGGAACAAGTAGTAACCAGCGATGGAAAATACGTTGTTTAATTAAATTCACTTTTGACCACAAAAAAAAAAACACCGGACTACTTTGTACTCTCAATACAATATTAAACTAATCAGATATGCAGTTAGTGTTAATGAGATAAATTCCCGAACTTTTATTAGTCATGCTGTGCAGCGATGGTCATACTTTAAAGTAGAATGCAGTAGCGCAGGGAAAGGATTGTACATGATTGACTTATTGACTATAGCTGGCATGAAGCGGCAGGCAGGCAGTCAGTCAGTCAGTCAGTCATCAAAGCAAGCTACATACGCGTTTGAGGCACGAGACGCTGGTACCCGCAGCGTACGAGGACGGCGGTGGCGCAGTATGCTTGATTTTAGCTGATTGATTTCACTTTCCACCACCACCACCAACTCGATGGTGTATGGTTGGTGGTTAGTTGCTTTTTTTTTTGTTTGTTCGTATCTTGCCACAACATATCTATCTACACTAGCAATGAATTTGATACCCTATTTCATATTTGCCATTCCATATTTTGTGCCTGCTAGCAAGATAACGCTTGAGAGCGCACGCGCTTTCAGACCGACCAGCTGACGTGCTGTATGCGCCTTTACACATGATCCTTTCCTTGCACACCGCCTACAGATTAATCAGGGGTTGTTTTATGCTGCGCTGCGCATGAGCAAAACGCTTTTCACCAGCAACATAAACATCAACAGCAGGGGTTGATTGCTCTTGGATTCAGATACATTGCATACGCTGCCACACTGTTTTCTGATCGGATAAAAGTGAGTCAGACACGTCATATACTGCGAGTATATAGTACGTCCGTATGCCAAACAGGAGGGTGTAGCTACGCTGCGTTACACTTCTCAATTAATAATTTATGTTAATTAATTAAATGCGTTAAAGTTTAGTGCTCTTAACGATGCAACGTAACGATATATATACTTATAGTTGCATATGTTGTATGTCGACCGAATGCAGTATGGCAGGGGGGCAAAGTGAAAATATTAATTTAAACTCATTTTTAGCAGAGGATCAATAGAAACATGGAAGCAGTACTGGAACCACAAAGAATTGGCAACACCCATTTGCAACTCATCGGGAAGTGTCAAGCAGTTTAAAGTTTAAGTAGCCGTTTTAAATTCATCTATCGGTAGTGAGTAGTGTACTAGGAGAGCAGTTCAATGAGTCAGTAAATTTCTATATCTATCTATATTTAGGGACAAACATGAATGTACCTACATATGTAGTATGTTATGGTCTCCAAAACCACCCAACCAATTGAGCTCAAATTTGTAGGCAAACTTCGGATAGGTCAGCATAGAGATCTTGTGAAGTATGGTCGCGAATCGGTGTTCATAAAAAGAACGTACCTATGTTTGTACTATGTACGCTATGGACTCCGAAATTAGCCAACCGATTAAGTTCAAATTTGTAAGCAATGTTTGGAATTGGTCGGAGAGTGTTTCTGTGACGTTTGATGCAAATCAGTTCAGCAGTAAAGTGAGCTTGGCCAGCGTTTGTTACTATCGATCATGAGAAGGTTTACTGCTTTATGTATATCATTTCGAAAAAAAAAATGGACGGTGACACATGAAAACCTATGCACAATTTGAAATTATAAATCACAAAAATGGCTATGAAAAGTACGATTCAAATTGTCATGAGCGATGCCGTGGCAACCGTTGTTTCATACAACCAGACGGACGGACATTGCTAAATCGACTCAGTTTCAGATTCTGCTCAAGAATATATATGAGAATATATGTATATGTGATCTACCACTCCTTGTTGAGCTAGTCCTTCAGAATTGATCTACTACCTGCATCGTGTGAAATCAGTATTTCATACATTGTATTCTTGAATAATTGGCCTTTACTAAAAAATTAGTCTGATTTTATACCATAAGAATAAAAAGTTTTTCGTGACTGATATTATAGAAGGCTTGTTCCACAGGGATGTATGAGACGAATTTTTCCTTCTTTTTGTGTTGTTCGTTTTTACAGCGATTGTGTGACTGTGCTAGCCAGAAAATAGCCTTTTGATCTAAATTCCATGAAATACTTCTGGCATATACGAGGTGATACCGAGATCTCTTTCGCCTCAAAATATTCCATTCATAAAACTTTTAATTTTATAAATGAAATTTGGAGATTATAAAGCGAAAGAGATTTTTCTGTCTGTGAGAACTCTAAGAACTTATCAGAATCTCTAATTTTGAAATGCACATTAAGAAAAACTTCAAAGATTTTGTATTTTTTAATGTATTACTGAACTGCCCTCGTATGGAGATAGTCTAAGTTAAGAGCAAGTTGCATTCGATTCGATCTTTACAGATACAATAAATACGATGCAAATGCACTTCTTGGTATGCTTGATAGACAAACTCTCTCTCTCTCTCTCTCTTTCTCTATTTTACTCTTATTTGTCTTTTTTTATATACGCTCATGGGAATGTTAATGTGATTCATGCAACGTTGCCATATTTCATGGTAGACATGCCAGGGGTAGTAGCAATAAACCGGGTGCAAGCAGACAACAGGGTGCAAGTTAGCAAAGAGGCAGGCAGGGTGCAGCCATCAGACGGCAGTAGCCACCACAGCAAATGCAGCTGGTCGTCTTTAAATACGCCAATGTAATAATATAACTCGCTATTTAAGCATTTCATCAAATATTTGACTCATTTTGGCAAAACTAATGGCATTCAATTCAGTTCAGTACAATGCTGGTAATAACAACCCCCCACTTAAATGAAACTATGTCAATTAGAACAAGAAGAATGTGATTTCATTGAATTATAATGGTTTCATCGTCACCTAATATTTACAAAATTAAAAAATTAACTTATAAACGTATTGCACGAGGGTTCATTTTTAAATTGTGCGCTTAATAATGAAAAAAAAAAACTAAAAAAAAAGGCTTCATTGTTTTTCAAAATATTATACATGAAGATACATGCGTTTGAACCTCTGTATTTTCGAAGCACTTTTGTCACTCAGAAGTGAGTTTCTCCAAAATGAGCTGAAACATTTCAAAATTTCTGCAGGCAACGAAAACCGTTGTCCTCCCAATTTATTGTCGATGAACGGGTGCCAAGTCAGAGCGGATGTACCATGAATTCGACGTTTTTAATGCTCAAAAATTCTCTTGTATGAACCGATATGTGATTGATAAAGGAAGATCCGTCTTCGACGGTTGGCTTTCCTCAATTCTCTAAAAACTTGTGACGAAAATATGATTGTGCAACCATTCAAAATTGACCTTCCCACACTATTCTAATGGAATAGTTGCGACATTATCAGTTTTTTTCGAAAAAAGAAAATACAGGCGACCATTTGTTTCGATTGTTTCTGTGAACAACTTTTGTTAGATTTGGCTCGCCTTGGAACACGCATACAAGTCGATTGGTGATTTTTTTTCGGGCTCATATGCATAGTTACATGATTCGTCAGCTGTTACGTTGCCAAAGACGTTTATTTCTTCAAAATTTCTTTGTTTTTTTTGATGATTATGAGGTATACAAATCTTCTTGATGGCCAAATTTTCGTGTAATATCGAATGTATGCTGGTCCAAGTAATGCGCAAGAATGTCTCAATCAGATGTTATGCCAAATAACGATTTTGCAAAATATCAATTTCAACACAGCATCAATTGTTTGTGGTACAACAACGAAGTTAGTTCTTAAGGAAAGACATCCGCTAGCGTTTGACAGTGCCTGGGGGTTCAAGGGGCAGTAAATTATCGTTGCACTCTTGTATTGATTATCCACATTGAAAGTTTTTCATAAGTTAATTCCATTTTTTTGGCTAAGATGAACTTTTCAAGTCACTATAAACAACACAAATAGTGTTCGTACATCAAAACGTTCTGCGTACGTTTATGCTAAAAAATGTCAAATTTTTGCAAAAAAATAAAAATATCAACTGGCACCTAATAACACTAAGTGTTACCAAGACGCATAATGTGCAAGGCAACACTCGTTAATACATAGGTAAAATTTCGTATGCAATTCCTGCAGTTTTAATAATGAGCTGCTTCTTGTGAGGTCGTCCGTCGTCGTCGTCGTCGTCAACGTCATCTTCTACTTGTTTAGTAAGTACTTTGTCTCATGCTGCTTTTGACTTTTCCACTCAACCATTTCTTTTGGCAACCAGAAAGCTGAAGTAGTGGGGAGGTATATACATTTTATATACTATTATTCTTGACCCTCATGTCAAGCAATGAGTGAGTGTGTAGAAAAGTACTGACTGACTCACAACCGAGTATAGCGAAACAACTCTCAGCCCTGAGAATGACAAACTAATTTGTAATATAAGCAATAAGAAATAAAATTGTGGTCAATAAGAGTGAAGGAGAAACAGAATAATAAGAAATAAAAAAAAAATAAAAAATGTTGCAAGAAATTCTTGAATTACATAATTAAATTTACTGCGGATGCTGAAGCTGATGCAAACCACGACGACAACGACATTTGATGTTGATTTTGATGATGATGCTCTGCTCCTACTACTGATCATCATCATAATCATCATCATCATGTTGATGACCCGCAGCATTTGAGAGTTCAATTATTTAGTGGAAGTATAATAAAAAAAAAATGTTAAATTAAATAATGACCTCTAACAAATGAACATTTTATTATTATGATTATACAGACATGATTAAGAACAAGAAGATCTATAGAGAATAAGCGTACATATTGTATATATTTTTTATAGACTGATAGAAAAACGAAATAATGCAGGTAAAATATCTCAAGGCAATAATTCGACAGGGATGATACAAGATATAAACGATTTACTGGCTTTTAATTTACATACATAAATTATAATATTTACAAGTAGTTCTAGTAATACGTGGTGTACCAAGACCTTTTTTGCGACCAGGGACGGATCTTTTCTCGGGCTCGTCAGTTAAATAGATCAACGAGTATTGAACCAAAATTCAATCGAAATATTTTTTTAACGAATATTTTCATGGTGCATATTTAAGATTTAAACAAAATATCATTCAAATGCCCACACTATTTGAGGTTATGAACCCGAATGACGTCGAAGGGATATATTTCGTAAATTCGAATAGCCATAGCTTTGCGAAAAAAATCGTAATTGATCTCTTGAACTTTTGAATTAAAGTTTAATAGTGGTACTAAATGATGTAACTGGAGAGACAGACCACAAAAAGTTTTTCCGACCTTTACATAACCTTAAAAGTAGGAAAAAACGTAAATTTTCGGGTACATAACCTCAAATATCTCATAATTCTGACCCCGAATTCGGATTCTACGCGGCAAATTACTTCAGAAACGACCCTTAGCTTTCCAACAACTGACATGACCCCGGTATTTGTAGACCTGTGTGATCCACACCAACGTGTAAACTTTTGTGGAGAACAAAAGGCGATTCTCAAGAACAACACATGGATTTTCCACACTTCAATAGAGACAGACAGTTTTGCTTATTTAGGAAGCCATTCAGCCCGAAATGCGTCTCATCGGAGAAGATGATTTTTGCATGCATTTAGAGTAAATTAGAGTCTATCTGTTCCAACGCACAATCAACTAACTACGGACACAAGTGAGATTTTTGTGCCAACATCATCTTATACGAATGCACATACAAATCTAAACTCAAAATTCGCCAGGTTGTCATGGCAGATAAGCTGAGTTCTGCAGAACGACGAAAAGATCTAAGTTTGGACAATCGAACTTGAATTTTTATAATAAATTTGAATATTTTCCAAACGTTGTGACAGCATGAATTTTATTCATGGTGAAATAGCAAACGTTACTTGAACGCAAAAACATACCAAATATTGCCGCCAGAACATCGGACATCTCTATTGGTAGACCCATTAAACATACGTATGTGAAGCGTCTTTGCAAAATAAGGAACTTTAAGTCAATATTCAACGAATACTGTGGGATTAGTTTCTGTATCCAGATAAACATTTTAAAGCCCAAAATTTAAATCACTAAAAGTACTGATTCAACTGCACTTTATATTTTGTGAACGTAAATATGTTTGTAAATTTGTATTTGTATGTTTCTGCATTTTATTTTTCCCCCAAATTCAAACGCAACTTAAATTTGCAAATCTCTAGAAAGCCTAAATCAACAGAGATGCCTGCATTAAACATTTAATTATCTCGGTTCTTGCATTTACAAACAGAATTTTATTGGATTTTCTATTGCATTACTAATGAACAAGCCAGTAATTAAATACGTACAATACAAAGTTTTCCGGATAAACATTTAATACGACCAGTCCTAGCTCGAATTTCGATGGCTGCTGTAGTCAGTGTGTATCTGTATGTATACAAATTTTTTTTAATAACATTTTAATCTGCGCTTTTGTTTAAATTTGATATTTGTCTGCATGACTAAGAACAAAAAAAAAAAAAAAAAAAAAAGACATATCTGGACTTGACGTGGCATATGCTGTGCTTCATTAAAAAAAATTATTTGCATCGAGTCATACTCACTCGACTGAACACGGACAACCAACAACCAACGCCGACGCACATTGTAAATTTAATTAAGCTTAAATTGTAATTAGAGCGTTTTAATACAATAATTTAATGTCGACGTAGTTCGCAGAAGAATATCTGAAAAACTGGCAAGCAACAAGCAACAAGCAAATACTATAATAGATGTAAAATAATGTTTAACCACAACTATACAAAAACCGCATAAAAGCCATCAGGGACCACCACAGCAGCAACACTAGTAACAGAGCAAAAAAATAAAAAAAAAACACTAATAGGTTGTACTTAATAGTAGTAGTAGTAGTAACAGTAGTAGAGCTGAGCGCAGACGCCAACCAGTTCATTGACCTCAACTCTTTCATCAGCAGGAAACATCGGAGAGGTTAAGGTTGAGGAGGGTGTTACGAATGTTGGCGGTATGAGGTTCGTTACTAAACTAGAAAACTATCGTAGTAAAACAATACAGCATACGTTAGAAAAACAAAAATAAAAAAACTACTTTATAGAGATGCTACAGCAACAGCTATTTGCCTCAAGCACACCATAGACAATAAGAAATTTCAAAATACATATTGAATCATGCACAGTCTGTGTTGTCAATAAGATGACATTCACTGATTGTTATCAATAAAAGTCTGTATTGTTTACAAATACTAGCACAGTGAATGCCAATTCAATGATGAAAGCCCTACTCAGCACTATAATATCGGCATAATAACAAAGTTTTTTACTGCTAGTACCGATCTTAGTAGTTATGTTGTATATCGTTCAATAAGTTAAAAAACGTTCACTCAGATAGTGAAATTGGACCGTGAATTGGAATTGGATAGTGAAATTCACCGCAGTTCAAATTATAAGCCGTTAAAAATACACACTGCCACAGAGTATTCAGGCTTTTAAGAAACCTATTTAAGCGCCAGCAAGCCCAAGAAATTGCAAATCGAGGCATCTAATTGAAAGTTATGAAAAAGTTTGTATGTGTTTCTTTGTTTGCATCGTTTGAAAAAGTTCAAAACTAAGAAAAATTTTGTTTGGGTTTAGTGACTTCTCTAAAAATGGCCAGATTTAAGAACACAAAAAGAAACCATAGATTTTTCATGATTGCGCAGTAACGAAACTACAAACTATTTTGTAAAATATAATATATAGTTGGAAAGCTCTTTCGAATAACTTCAAAACGAACGCTTAGTTAACGTAATTATATGACTACTTGCAAAGTTATGGCGAACAAAATAGATTTAAAGTCACATTTTGGTGTTTTGCCAAGAATTGGAACCAAAATTTAGTGTGATAGTAACTTGTGGGACTAAGAAAATTTTTCTGACAAAAAAAGTACCGGGAATTGATCATAAAAAGCCCATTTAAAAGTATTCTCAAAAATCTTCTTTGTCACTAAGTTAACGTGGAGTCTGAGCTGTCATTGCCGTCTGTCATTTAGTTTGTTTACAGTGCTTGATGTTATCAATTCATCTTAATCGAGTTAACCGAGTTTGACAAGAAATGGAATGGAGGAATGGAGGCTTCCAACTTAGACGAAACCGCAAAGAACTACGTCAAATTCGATCAAAAGTCAAAGTGTTCATCTGATATGGTACCGGCCGACTTTTTTCTCTTTCCAAAACTGAAATTACCACTTCGAGGCACCCGTTTTCAGTCGTTGGAACGTTTGAATAAACTTTTGTAAGTTGCAGGTAGGCTTTCGTCTCTTAGTTTTAACCTTGTCAAGAGTTTTTATTTGATCTCATAACTATTTAAAAATTCTCTATGCAATTTATCGCAAAACAATTACATTATTTTATTTCATATAATATAAATAAAACAAATACAAAACCAAATAAGCGTTCAGATTCAAATGTGCTGAGTATGACTAAATATGAAATCGAAACTTTTTATAGATAAGCTGACGTCAACTATAAGTGATGACAAATGATCAAACGATCTTTGGCGCAGACTCATGATGATTAATAACGTCATCATTATATTGAATCTATTATTGTTATATTTTACATTTATATGTATTGAATGTATTTGCAGTTTAAAAAACAAAACTGAAAGTTAATTTTGATTATAAATACATATACCATTTGATCATAATATACCCGGAATTTGCAAACCAAGAAGATTTTATGTGTTGTTGCTTTTAAAATTTTAAAGAAAGAATTTAATTCTGTTCGCTGTGTGCTGGATGACGTCTTCGGTAAAACAAAAAACGTTCAAAATATATAAATAAAATACATACTTGAAAATCGTCAGGCAGATAACAGCCGACTTTGGGGTTTCGTTTCGGATCGATGCAGAACATTATGCAGGATTTTTTTTTAACAATGAGACGAATTTTAAAGCGACTAGTGTTGAGATTTCTTAAATGTTTGCAGATATTCTCATCTATTTGATTCAAAACAGAGTTAATGTCATTTCGCAAGCTACGTACGAATCCAAGTTAACACATCGCGAAAAGTGTTTCGAAGCGATTGGTTAGAACAAAAAGAAGAAAATTTGCTATTTCGAAGCTTGAAAGAAACATTGGAATATGTGTATTTCATCTAATAGGAATTACTTAAAAGGTGAGAAAATAAACTTCCGAAACATAATCCAAAGTTTTCGTTTGATATATAATTTCCTGGTATTTTTTGATAATTAGGTACGTGTTTATCTGAAAATATTCACCAATAATATATATTTATATTCAATTTTATTCGAAAGATGTTAGTGTGTCAGTATTTTATATGGTAATTAATAAACTCAATTGACTTAAATAAACAAACATACAAAAAAAAAAAAAAAAAAATCTCAAATGTAATTGCATACAAGCGTTAAATGGAACATGTGTTTCCATTTGTAAAACCAGAACAAAAACTAACTAAAAGTGCATTGGACTCGAGAATGAAAAACCACTTGCACCAACAATAACAAAAATCTGAGGGGGGTTGAGTTGTTGTCAGAGACTGACTGGGCAGGAAAAGATAGCCGAGTGAAAAACAAAATACACCATTGAAAAATGAAACAAAAAAAAAAACACCTGCTCTGCTAACACGCGAAATGTGTTTGTGGAACTATTTGCTTACTATAAATTTCTTCAACATAGTTTTGCTGAAAAAACACCTGCAGCTGAAACAAAAAGCAAAAAATAAAGAAAAAAAAATGCTCTATGCACATACATACAGGTTCTGGAAAATATTACTTGCGTATACTCGTACGTAGTGATTTGAATATTTGGTGAATATTTTGTATTTCATTAAGATTATATTAATATATGCCATAACATTCAAAATTGATTTAGAAACTATAAAGTTTATAAACAATTTTATGCTAATTAACATAGTTGATATATTAAACATAGTGAAAAGGAAAAAATCGACTGAGTTTGTGGATGAAACTAAGAAGAGAACGAGAGAAAGAAACTACTCAAATATCCCAATGTCCAAATATCGTTTTCGTTATTTTCTCATGGATTATATGTTCTTGACCATAGTTATATGAGACTATACTCGAAGTAACTTCTTTTCAACATAAAAAGAATCTTCGAAACTGGTTGGCGTGATATAGAATTACTCGCCCATTTTTCATGCAAATTTTAGAGTTTGATTCTTTTCTCATGGATCTCATCAGAACATTTGACCAAATTTATATGAGACCAACTCTTCATTTCTATTGATAAAGAATTATCACTGACTTTTAGGTCTCTTACTTTTATTTTATTTATTTATCTTTTTTTTTTTTTAAGTGGTCTATTCAAAAATGACATTACCACGATTTGTTCACATTTTTGAGGGTGTGAGTGAGATAGCATGTACGCACAATTATTTTGCCAGTTACCTGCATTGCGTTTTTCAATCTAATGAAGTTAATAACACATCTGCTGAAGATAAAGTCTTACATTTTCTGGAGTCATTTCCCCGAGCATCACAGAAATTAAATTGATAAAAATTAAAAAATCACATGGGTCTGTACAAATTGACGGCCATAGACTAAAATATCTGCCACCCAAATGTATAAGAATTCTAGTCTACATCTATAACGTAATGCTGTCGCTAGATTACTATCCTAGCGGTGGTCATAATGCTACAAAAATAAACCAAAAAACAAAAGTATTTGAAAATACGTTTAAGAAAAATGTTACCAGTTTTGTATGACCACTCCAATATAAAAACGCATCATTTGGAATACAGAAGAAACTACGGTGCACCCGAGAAATATCAACGGATTGTCTACATAAGTACTTTATGTTTTTGAGAAAAGCAGTATTGAAATATAATATTCTGCTTATAGGTATATTGATTTTTAAAATTCTTACAAATACATAATTTTTATAATTGAAAACTAGCTGGTACCCGCCGCATTGCCGCCGTTCCCATTGTCTCTCCTTGCCCCTGCCACAGCTTCCCCTGTCCCACCTTCCCCTGCCCCACCTTCGCCATGCCATTTTACTCTAGCTCCAATTCTCTCACCCCTCTTCTCCTGTCCCTTCCAACCCATCTACAATCACCCCTTACACTGCCCCCCATTACTCTGTCCCCTTCCCCTTCCCGTACCTCTCCTTACTTTACCACCCCTTTTCCCCTGCCCCCTTCGATCCCATTAACACGTATTCAAAATTTCATCCCTCTATCTTAAATGGTACCCAGCGAGTTGCTGCCATTCCCCCTGTCTCTCCAACCTTTACCCCTCCAATCCTATGATTCCTTAATTAATTTAATTACCTTCCTTCCCCTACCTCCCATTATAATTCCCCTGCCTCTCTTCACCTTCCCCCATTCCCCTACCTCCCCCTCCTTAACCACCTCTTCTCAATACCCCTTTCCCCTGCCCACTTCAATCAAATTAACCTGTATAGGACATTTCATCCCTCTATCCTAAAAGGAATCCGGCGCGTTGCTGCCCTATCCCCTATCTCTCATTCCCCTGTCCCTCCTTCACCATACCCCTTTCCCTACCACCTCTTCCCCTATCAAATCTTCCCTTCCCACTACGACTCATACCACTTCTTCCCCTGCCCTTCTCCCTAACTCCTTTGCTTTGACTTCAACTTCTCCCTGCCCCCCTTTCCCATGCGGGATAAAGCTTTGAGATGATTTAATTAAAAACATTGCTAATTATAAAACAGCAAAATCTGAATATAAATTTTACGAATTAAAATAAGAAAAATCAATTTGACAGAAAAATCATTTGACAGTTGTTGTCGGCCACCTTATCACTTAGGTGTATAAAAAATAGCTTACGACCTATTCGCAGATGTACCAAATATACACAAAAAATGTCATACAAATCGGTCAAGACGTTGCGGAGGAGTTTGGTTACAAAGACTGTGTGACACGAGAATTATATATATATTAAGATTTTAAACAAAACTATGTACTATGAACCACGTGTTTTTCAATTTCCAAAAGTATCTATTACATTGTACCGAAAAGAATAAAAATTCTAATTGCCATAAAATAAACCAAAAAAAAAATATGTATACAGATACTCTGCTCCGCGCGTTGTTGCTGTGCATAGAAAATATGCAAAACAAGAGCTATAGTCGAGATCGACTCGACTATAGTATTATACCGTGTACATACATACATTTTGACAACTCAACAAGCCCAATATAACCTGTTACAAATATTTTTGTTGTACAGCGTATAAAAAAAAATAAAAAAAAAAACTGCGACAAAAAGCCCACAATTTATTTATCTAAAAGGCAAAAAAAAAAAAGAAAAGAAAGTGGCAACGAGTTGGTGTTGTTGGGTTGGCGTTTCAGAAGGAGTGTTTGTGCTGACTTGGAAAAAGTTTCAAACGTCAACATTTGACTTCCGCTTCCTGTAAACGAGTCACCGTCGTTATATGCTTATACAATTTACTCTATTTGTGTATGTATGTGTGTATTAGTTTATAGATGGTATGCAAAAGTGGCAGAAAATATTGATTTTATGAAAGAATATAAGGAATGAAATACATTAACTAAAAGGATTCCTGTGAAGCAGCGCACTCTGAGGGCATTTAGTGCGCTGTGACTAGGTATAGCAGAGCCTGGGGGTTTCACTGTTTGTGGCTTGTGGCAACAACATAAACAACAACAATAACAACAATAACAGTCATAAGCATGTTCGTGCGACAAGTTTGCGGCAAATATATGGCGAAATAACTGAAAAATGACATCATAGATACGTCGGCGACGACTGCGTTCGAAACTGCATGACATGTCATGTGCTAGTTTTTCAACCGTGTTTTTTTTTTTTTTTTTTTATGGAGGTATACAAATTTGTATATATAGTATGCATGTTCTTACATACTATACTATACACAGCTATATTTAATAAAGGCTAATGCTCTGCGCTATACTATAGATCTCTGTCAACTTTACAAAACCATCCGTCCATCCGTCCGTCCGTTTTCGTTAGTGTTGAATAATGTGCGACAAATTTTGTGGGCATTACTTTCGCGCCCATCCCTCGCAGTGGGTCAGAGTATAAGCACACTTTCGTGTGTTTGAGTTTTTAATCATAAATGTCAACCGAGCGCCCGCCTGCCTACCTTTGCGTAATTATGTTTAACATGTTGATGCATTGGGAATTCGTATTGAATTACATGTGACATTGTGATTGATAATAACAAGCATTTTATATTGTTTTTTTTGTTTTTTTTTTTTTATATCATTAACAAAATAGAAAAGAAGAAGGCTTGCAAATTCAAGTTCAAAATTCAATATAATGTAACTGATACAAAAAGAGGCCGGCCAGTAATGAGCACCACTAAAAAGTGCCATAGGGAATTTGAAGATGTTGCTATTGTACTCATTAATTAAGGTGTTAATTTTGCGTTAAATTAACTTTAATACACTTATTATACTGCCTCAATTCTCATGTTGGTGCAGTTCAGATATACTCGTACAGAAAAGTAAATTCTGTAGTAAAATATTTGATTTTTTCAACAGAAAAAGTTCGTATATAAATGTAAACTCGGTGCGAAATATGCCAAAATACCAACATACTCGAGAAAAATAGTATGCAATAATTTTAAGGAGTTTTCAATAGCTACGTTCAAACTTTGATAGCTTATTGTTTTGCTGTTTCAGCTGGAAATGCCGTCATTCTTTGACGTTTGTGTTGTGCCATAGTTTTCATTTTAGAATTTTTACACTTAGATACGTTCGCTGATTATGATTTGGAAACAGATCTAAACTTATCTTTCGTGATGAAGCACATTTTTAGTTGAACGGCTTCGTGTACAAACAAAATTGATGCATTTGGCGAGAGAGCCATTGACAGCAGTAGCAAGAATCTTCATTGCAATTTATTGTATGGTGTGAATTTTGGTCAGAATGGCAATGGCAAACGGTATCGAGCAACGACCACTGACTCTTTTTTGTCCTCAATTGAATGGCATGCATTTGGGCGAAATATGGTTTTAACAAGATGGTCCAACGTTACATTGGACTTGTTCCACAAAAATTTTACAGCACGGTTTTTCTTTTTTCCAGAAGCAGCAATGTGCAGTGGCCACCAAGTTCGTACGATTTAACCCCCTTCGACATTTTTCTCTGGAGTTACGTCAAGTCGCTGGTTTATGGCAACAAACTAACAAGATTTGAACAACTAGGATCCAGCCAGAGTCATACAAAATTGGATGTCTTGGATTGAGTTCTGTAAACGAAGCCTACTTATGATGATATTGAATGTAATAAAGGTTTCATTACATATCTCACACACAGCTCTTTTTATTCAATGTTAAAGCACAGCTCAGGCACACTTAATGGAACATCATCTATATTTTTTTGTGTGTATGAACAGAAAATATCTCATTTGCCGAATTTGATGAAATTGGTAGAAACGAAAATGTGATCGTTAAAAATTGGTATTTTTTTGCCACCGCGAGAAGTACCAAGATGAGCATCTTGTTTAAAACTTAAATGACATAAAATTATGCGTCAAATAAAAGTTTCCGATTGAATTTTTGTTGATTTATTTAATTTTTAAGTTCAGACGTTATTAATGGTGGACTCACTGTTTTTATTTTATTATAATTTTTAATTATTATAGCGTATTTAACTGTCGGGCCGGCTCGAGTGTAGCGTGCTTACTTATTTTAGTATAATATAGTTAGCTCTTTTGCACAAACCTCGTGGTATTTTAACTAAAGCAACGAATTCAGAACTTGTCTTAGTTCTGAGTCACACGGCTGAGCGCACAAGTGAAACATAGAACACTGAGAAGCCAATTAGTTGTTTCATTTTTGCTCTAAGCTTGTCATATGATATATGTTTATATCGAATTCAATTTAAAATATGAGGCGTATCAAAAACCAGAGGCATTATAAACAGATAAGCTAATAAATAGTACATATTTGTAAAGTAGTAGCTGTCCAAAATCTCTGTGTACTTACTGCTGACGTTGAAACAGAGAAGATTTTTCTGATGATTTGGTAACAAAATTAGCACTGTGACAAACTATGCACTCAGTCATCTCGTTAAGTGTTCTACAATAGTAAAAATTACAGAATTTCTTACTAAAAATCATTTTTCAAGCGAAACAAGTGTAGAAACACATCCTCGGTCTATTATATTGAAGGATTTACAAATACCTAAGCTAAACTAGATTCCCAAATTGTTGTGTAACAAATTGAAAATTAAAACAATTTGATTCGAAAATATATATGAAGAAACTTTAGTTGGAGATTAAGAAGCGTTGAAGTTGCACATTGGAACTGTACGCTTGAGGTTGCATTAAGTTATTTCAAGAAAATTTCTCAAAAAAAAAAAAAAAAAAAAAAACCTTAGAACAAACCTGGCCTGATTACGTACAGCTACATTACTATTCAAACTTTATTCCACATAGTGAGAGTATTAAAAAAAAAACAAAAAAAAAACAAATTAAATAAAAACGATAAAAGCACGAAACGCTTCACATCGAATCACTCGAACTGCGTTCATTTCGTATAAAAATAAAAATGAATTTGTATCAAAATGACGTAATGCACAGTCAAAAATCAAACTGAATTTATTTTGTATACATATATATAGTAGAAGTATATAGGTATGTTTATAAATATGTATATACGTACATATATATTTCTATTGGTACGCATTAAAAAAGAAAAAAAAAATTAAAGAAGCAGCAGCAAAAAAATCTTGAATCTAATACCAACAACAATAATGTAGAGTAATAAATTTAAAAAAATAGACAAAAAATGTATACAAAAAAAAAAACGAATAATATTAAAAAAAATCGCGTATCTTTAAGATACACACAAGCATAGAGATAGAAATCTACATACATACAAAAGCGACTTTTTTGAAACGATGCTATAGACAAAAAACTACATTTTGAATAAACAAAAAAAATATAGTTTTGTCTTTTTCATTTATTTTTTAGTGAACTCCAACGGCGGGTGGACAGACAGACAGAGAGCAATCTGCACGATTGTGTGACGACCAGTCGATTGGATTGGTTTTTTGTTTTTTTCTTTTTTTTTTTTTTGAAATGAAGCTTCATATGTATATGCTTGCATGTAGCGTATAATAAACTAAACTGGGCGTTGAAAATATTTGTATTGAGTATGGTTATGGTAATATGCATATATATACAATATGTATTAATACAATTATAGGCTGCAACAAATTCAAAAAAAATAAAAATAAAAACTATCTAAAACTGCGTTAGAGCCACTCTGCCGCCTCCATAGTCAATTGTTGTTGTTGTTGCAGTGGTACCTCTCGATGATATCATGACTAAAAACAAGACAAAAAAATATAAAAAAACGATACACATGAACACACAACACCAACCACAACCAGAATAAACCAAGAACAAAAAGTTACTTTTCATGAAAGCGAAGTTTGTATACACTTCACAGGGCATATCTACCATTGAATGTATTCTGCTAAATTCAATGTAGTATATATTACCTAGACTTTGCCAAAAGTCTACATACTAAGTTTCGATGCTATAACTCGAAAACTGAAGTATTTCGTCACTGCAAAAACAGACAGACAGACTCAACACATCTAAATTGTTTACTCTCGTTTTTACGATATACTATAAAAGTATTATTGATATACATCTATATACGAGGGCTGCTATTTATATTTCGGGAACTGGCAACACTAATGTCAAAAGCTAAAATCTGGCAACACCATAATAAAGTTTGACATTTTTTTGGCATAAACGTACTCACAAAGTTTTGATGTACAATTGCTATTTGTTTTATTTACACTGCGTTAAGAAAAGCAATTTGGCCAAAAAATGGAAATTTCAAGAGAAGGTTTTCGTTGAATTATTTTTCGAAACTTTGGACGTGGATTATCTCAACAAGAATGTGTCAATGAAGTTCTTTGTATGGCAATAAAGCACCATCAAAAACCACAGTAGTATATCGCTGGTATAGTGAATTCAATCGTGGTCGTATTTCGGTCGCCGACGAATTCCGTGAAGGTCTCCCAAAATCGGTTGTTGTGCCCAAAAACATCGATGCAGTGCGTGAACTGATAATGCAAGATCGTCATGTGATATTGCATGAGATAGAGGCATCCTTGCACATTAGTTCCACTTCAATACATTCGATTTTGATTGAACACTTATTCGCTGTAAAAAAAATTTGCTCGTGTTCGACCGTGGTGCTTCAAAAGTCGTGTATAAAATCGTGACAGGTGACGAATCATGGATATATGCGTATGAGCCGGAAACAAAACAGCAATAGTATAATATACATTGGTAAGATAAAGTAAAAAGTCACAATTCTGAGCTGGAAAATATTTGAATTCTTAAAAAATAAAAACTTGAAAATTGCTAAAAATGTAGAGAAAACTTAATTAACAACATCTGATTTACAAAATTTGTTTTTTTTTTTTAATATTTCTGCACTCAGTGACAAAATGGTATGGAATCATTCCAATTCGTCATCGGAATCACAATTCGGACAAGTGAAAAACACTGAAACCATTAAAACTGGCTTATGTGTGTAAACAAGCGAAAAAGAGAGAAAGAGCGGTGGCAACCTGCAAGCCAACAAAGACGTCAATCTGCCATTCTGTGAGAATTATACAAATTGAATGAATGAAATAATAAGTATATCACACTTTGTTAAGCAAGCACTGTTTAAGGCGTCTGTCCGCTCCAGATGTAGCTTAAAAGTACTCCTACTCTTTTTACGTCGATGGCAGTCGGAGTTTATGTTATGCCACTGCTAAAATATGAAATAACAGCAGTGGTGGCGACGTGCAAACAGTGGCAAACTACACGCCTATCTCATGTATATATTTTGAAGTATTGAATTGCTTAATTTACTACCATGCATTGCAATCTACAATCTCACTTGTTTCTCAACTCTATAGTTAATATACACTTTAAAACGATTTTATAGATATTTAATTGGTACTAATGGTTTTTGGTGAAGTATTACACTTGTAGCTGCACACAGCTAAAGAATGCTACTCGGTTCTTTGTACAAAATAGCAGCTTTAGTTAATTAAGTCGATTATCTTTTTTTTTTTCATTATTATTAATTTACAATCTGTCAATAAGACAATAAGTAAATTAGTTGAAAGTTCATAATATAACAGAAATAGCTGTACTCCAGTGAGAACAGCTATTATATTCAAAAATTCTATAATTAAGAGTTTATTTACAATATATACAAAATTTAATCTCTAAAGTCGATTATCTGAAATATCTATTTGCAAAATACAAACAATATTTTTATTTATTATGTCAAACTAACGACTACGAAGCCGTGTTAATACACAAACACAAATTAAGACAGTCCAAAAGTAGGAAAACATGAGTAGGCAAACAATTATCGTAAGACTCACTGGAGCATATACAAACAAAAAATAGCGCGTTAGAACAGTTCAAAGGACAGCTATGCTATACAACTAAATTAGGTCAAAACAAGAACGAAAAAAAAATCGGTCGAACCGAAGCTTTAATACACTTCACACGAAATTTCAAATTGTATAGCAGTTACATATTCCAATCATGGAAAAAAAAAACTTAAAAATGGGTGGAACACTCTTTGATACATGTATGCTAAGTATCTATCCCAAAGAACCCATTATATCAAATATCAAGCCGATATATATTGTAATAACACAAAAACCTAAAAGTAGAAGGCGGCTTTTTAGGGGTTTATCCCTAAGAGTGTATGGAACACACGTATTTTTTTATGTGTAAAGCACTCGTCTATAGGAAGTCACAATATAAATTTCAAGCTGATATTATGGGAGAAGTCAGGCTACACTGCGGTGTTGCCAACATGACGAAAATAAAATCCCTCCGGCCGTGAGAGCCTCAGTACACTTACTTTCTGGATATGCCTCGTATGTGCGAATGGAAATAAAAACTTTTCTTCTTTGTCAATGCAGTGTAAATATGATTCACATTTGATTCATACATTCAAATGCAATGTAAATCAAATCATAATAAAATTCTGGCATAAAAGAATGTTTATGATGAATTCGTGGCTGTTTTCGAAATAAATATGTATATATGTATGTATGTACACTTTGACTATACCAAAAATGCATTAAGATACAAGCATATGCATGTATTAGAATCCTGCATGAATGTATTCGAAACAGCAAAGGAATGTATGGAATGGCATATGATGAGATTTTGTACTGATTCTATGATTCTACGTAACAGTTTAAGCTAGTAAGCCAAAAAAAATAGTAAAACACTGAGCCATTGTCTAAACGAATAGTGTGACAATGATTCATGTGATAAATTTTCTTTATTTTATTTTATTTGTTTAAAACTATGATTATGATTTTAGCTTTGGTAATATCCAAAGTAAGCGCATTTCTTCTTTTCTTTCATCGAACTATGGATATATTTATTAAAACTTGCCTTCGATTCTCATGTAATGTTTTAACGGTTTTAGGTTGAATTAAGGGTTGGAGAGAATTAAGGGTTGGGTAGGTAACAATTTGAAAGTATAAGAAAATAATTGAAGGCAAATGTGTGGAATTCGAGCGCACAAATTCTAGCATGGTAGCCAGTTACACAGGCCTTAAAACTTTAATAAATAATACAATAATGACACTAAACATCAAACTCAAGTGGAATAACCTATGACAAAACGCAGCGTTTTCAATAAAGCTAAACGCAAATCTTGTGGAATCACGCTATTAAATAATTCTTGACATTTAACATTTAAACTGGAAATGACAATATGGCGTATTCAGCGTTTAACTTTGGTTTCGCACAATCCCGAGCAGAAACGAAGTTTTACTTTGAATTGTTTTTTGTTTTAATGGAAACACTGTAATTCACACGAGTAGTGCCTTTTGAAATACTCAATTACAGTTATTTCTGTATAAAGAGTGTTGAAATGTGCAGTAGTTCTTATTTCAGTGAGTGGCAATATATGTAGAATGGAGTTGATTCTAAAATCAATGTTTGAATGTATGAGTATTCGTTTTGTGTTATTTCGAATGTACTTGTGCAGGGCTCTAATGTATATATGTATGTAGATTAAATTGAAATGATGCTTTCAGCTTAGGCACGTTTTGATGAATTTACTTGTTTATAAGAGGAATATTTACTAAAAACTAGTAAAACTTTACATTATGGTAGTTACTAACTTCTAAAAGTAAGTAACAAGTGGCATTATGAATGAATACAATGCAAAATCATACAACAGTTTTTTCTTCTTCTTGTTATAATGACTGAATAGAATTTAACGACAACAAAAGCATTGAAAATTGCTATATATATTTTTTTTTTAATATGGAAGAGATAAAATTCAAATTGAGTGCAAGAGGTTTGAATAGTTTATATATGCAGCGTAGTTAAAATGCAGGGTACATTGTTTATAAGTAGCTTATAATAAATAAAAGGAAAAGTGTTTAAGTTATACAAAACGACTTTAAATTAGAATTTGAAAAATTACAGATACATTTTAAAATGTATTTTTTGATATTTTGCTATAACTGCGTTACCAACTCATGCAAATAACTGAGAAACAACACATGTATTTGTAGGGTACAATAATGTATCTCATATAATACATATGTACATATATTTTAGACTATATGCGCTCAACGCACTCGAAAAACATTTGACTTACGAGTCTAGCAATAACAACAACAATGAACAATATAAAATTAATATTAATAACAAATGACAACGAATAAACGAACCATGACATTCGAATGAGAATCAAGAGAGCAGTGCTGGATGTATGATACTCATCATATATACTCGTATAAATATATATGTATGTACATAGAAGCCATCAATGGAAGCACAAAAACACACAGCCAACAACCAGTAAATGTATCTCATAGTAAGCTATAAACAACTTTTATTTGAAATAGTTTTTGGATATTTGTTTGATTAAAACAAGCTTCAATAATTGTATCTATGCATATGTCCTTCAGACTGTTTGTCTGTGATGTCATGATTTAAGCTAAAAAAGAATAAAAGATACTCTGCACTTAAATCAGATACATACGAGTATGTATATATGTATATATTTATATATATACATATATATATATATATATATATATATATATATATATATATATATATATATATATATATATATATATATATATATATATATATATATATATATATATATATATATATTGCTGTACGCCTTCAAGTCAAAGCTTAAAGGAAAAAAAAATAAAAAAAAATTCGGCAATGCGCAACTTAAACACAAAGTTGTCATTTCGGTGACGTCATGGTCAAACAAAACGCAGATACAAATGTATATGACAGACTAATAGACAGACAGGCGGACAGACAATCGGACCAACTTTTAGTAGAAATGCGGTTGTTTAGAAATTGTGTTGGCGCTTAAATTAAAATAATACAGAGAAAAAAAACAGTACAAAATGTATAAAAAAACAAATACTATTTACTTTTCTACTTATGTCTGTATGTACTCGTACATATATCGGTCGGCTGGCTGCTTTTCAAAAAGTATCTGTTAGATGCAAATGACTTTGTCTGTGCTTGGCTTCTGCTTTTTTTTTACTTATTATTATTATTTAAACATATTGAACTCATACAGATACACTTAGACATTTATTTAATGAGAGTCAGTCAGTCAGTCAGTGTGAGCTTGCCCCACCTTAGAATAGTAGCAGCCACGACACACACACACACACACATACACATGCAATGAGAGGCATAAAAAACTGAACAAGCCCGAGTGCAAATGAGAATGAGCACACACACAAATATAACACAAAACGCCCAACAACGAAAAAAAAAAAATTGTAAAAAAGAAAATAGTAAAAAAAACCGCGTGTTGAGGTTGAATTTGAGAGTTAGAGCAGAAGTTAAGTTTTAATATAGTTTTGTATTTTTTTTTTTTTTTTGTGCTATTTGAAAACCTGTTTTGAGCGCGCGCAAATCTAATGCGATGAGTTGAATTTGAAGTATCTGCAACTGTATGTGTGAATTTGAAGTATCTGCAACTGTATATGTGCGTCTGTCTGTCCGTCCGTCTATCTGTCTGTCTGTCTCTATAAATTATAAAAGATCTTTTATTTTTTTCAAAGTATGCTTATTTTATGCAAGCAACTACATGCTTTATGTACACAACTATATACATGTATATATGTATGTATGTCTTGGCCACCTGTCTGATTACATAGCCCAAAGATGAGAAAATATAACATAAAAATTCATACACTATAATGTTGCGCAGCATAGCGGGAGTAACTAAAAAAAAATAATACAATAGATACAATAAATATGTACGGGTAAATATGTAAGTGTACGCATTTCAGTCAAAAAAGTTTAAGTTTTAAATGAATTTCAGCTTAAAACTTGCAGTTGACACATATTTAAATACATATTTAGATACATATTTAGATAGCAGCTGTTTCTGCATGCTCTACATGCAAAGACCTAAGTTTGTATGGATATGTATTGTAACAGCTAAAAGTAGATGTAGCAGTTTCTATTAAAGTAGTGAAGAGGCTTGTAGGTTTAACATGCATGTAGGTTGAACACCCTACCAAATTTTGTATTTGTTTCAGCGGAAACACCAACGTTTGAACGATGATATGTCATTTAAATGTGCAACATTTTTTCGTAGGATATGAATCAACGCACATTGCCCAGCTCATCACCATCGTGTGTTATTAAATTTTAAAGAATTAAAATTCAGAACATTTCGTCAACGTATAGAATAATCAAATTTAATCTAGTTTGAAAAGTAAATTATGTAGCGTGTAGAATTTATGTATTTTCATAATGCACAAAAATTTTGAAATGTCATCAAAACTGTAGATTGAACACGCTTTCAGCTATTAGGTTGAACATTGTTTGTTTTTTTTTTTGTTTGTTTTGGCCGTGTTCACATTGAGACGATAAACCGTCTTATTTTTTCCCCATTTAGCCCCACGTTGGGCGCCAAAATATTTAATGTAACTATAAGCCTATTTCTACGTAATATCAATATATCAAGTCGAATAGGACCGTTTCGATAGTTGATTGTTGATGAATTATTTATTTGAATTTTAACAAAACTGTGCTTATCTCAATAATCAAAACATAAGACAAAATAAGAGAACAGTAAAACCTAAATATAAATGCAAAGCGAGCATTAACATATGTAAGTCATGAAAACAATTATATAAAGAGAACAAAAATAATTATAATACAATTATTCGTGCATCCAGGGAAACTAACTGGGGACCAAAACACCCCGACAGCATTTTTGTTCAGTACAAATTGTTTTAGCTTCATTTTAATAAAATAATAAGCAAAAAATAAACAATATAGCATATAAATATGGCATCCATTGTCTGGCCCCCAACATCATATTACCTGACACCACTGGACTACTGACTGTTGGTATCCTTGAAATCGTTGGTCTATGTGGACAAGCTAGCATTGATTTCAGCCTTAGAAGCCAATATCGAGCGCACTATTCGTTAGATACGGCCTCAAATAAAAAACTGTTAGACCACCAGGACATCCAGAATGAAGTTCATCAGAAATCATTTTTCATCATTAATGCCATAAAATTATCTACCGAACAAATCTATTTAACTGTGTTTTATTTCAATTTAAAGCTCTAAACCTCTAAAAAAAAACACACTATACTATGTCGGGCTTAAACGCCCAAAGCACTCCTAAGCACTTAATAAGAAATAAGTATACGGTAGCTTATGCTGAATGTTATTAACTAAATCAAAGGATTGCAAGCTGTTTACTTACTACAAAACATGCAGCTTTGGCCTAATTAATGCCACAGATTTTTAGAAATTTGTCTGACAACGCTAAACACATGTACGCATGTATTTTCTTTTTAAACATTCTTATTGGAAAGTAAGCCCAAAAATAATACATAAAAAAATGGCGATTTTAAACAAATAATTGAAGATCTTCCATAACTCGAATGTCTCAACATCTTGAACAGAAGTATTGTAAGTTAATGCTTAAGTCGAATTATTTAAAGGCCAGATTTGTGGAAAGAAAACTCTTGAATTTTGCAACACGGCAAAACATCTTACAAGACTATCATTGTGAACAAATTTCTGACAAAAAAAAACTCAACAAATACCATCGAACAACTACCGTATTCATCTGATATGGCTTCGGCCGACTTTTTTTCTTTCCCATAACTGAAATTACCATATCGAGAAAACCGTTTTTAGTCGATAGAAGACATAAAAAAAAAATTCGCAGCGAGTACTGAAGTCATTACCGAAAAATGCTTTATAAACAAATTTTTGATGATTGGATTACTCGTTAGCTTAAGTATATTATTTCGGAAGAGGCCTAATTTGAAGGCGATATAATAAATTTGGATAAATCAGTATATTATGGCTCATTTTGCTTGTTACCATGCCCTTCACGACCCCATTAACTCGTGTATGAATTTTATTTTTAACTTTAATATTATTTTTTTAATATAAAGAAATACTTTTTGTGACTTAAATATAAAAGTTAGACATATGCTGTCGCTGGCATTATCAAGCTCTACATTTCTTCTCTAGAACTCAATCATATATCTCCCATCGTTGAGGCAGCATTCGTAAGAAACGTTTTCGTTCGACCGTTTTTTCTCCGACTTACTTTGCAAATCCGACTACCACGAAAAAGTCTTTTAATATATAGCTTATATTACTCACAAATAACGTGGCTTTCTATTAGTAAAATAATTTTCAAAATCTGTTCAGTAGATCCATAGATTACCCCCTACAACCTCACAAACTTTACCTCTTTATAATATTAGTATAGATGTTTTTTTATTGCTTACATTTTGCGGCAGCGATTACACTGTCATAATTTGGTCAGAACTGGCAACGCTATTCTTACTTGTGCTCAGTTTGGTTTTCCATTTTATCATGAATAGACTAACACAAAAGCAAATTATTTCGATAATCGTATTTCAATTCGTTCATTTTACGATCGAGTTAATTGTCGATCCGAGCGACTAATTCTATAAACCATGGATCGTTTTTGCAATACGTATACTCTAAATAAAAAGTAGTCAGTAATTGGACTTCCACCCCGATATTATGCCCGAAATCATATTTAAACACTAATGGCATAAAATTATCTTTCCAACAAGAAAAAACGCTGCTTCAAAATACCCTGTACTTTGTTTAAGGTTCCTTATATAAACTATTAATTATACAAGGTTTGATCTAAAAATAACCGAACTTTTAATTTAAATCATAGAACACGTAGCGCGAACTATTAAATGTTGGCAGTGTTGGAAGGGTGCATTTTTTCTTCTTTCGAAAGCAGCTAAGTTCATGCTAATCGTTTGACAGGTTACAAAATGACAGTTTTTGACAAGAACAACAGTTTTTGCAGTTATATGTCGTAGAAACAGAAGAGCAAATATTAAATTTTGTTTTAGCTCTCAAATTTGGCGTTTCTAACGTACTTAACAAAAACAAAAAAAAAAATATTGGATAGACAAACTTAAAAATGACAGCCAGGTTTGTATGGAGTTCACGCTTTAAAGTGGGATTGGCATATTCATATAATACTAATTATCGGAAGAGGGAAAAGAAGGGTTAAAATATTTAAACTTCAGTCTCTTAAGTCTCTATCTCATATAGTCGCCAAGATATGTATATTTGTTCAAACAGACGGACTTGTCTATATCGTCTCATCTTATCCTGGCGATCAAGAATACATATACCTACTCTATAGTGTCTGCCACGTCTCATTCTGCCTGTTATGTACATGTGCACAAACTTAATATACTCCTTTTTTCCCTTTGTCCACATGGATTAATAAAACTAATATACAGTTTGAATTTATGTAATCTCAGCATTTTATTGCAATTCAATGTTCTAGCCCTCTAAAACAAACACCTTATCGCTGAATATCAAAAAATCTTATTGGAACATTTTTCTTTTTTACTTTTTTTTATTATTTGTTATTTTAAGTTTATAATAAATACATACCTTGTTTCAAGTATTTTTTTCTTTGAATTATTGTTAATTGCAGTTGAAATTCGTTTTTAATTGTTGCTAAATATAACAAAGTATATTTTTTTGTATATAAACGGCATAAACAAAATAAGACGCGCGCACATTGTTTTGTAATATAATAATTGTTTATCTTTTTTTATTAAATAACAATTCTTGTTTTAAACATTCTTTTAACTACTCAAAAAAAAAAAAATTAAACCAATTGAGCAAAATTTTAAACAAAAAACCATAAAAAAAAAACAAAATTTAAAACTCCACTCAAAGCCAAATTAAACTCAACTCATATCAGGTGAGAGCAATATTTGAAAAAAAAAAAAAAAACATGACAAAAAGGAAAAGCCAAGCGCAAGCGAGAGCGAGAGCGATAGAGAGAGTTAAAAAACAGGAAAACAGTTAAGTGAATTGAGTAAATTGTGAATTTGGCCATTTTTGTTGTTGTTGTTGTACAGCCAACTTTGGCAGATACAAACGCGGCATAAACTGAGAAAACATTTTAATAGAAAATTTAATTACGTTTGTATTATTTGAATAGTATAGTACTCCAAAAACAAACAACACAAAATTATACAGAACTAACATTAATTAAAGGAAATGCATAGTAGAAGCGCGCGAGGTGTGAAATTTCAAATTGTCTCTTCTCTTCTCTCCCCGCTCGCTCCTTTTCGAACTATCTTACTCTAACACTTTTCTCTTTGCGCTATATTAACTCAAATGCTTGTTGGGCGTTGTTGTTTAATTTCTGCTTCTTTGCTTTCTTCTCTCTGTGTTGTTTGTCGTCTTTGCTGTTGCTTCTTCTTCTTCTTCATCTACGGCGTTTTTTAACTCGTACTTAATTCAGCCAATTTAAAAAACTTGAGCAACTTTTTTTTTTCGTTAGCGTTGCTATTACTGTCTCTCTCTCTCACGCATACACACACACACTACACACACACACAACAGAGACAGACAAAATACAAAAAAAAAACGCGTTTGTTGCGACCACTGAATGAAATGCTGCTTAAATAATTATTTTGTTTATTTTTTTTTATGCTGCTGGTTTCACTGTACTATATTTAAATTTAAGCATATTGTTTAAATTTTATTAACAAAAAAAAACATAGTTTCACACATACCGAAGGCACCGAAAGTCAAAACAAAAAAACCAACCAAAAAAAAAAAAAAAAAATAGTTCTACATGACCGATTCAAAACAAAAATATTTAATTTATTCGAAATATGTGAGAGATTTGTTGTTTGAACGAACGAATGTATCAAACTGCAATACAATTTTATTATTTTCGTTCGTCCTAAGTTCACTAATGATGATGACAACAACAAAAACGAAAAAAAAAAACAAATAACCACCGTTTGAACGAGCACGTACGAACAATCCGAATCGAATACTCGACTGCGAGGCGGCTGGTAACTCAATGACAACTCTCCAAAAATGTTTAGTTTTTCGTTATGTTGTGTGCATGTGTTTGTTGTGCAGCAAACCGTTTCGTATCGATAACTTTTACCGTGTTTTAACGATAATTTGTTGATTTTAGTCGATTAATTGAAATATCGTTGATTTTAACCGCTTAAGATATATGCAATGCGTGCCAAGTAGCCGTGTTGCCACTGAAAATTTTAAAAAAAAATTCGTTACACGAGTTACGGTACCGGTCAATAATATACTTCCTGAAAAAAAGGAAAATAATTGCCATTAATTATTGTTAAAAAGAGGTGACTTTTTATGTTTCGCCTCAGATATAGAACACTTGTGCCAGGGTTTTTTCCAATCTACGACGTACTTCTGATATGCGCTTTTTGATATGGTTTTGAACACTTTCACCGATGGGAGCCTTATTTAATCAATCATGGGTATTGTTAGTTTTGGGCACAGGAAAAAGTTGCAGGGAGCCAAGTCAAGCAACATGTTGCACAGATTATGAATTTTTTTTCCACAAATCCGGATGTTTTCTTCGCATTGTTTCACGCAAACGACGCATAACTTCATAAGTAATATTACATATTAACCGTACGACCTTCTGGCAAGAACTCACGATGCATCATGCCATTGTAATCGAAAAAAAGCAGTGAGCAAAACCTTCACATTTGAGCGAACTTGGCGTGCTTTTATCGGTCTTAGCGTTTCTGGCCTTTTCCATTGGGATGATTGGGTTTTGGTTTTCACGTCATAACCATAAAACCATGTTTCGACACGAGTTATGACCCTTTTGAGCAAATCTGAATCGTCCTTGACGTCATTCAGCGGCATCTGTGCGATGCCCATGAGCCGGGTCTGTTGGTCAAAATTTAGCAAATTCGGAACAAAACTTCGATGTCACACGTTTCATGCCTAAAACAAAACGAAAATATTGCATGGCATGAGTCCATCGAAATGCCGACATTCTCAGTAATAGTGATTCCAATACTGATTCGACGATTCTCCATAAAAATTTTTCTTCATTGCTTCATCGTTTTTTATCGATTGTTCACATGCTGGTGTGGTGGCTGAAAGTAGACTAAATAATGAAGTTTTTCATATAAAAAGTCAAAAGTGGTAGGGTGGTTTGTATAGAAGCAAACCCAAAAGTCACACCCATTGTAAAGCGGCCGTCCCTACAAAGCCGCCAAGTCCATTTTTAAGTTAATAGTGACTGCAATAAAAAAGTTTTTCATACAAAAAGTCAAAAGTGGTAGGGTTGTTTGTATGGAGCTACCCTAAAAATATGGATACCAAAAAATATGGATACCAAAATTGATCCACAAAAAATTGCAGAGAGACAGGCATAGCTAGATCTACATGTCGAGCTGATCAAGAATATATATACTTTATACTGTCTACGATTTCCCTTTAATGCATTAGAAACTTTCAGACAAACTGATGACACTATTTCAAACTATATGTGAATAATAAAAAAAAATCGAAAATCGAAATAGAATGCCCGCGAAATTTGAAAAGTCAGCTATTTATTTTTACACACCCCGTAGTTTGTAGAAGGCAAATCAAGACCCGCTACAATAAATGGTATTATATAGTCGAGTACCTCGACTATTGGTTTTTCTTGCTATTAAAATTAAACTATTGAAAAATAAACAGTTAAATTTTTTTTTTTTCATATGCTGGATAAACACTCCTCATGAGAATCTAATTCAATCAAAGCGTAATGAGATTTTTTTTTAGTTTTCATTGAGTTTTCTTTCACTACATAGTGGAAATTTATTTAGTTTTTAAGTAAGTTTAAAAACTAAAACATTCGAAAGTTGTATAAGAAAACGCAAAACTAACTCAAAATTTGAACAGGTCTGTAATACAGGATCAAGGTATGTAGTAGTCGAGCAAACTCGAAGGCATCGTTCCGTTTTTTTTTTTATACCATTCACACATAGTGAAAAATGGTATAATCAGTTTGTCTGACAGGTTGTAAGGCACTAAAGGAGGCATCGTGGACCCACAGGCGAGTCGATTTAGTTGTGTCCGTCCGTCTGGATGTTGTTGCGCATTTTTTGGGAACAGTTTTTTTAAAATATCCGGTTGTAAGTTGGCACAAAAACTTCTTTTTATTACAGTTTAATAGAGTATGCATTTTAAAATACCATCCACAAACCAAACGCCCACTTTTACCTTTTTGTATGGCAACCGTTTTTATTGCAGTCAATATCGACTTGAAATTTGACGTGACAGCTACATATTGACGGACGGATGGGGTAGTCCCCATCGAAACTTTCCGTCCGTTTTTCGGGTTTTGCATGAAAACTTTCTTATTACAGTAAATATCAATAACATATTCTGGTAATGGCCGATAAATAGGAATGATTTTCCCTTTTTAGGGATACCCCTACACAAACCCACCACCCACTTTTATGATTTATGATGGCTGCTTATGGACGGACGCTTTAAATAATTATCAATGGCAAATTTTTATCCACCTTGAAGTTGTGCGGTTTTACAATTATTTTTTTACACTTGCTAAGTACACAACTTGAAAGATAGTGTGAGTGGTATTAACCTTCTTTTTTTTTTTTTTTGTTCGACAGTTATAAAGCCACATATAAAAAGCCAAAGTTTATTTGAACATTTGAAGTAGCCCTTCTATACATACTTCGTTGTGAATGTCATTTTATTGTTTGAGTTTATCTTGCTCTCTTTCTCAGTAAATACCTTTTCTATGACTGTCAAAATTGTATTATTTGTCAAAGAAAAAAAAAAAAATAGCAAGAAAGTGAAACAACACGAACTTAAACGCCCGCCACCCCCAAAACAGAACGCATTGTTGGTTCGATTATTTCTAATTCGTTCGTTCAATGGCTAGCACAGAGCCAAAACCACCGATATTACATATATTGGTTGTCGGCTTCCATCATAAGCTCGGCTGCCAGGTGGAGTTCTCCTATCCGCCGCTAATTGCCGGCAGCAGCGGTCGCAATGAGTGCCCATCAGGTTGGAAGTATTTGCCAACGCTGGCGCTGCCGGATGGTTCACATAATTTTGTCGAGGACACGGTCTTCTTTAACTTGCCAAGTCTCTTCGAACCGACGGAAAGCATTTACGGTGTTTCGTGCTATCGTCAGATCTCCGTTGAGCAGCTGAAAATACGCACCGCAGATGTGACGCGTAGCACGGTACAGAAGTCTGTTTGCATACTGGCACGTCTGCCCATCTACGGCTATATTGAGGTGAAACTCTCGCTCATTGCTGACGCATTTTTTGATCAGGGGGATTTTTCATGCACGGAATTGCTAGTGAAGGCATATCAGCAGCTGAACGCATGCCTGCTGGATGATGAGTCGCGACGTCCGTTGCGTCATTTTCACGTTGGCATCTCGTTGCGTGAAATTGTGCTCCAGTGGCGTCACAAGACACTCATACTCTTCAAATTGTTTCTGCTGCAGCGACGCGTTGTCTGCTTTGGTTCACCAGTGCGTGGCATGTGTGCACTAATACTGGGCATTGCTTCGCTGATACCGCGTCTGCTGGAGAAGGGTTTTCAGGAGGTCGCATGCGTGCGCACATCACGTCCACTATCGCCCATGCCTGACTTTACGGATGCCATACAACGTGAAGCAGCTGCTGCAGCACAAGAACTGACGCCGCCAGCACCACCACCGATTGAGAGCGGCTTTTGTGTGCCTACAACAGAGAAACTAACACCGGATACTGTACGCGAGGCTGACGAGATAACGCTTGTCTCATCGGCTGCCTCCGCGGGAGACTCACAGTGCTGGGAAAGCGGTGACACTTCACCGGTTACCAATAATTCACAATCTCATGCATCATCGGCGGGCAGTGCAAGTGGCGGCGAACAAGGCAACAAATCGGATGAGCTGCAACATGAGGACTCGTTGGAGAGTGCTGCACGCATTGGCCAACGCAGTAATTCATTGACACGTGAAGCCAGCGTAGATACATTAGCGTGTAAGTGAAAAAATGTTGTTATCCACATACAAACACACTTAATTTTCTTTGTTCGTTTCGTTGCTAAAAATAACCACTTTCAGCTAACTTAGCCACAATGTGCGCTATCAATCCCGATGAATATCGTGCGCCCATTTCGATTTTCGCAAGCGGAAATCTTTGTTTGCCATATTTGTCACTACCCTATATGGACTTACTGAGCGATCCTTCAGTGCTGTCCTATATTATTGGTACCTCGAATGTGCTCTTTCAGCAGAAGCGTCAACTGGCCGATGCATTAGTTGACATTGAAGCAGCCAATCTGGAAACACATGATACCGAATTGCGGCGTCAACTTATGCTGAGCACTGAGGATCTGCGCTACATGGATTACTTACTGAAGCATGTACAAACACCAAAGGAGGGTGCCGAGGGTAGTGAATATTGGATACGTGAACAATTTCAAGGCTATATATTGGCATTATTGCGCACAGCGGTGTCCAATGGTAAGTGAAATGAAATGTTGCTTTGTTACGTTTCTCATATCGTTCGCAATTTTAGATGCCACAACCAAAGATAACGATCATTTCAATGCGCATTTCATGAGTGCATTCAAGCGCACGCAATGCTATCAGGAGTGGTACGATGTGCGTCCAGAACCGCGTTTCTTTGATGCCTTGCCCACGGGACATCCATTTGCAGGTACACTCTCAGTGACCGATATGAAGTTGAAACTTGCACAGTAAGTTATTTATATACATATGTAACTGCCATTGTACTCCATAACACTCATTATAATACAGAACTATGCAAAATAGCGAAAGTGGACGCAAAATCAATCAGGCTGTCAATACAACAAGTCGCGCTGTTGGTGGCGCTATTTCTCAGGCAAAAGGTGCATTCTCGAGCTGGTGGTCAGCAATGACAACACAACCGGTTGTTATGCCGCAGGCGGCGCTCGGTGAACGTAATGCATGCGAGACTGCTGAACAGGACATTTCGGTAACATTCCAGAATAACAAAACCGAGAACGAAGACGAACTTGAAGGCAATGGCGTTAGTATACATCTAGTATCGAATAGCAATAGCAGCGATGGTATAGCAACGCCAACGCGACATACAACCGTATACAGTGCCGCTGTGCTAGAGGAGCAACGTGAGCCGGAAAACGTTGGGCAGCTACAAACGCAGGGCATTGTTGAAATAGGCAAAGAGGCGGAAGTTTTAGACAAACAGCAATGGACACAAAACGAACGTATATCAACGCCACTGGCACCGCCGGCAACACCGGCACCACCAGCGCCACCGTCACCAGCATCGAATAACAATACTAGTTGTGCCAATGATAGCCTCACTGCGAATGTTGAACGCAAAAACGGCGATATTTTTATTGTATAGAAGCACATTGGCCCCATATATGGGTATATATAGTATATATAAAATGCTTTATATTTAAGTCATCGTTGAGTCGAATTGATTCGGACTCTTTGTTCACTCTTAATAAAAAGCCTTTGAATAAATGCATAAATGACTTCAATCGCAGGCTCTTGATGCTCATTTATGCGATGGCACAAAAAAATGTATAAATTATTTACATAGTAGGTACATACATATATTTATGTTTTATTATTATCGTATATATATGCTTACATTTATTTTAGTTATTTATAATTATTACTTAAATTCTATCAAACTTGATTTTATTAAGCTCAAATTGGCCAAAAAAAAAATATATATATATATATATGTATATGTGTATGTGTATTCTCTCACTATATAAAGATCTTTAAATCCTATTTAATGCAAATCTAAAAAAAAAAAGAATATATAAAATTCAGAAATCCAACGTTTTTTGTACGACTTATTTTCATTTTTTGCATTTAATTAATAAGAGTTCAAATTACCGGAGTGTACTATAAACCTCAGCCGCAACTTTAAAACCGCTTATCCCTTTTTCAGTTCAGTTCAGTCATATCACCGGAATGAAATCCACACCATACGGTCACTTTCTGTAAATGCAATGGAGTCTCTTTTTGAGCGCATAGTTTGCTCATTGACAAAGTTATTAAGCGAAAAATGTTAAAATACTAAATTATGCCCCTATAGAAAAACACTATACTTCATTGAGCTACTGAAATAACTAATTGTCTGGCTTTATAAGGCATTATAAAACAGAACATCTAAATAATGACTCAATACTGTACTAAGCAGGCAATATTTTGAAGCCAAATTCAGAATGTGCACAAAAGCCAACAACAAGAGCCTTTCAAATTTATTCATGCTAGGCGGATTGATAAATGATTTACCACATATTTCTTAAATTTGCGTGAATAACCTAACTAAACGTAGTTAATGAAGGGAACTATCTTTATTTCAATTAGTCCGACTCTATGATGATTTTCTATCTATAGTTCATTGCCTCTTTGACGTACATAGAAAAATTCTCCATTTAGCATTCGAAACGATTCTCACATAATACATTCTCGTTAATTCTTGTTAAAGTACGGCTATCTCCTTTAGAACAGGACGACAAGAAAGTGCAATAGAACTTTTTGAGTGTACGAAACATAGTTCAAGTTTGGTAGCACGCCTCGGATTTTGAAAATGTTACGAATTGTCACAAGTTTAAATTGTATTAATCGTTTAAGTTAAACCACCCGCGCATACATTTTTTCCTATACGCCATGTCAATTTTATTCAAAATGTTTTCTGCCACAGATCCCAGGAGTTGGTGTCACCAATAGCATGTGACGGCTAAGTGTGTGACCAGATTATAAAGCAGAGACGCTTATCTTACATGGTAGCCGATGGCAGCTCATGTTAATAGCTTTTGACATATATTTGAAATACATATCTAATGATCCAATGCAATGGACCCATTTCCAAATATATCAATATACTTATTAGGTGTGTTATATGGCAATCGGAACAATTTCTTAAAAAAATTGTTTTTCTACCTTATCGCAGGATACGGCTTCCAATACTTGAGCTGTGTAACCAATACTCCAATGTACTTGTATTATTTTACTATATCAAGAATTACTCCATCTTCATGAAGTATTGTACTATTGGGACCACTTAGACTAGTGGAATTTTTACTCGTATTACTTGTATTTGGTGTAGGAACTATACTTTGTGGTGACCGTCGTACGCTTACTTTTACATATATGATAATTCTGCTTACAGAAGTACTACAGCCAGGTACAATAGACGCACATAACTAGTTTCATTCATCTCGTCGAGTAATTAATCCACTTTAAGCTCCCCACATGACAGCTTTGTTTTGTACAATAGAATGTTTCCAATGCATCAAATAAAGTGTTGAATTACAGAGGAAAAATTTTATTTCTGAAGTACAATATATAAAATTTTGTTTTGCTGAATATAACAAAAGGTTCAGTATTTAAATAATGTACAATACTATTACTTTAAAACCATTTATACTATTTCAGTACTATATGGTCGTGAAACTTATTTCCCCCTTTTTATATGTACAATGTACTATCCTCCTACTTTAAGTTGCTGCTAAGATTTATCAATTTTACTTTGTGGCGGTGGTCCCAAAAACCAAACTCGTTTCTTAAATAATTTTTGAGATATCTTATGAAGACAGGCGTGGCACATTCTCAAATTTTTGGGACAAAACATTATTAACAGTTAAAGATTTTTTTGACACACAAACCATTTTATATACTACAAGCGTCACATACCATGTACTAAATGAGAGGATTCCGACAGTTCAGTACCCGACGATACTTATTACAACATTTGATCCTTTACTTAGATTCCCGGCTCATGCCACCAAGACACACAATGGTCTCAAGTCGAGAAATAAAGTGGCGCTTGCTGGGTTTTCTTGGGGTAAGGACAAAGAGACAATAATTACCCCATACAAAGCAATTGGTTAGACTTAATGGCAATGCCTGCAAAGAAGTCAGAATTGTGCTCTAAGGACTGCCACTGGTTGTCTGCAAATGACTCATGAATACTATCTACATGAAGAAGCGATGATGCTACCAGTTCACCAACATAATGAGCTGCTTTCGAAGCAGTTCTTGTTAGCTGCGTATAAGAGCAATCATCCAAATCATGGCACCCTCACGAGAATACCCGAATAAGAAATTATATAAGAAGTTACAAAACGAGTATTGATCGTTTTTATTTCAGCGAGGGCTCAATTGCATAAAAATACAATTAAAGGCAGTAAGCTCTTATAGTGACAACATAGTATTAGGTGGAAGACCATCACCTATTAACGAAAGTGAAAAACGTCTTCCTCGTAACACCAGGACTAAACTTGCACAGTTGAGGTCCGGATGGAGAAATATGCTCGAGTGTTACAGGGAACGGATTGGGATAAGCAATAATGATTGCTGCTCCGAATACGGTCAGTCACCGCATGACACAATCCATCGGTTTAATTGTCCGTCCTTTAGACTCCTTTAGACCTTTGGTTACGACTAACAGTAGTAGATTCCTTGCTGGGTTACATTTCTGTCTATCTTCCTCTTTCATCCATAATATTATAATAAATTGTATATACATATATATTTCCTGATACAGCCAAAACCAAGCTGTTACAACAACAACAACAACAACCAGGTACTAATATAGCCCTACAATATTCCACAAAAGTTTCATAAAAATCTGTCGGAAAGTTTTGTATTCCATAAACAATATACACAAAATCTCATTTTACATATGAAAATCCAACGCTGAAAATGCAACGACTGAGCACTGCAACCGCCAATTTTGCTGTCAATATGCACCTTACCCTTATTGAAATATCATGGTAATTTTTTGACAATTCTAGTACGATACATACATACATACTCGTATGTATCAAATCTCATTCATCTACGTCAATTGCGATTTTGGTTTTTCTCTTAAATGGGGTGTCCAGTGTTTTTATGTTTACCGGTTCACTTTGCATACATATGTACCACTTCACTGTGTCAAACAGTAGCTGAGATATAAAAAAGTTTCGTTTTTCTCTTATATGGGGAAGCGAAGTGTAGCGTGATAGCAACGATCTTTTATTGGATCACATTTCTTCTGGTGCCCTTTATTTATTCGTGTCGCAGATCAATTAGCTGCCGAAATATGACAAATTTGTTCTCTCTCTCTCTCTCTTACATGGGGTTGCGTTGTACTACTCTTTTGAAGATGTATAGCCAGAATCTTTCCCTTGATCGATAGTAAAACACTCCACAAATTTCATAACGATCAGTTCAATAGTTTAAATGACTATAAAGAACAAACCCTAATTTGTATATATGTATATAGATAAATTTTATTCAATTCAATTTAAAAATAAGTGAAAAATAAAAAACAATTTTAATAGCTTTCATAAATATTGTAAATTTTTTAGATACATTTGATAACAAATAAAATAAATTATTTGTATACTCTTCACATAAAGTACTATATACATATATTACTAGTTAACTCGGTGAATCGATATTGAACTAAAATTGAGTATTGAAACTTTTGTTCTTAGGCTATCTGCATTTATATCTGGTAACTTTTCGGTTTTTATATGGCAAACTTTTTTTTACAATCAATAACTGCTTATAATTGGCTAAGTTGATTTCTAATATATACATATACTCGTACTAATGGGCGAGTCCGAATGTGTAAATAAATAGCATTTAATAAAGACTTAACAGTAATTTTTTAGATGTAAGGGTAGTATGTGAAGAGTATGAGCTTCGGTACTACCGAGGCTAACTTTTTTCATTTTTTTTTTGCATTTTAGTTAAACCGATTTGGTTTGCTTTTGCGAGAGCTGTTGCAATTGCTTTTCCGCTTCTTCCAGCTGCTCCAGCCCTTCCTCAAGCGCATCAAGCTCTTTTTCATATTCATCTAAAAATTGTTCACGTGCAACCGTTTGCGCTGCATGCTCCTGTTCCGCTGCACTTATCATTTTTTCGCAAATCTGCTTTAAATGATCGAGTTCCTTTGTTATGGTTTTATTCAACTGATGCACCTCTTCGACTTTCAACTCTTGAGACTGTAATAGCCTCTTGAGTTCGTGTAACTCATCCGTCATTGTAGTCAGCTCTTGCGTGGCGCTTGATTCGAATTTCTCATAATTTTCCTTTGCTGTGGCTAGCTGTGCATTGATTGCTTTCAAAGTCGGTTGCAATTGCATACATAGTTTATCATTGCCGTTGGCCAACAACTGTTCCAACTCTATGCAGCGATTTCGTTGAGCGCTACACTTATCATTTAATTCTTGTCGTATCTTAAGCAGCTGTGTTCCAATCTGTCTCACATCGTCCATTGTCGGGCGTAGTGACAGCGTAAGTCCCGTTACGTCTTCCTCACTATACAGACCGGAATAGCGAAGTTCACGCATGCGTATATTAAAATCTTCCAACTGATCAGTGAGTTCCTTGCGCTTACGCGACAGTAATACCTGTTGATTGAGATCACGTTCTTCCAGATTACGTCCAGCACGTTGTAACACCTCCAGTTGATGCTTAAGTTGTGCATAAATTTCGTTGTACTTATTCCGTTGATTTGCATCGTATTTCTGTTGACGCACAGTTTGCTTTAACTCTGCAACGCATTCGTTAACAATCATCAATTCATTTTTAATTGTTAGCTGCGTGTTTTCTAGCATTGTACGCTCCTGTTGCAGCTTCTGCAATTGTGCGGTGCAATCGTTGAACAGCTGCTCTAATTGTTGATGTTGCATTTCGAGCTTCTTAGCGAGCGTTTCATCTTTATCAGCTACCGGCGGTGGTAATTCATCGCGTAATTTTTCCAACTTCGTCAGCAGCCGTTCCGATTCTGCGTTCGGTGCAATTTCGCCCGGTATGTTGCAACGTTTTCGTATAAGTTTATCGGAGGTTTGCTTCTGCAGTTCAACATATTCTTCCGTTAATTGTTTGTCCCACAGCTCGAAACTTCGTGCGGCATCGTGGATCAATTGTGCATGAAAATTGGCATCTAGTGTGCCCAATATTGAGCTTATGCCTGCATTGCTGGCATTTTGCGACATTGCCGGACCCTCATCGGCCAATTCAAATTCATATGGATTGACGCCTTCCAGCTTCTGGTTTGAAAAATGTTCCAGCTGACTTGGCGTTGGTGGCGCAAGGTCCATAAGAAAATCAAGCAATACAATGACATGACCAAAGGAGTGCTGTGTATTCGGTGTCATTAGCCATGATTTATTCACCACAAACGGATAGTTGAGCTTTTGCAATATGCCGGTTATATCCTCGACATGATTGGTGCCCACATTTAAACGACCACGGCTGATAAATTGCAAAAAGAAATTAATAATGCCAACAAATTGTTTGACAGACATTTGCCGTAGATTGGAAGCGCGTGTAAAGAAATCTGGACCAATGCCGGGTATTGAGCCCGTTGTTGTCATTTCATGCAAATACTCAGATATGCGTTGTGTTTGTTCTTGTATCCATTTCTTGTCAAGATGCATGGGGCCACGCTCAGCACCGCGATCTGCAGAGAAGAGCAAACGCTGCTGTACTATAGTTTTGCGTATGCTGGACGGCGAAGTGCGCATTGGCGTTGCAAAGCGTTCACGCTCCAAAGATGGTGGCCGGAGCCGACTTTGCCTTGTATTGTATTTGACAGAACCGCGAGGCAACGGTGTCGATGGCACCAATTGGCGTTGCGTTTGCCTATATTGTAATTTTGTAACAAAATATATAGTAGTATATACAACAAATCCTAATGCAGCTTACCTGGGCTGGCGTCGTGTTGCTGCTGTACCAACATCAGCGGAGCAATCATCACGATAGTCGGTAAATTCTGATGTGCGTCTCGGACGCTGCATATTTATATCAGTGTGCTTTTAGATTTCAATATTTTATTTATTGTTTGTATTAAAATGGTGGCGTTGCTGTTGTTGTTTCTTTTTTGTTTTTACGATTAATTCAAGCCGCGCGCGCGTCTTTTATTAAAGAAGTACTAAAAAATACCAAAATATGCGGCCGAATGCAAGGCTGCAACTGTTGACAGCTGTCAAATGACGCATGGTGGACTTCCTCTTTCTCGATACGTTCGCGTTCGTGTTAATTTGTCTAAAAACTTGACAAATTTTAATCTTAGGTAATCCATATTTAAATAACATAAATATGCCTAAATAAATGCAGCTGTTCAAAGCAAATATATTGTAGAATTTTTCTATAATGAAATTTTTTTGGTTATTTGTGTATGTTTTGTAAAAAAAATGCAGCACAAATAAGCGAAGCGGCAATAAACAAATTAAAATACATTTGAGCTAAAGCAAGTTTGCAAGTGAAATAGTTGTTAAAAGTTAAAGTGTGCTGTGCTAAGTTTTTGTTTTTAAAGAAATTTTATACGAAAGAAAATTCTTGGCGGCATCGTATTTTGTTGTTGTTGTTTACATGGGAATTTTTTTTTTTTTGCGGCAACTGCAACAATAAACAAATTCATCTACGCGTAAAAACAATTACAAAACATTAAACGCCTGCGCTTTAAAATTAACATACTAAACGTATTAGTTTATCCAATAAAAAAAGAACCTCTTGACGTGGTATAAACCAAGTGGCGAAGACAAAGTGGTATACCCTATAAAGTATTAATGTATATTCTTGATCAGCTATGGAAGACAAGTCGGATTTAGACATGTCCGTCCGACCGTCTATTTGAACGAACAAATCTCGGAAACTATAAATGATTGAAACTTCAAGTTCAAGTATATTTGGACTTCCTTTTCTCTCTTCAGATAACTAGTATTAAATAAAATGCCAATCCCTACCGTAAGGCGTAGATCCCATAAAAAAACTAGCCACAATTTTTAAGTTTTTGTATGGACATTTTGTTAAGTATGCTACAAAATTTTGGTGTATCTTACGTAAATCCGAATAAAATATACTGCATAGGTCCAAAACATACAAACTTCTTCCCTATTCTAAAGTTTTTGTATGAAAATTTTGTTTGCACTCGTCTCTTTAATTAATGATATTTCTAAAGTGATGACACTTGAGCTGTCTAATGGAGAGACAACACTTTCCAACAGTCTAGCCAATCTGAAAAGAATAATACTTGAGGAACCTCGAACCTACCAGTCAAATACAGTGATAAGGCGTTATTCAGAATAGTCTTAATCCGCACAGATACCACATACTTGGATGCTGTATCCACAAGTAGGTGCAATGATTTGCCGGTATATTATTCTTTTATTGATGAGTAGCCAAAACGATTTCGAAAAATTTCATTAAAAAAAAAAAACAAAAACTTAAAAATGGGGCCAAGTTTGTATGGGGTCTACCTCTTAAAATGAGGTTGGCATGTTCATTTCTTACACTTCATCTGAAGAGGAAGAAGTTGAGTCTATCCAAACTTGCAGTCTTCGAGATCTCTTCGTTTAAACAAATGGACGGACGTACAGACAGACGTGGTTATTTCGATTCGACTTTCGATGCTTTATGATGTCTGTCACGCCTTCTTCTGCCTGTTACATACATATGCACAAACTTAATATAACCTTTTACACAATGGGTACAGAATAAAAAAGGAAACTGGAGGTTTTTTTTTTGTGATTTTTCCACCAAAAGCCGCCTTTTTGAAAAAAAATTGTAGAACAAAAGTTTTAGTTTTTTGTTTACAGAAATCATGAATCAAAAAATTTAGGTTTTCCAATGAATTGAAATAAACAATTTCATTAACTCGTTAAAAGTATCGAAAAATCATAATGGGTGTACCTATTTTCTTGATCTTGGGCTCGTTGGAGTCCTATTGGTGACAAGAATAAAAAATAACTTTGTGGCGATGAGGTCTCCGACGAGCACCAATACCAATCTAAGTTAAATCCCTATATTTCGGACTGGGGTGATTCGATTTTATATGTTTTTAAGATCTATTTAATGGAATACTACACGTCTCGAATGAATTTCTCATTAAGAACTTCGTAATTACGCGTATATTATATATTTCGTCACTTGCGTGGACCTACCGTTCACAGTGATAAATATCCTACCGTCCACAGTAGTATTTCAAATCTCTATTTTTAAACTTGACAACATTACTAATTATTATTATTATTTTATTTATTACAGCCATGGTGCGTATGAACGTATTGGCCGATGCCCTCAAGTGCATTAACAACGCCGAAAAGCGTGGCAAGCGTCAAGTGCTGCTGCGTCCCTGCTCCAAGGTCATCATTAAGTTCCTGACTGTCATGATGAAGCACGGCTATATTGGCGAATTCGAAATTGTCGATGATCATCGTTCCGGTAAGATTGTTGTCAATCTAACTGGTCGCCTAAACAAATGTGGCGTCATCTCGCCCCGCTTCGATGTTCCCATCAATGATATTGAAAAATGGACAAATAATCTGCTGCCATCGCGTCAGTTTGGCTATGTTGTGTTGACCACATCCGGCGGCATCATGGATCATGAGGAGGCCAGAAGAAAACATTTGGGTGGCAAGATACTTGGTTTCTTCTTCTAAGCCGTATCTCCATCCATTGTCGTCATCGTTTCGTTGTCGTCGTTGTAGTGTTTAAAGCAGTTATTTTATTTTGTCGATGATATCTAAGTGAATAATGAAAACTATCGGTGCCGATGGGAATAAATTAATAACAAATACAATAAATATATTGTAAGTTTTATGACGAAACTATTGCTGCACGTCTCGCGGCAGCTCCTGTACAAAAATAATCCCAAATAGTAAAACAAAAACGCGAAAAAAATGGGCAAATAAAATGATTGTAAAATAATGACTGTGATCGTATTTTTTTTTTTTTTTTAGAACTATTATGCTAAGCGAAGATTTTAAAAGTGTGAAAACACGAAATATAAACTTGTGCTCAATATATATTGAAGAATGTTTAAGTTTATTTGAAGTGGATTACATCTTTCCCAAAACGTTGAAGAAGTTGACATCAATGCGAAGAAGTTTAAAGTCCAATTTTGATGATAATAGTCTCCAAACAAAAAAACGTTCCTATATAACTAAAAGTACATATTTCTAAAAGCAACGTATGCTAAATATCCATCGAAGTGCTGAAGTAAGTTCTTAACTATTTTGATAGTATTTTAATTTATTAAATCTGTACTCAAGTTTTGATTTTCAGAGTTATTCATTTTTCAACGAAATGTCTAGACACAAAACCAGTTGATTTTGCAAGCGATAAAATAACTGAATATTGAGCGTTTCAGTAAGTTTAACAGGACTGCTTTTCGGAAAGATTTTACGAAAATTAAGTTGACAAAATGGCAAATTTTTCACATATGCTTCAATTTGGCAATTTGAATTTAGTTCGCAAAATTTTCTCATACTATGTAAAAACTAATATTTTATCGAACTCACTTTCGGTAAATCTTCCCGAAGATGAAAAATGAAACAGGCTAGTATATATTATACTTTTAATGACAGTATTCACTAGCTACAAATATGTAGTTGCTCTGGAGAGCAATTTATTCACAGAGACTTAATTTTAAATTTTCTCATTCTTGCAAAATCGATTGAGTTTGTGTACGATAATCTGTTTTAATAATTAACTAAACTTTAATTCAAAACTTACGTATTTAAAGAGTAACAGATTTAATAATAAATATTACACAAATATTTCAGAAGTAATTTCATTGCTTTGATGATTATTTATCACATAATACTATTCTTCAGACAAAGTTAAAATTAGAAGAAAAATATCTACTTATGTACTATATTTTAGGAGCATTACTATATATAACAAAAGCGATTTATGTAACACTTTTGTACTTTTCAGTAGTAAAAAAAAAATTGTTTTCAGTATATAACATCCAAAGCAAAGATTGCGCGTAGACCCTAACTTAGCTAGTAAATAGACGTGTAAATTTGGCCGTGTAATTTTGTCTATATGTCCGTAAATAATGCCTATTTGTGGTAACCTTCATAAAATATTAAAAGAAAACTTAAAACCAAGAAGCTTAGCTATGGAAAATACGACCATTTAATTATTTTACACTGCGCACTAATGTACATTAGATTTACCTGATACAGCCACTTAAGACTCAATGGCAATGCCTGCAAAGAAGTCAGAATAGTGCTCTGAGTAAGGACTGCCACTGGTTGTCTGCAAATGACTCATGAAGACTACATGAAGAAGCTATGATGTTACTTATTCACCAACATAATGAGCTGCTTTCGAAGCAGTTCTTGTTAGCTGCGTATAGGAGCAATCATTCAAATCATGGCACCCTCAAGAGAATATTCCCACCCCAAATAAGAAAGGATATTAGAAGTTACAAACGAGTATTGATCGTTTTATTCCAGAGAATCGTATAGAGAGGAGTATGATTATACTTCAGGGAGGGGGCTCAATTGCATAAAAATACAATTGAACAGTCAGTAAGCTCTAATAGTGATAACATAGTATATTAGGTGGAAGACCACCACCTATTAATGAAAGTGAAAAACGTCTTCCTCGTAACACCAGGACTAAACTTGCACAGCTGAGGTCCGGATGGAGCAATATGCTCGAGTGTTACAGGCAGCGGATTGGGATAAGAAATAATGACTGCTGCCCTGATGCGGTCAGTCACCGCACGACACAATCCATCTGTTCAATTCTCCGTTCCATCCCACTTAATTGATTCCTTTAGACATTTGGTTACGACCAACAGTAGTAGCTTCCTTTCTGGGACTTGACACCTAGGGTTACATTACGGTCTGTCATTCTCTTACATACATAATCGCTTTGCACAATATAATACATTCGTCATATAATAAATTGTATATATATATATATATATATATATATATATATATATATATATATTTCCTGATACAGCCCAAGCCAACAACATTAGGTGTATGACTTGAACTTTTTATTTTAATTCTGTGTGTTTGTGTGTGTGTGTGATAGCCGTTAAAAATAAAATATATTACAACTAAACCTTCTAAAATCCACAATGTGAAGTGATTGACTGACTTAAAGTTTTAAATGTCACGCTGTTAAAGTTTTTAAATAGCCACAATCGCGACCAACTGCAACAGAAAAAAAAGAGAAAATGTTAACATCGGTAGAACCGGAGCTCCAATACTTTTCTCACATTCCATTGTCTAAAAAGAAGTTGAGGCGAAGTTGAGTTCTTAAGAATGCTGTTCGCGAAATAAACTTAGACATACTAGTTCTCGAAAATGGGCGAGTTTCCACAATATATGATGGCATAAGGAATTCTCTGGATAAATTTAATCTTTGGAAATCAATAAAAATAATAGAAAATGCCTTCCCTGCATCATACAACTAACAAGTATAATTTTTTTAAAAATTAATTTTACGTCATTAAACAAACTTGTAGTATGTGTATCATGTAAATATGTTTCAAAAATATGTATAGTCATATGTTTATGTATGTAAAAGGTTTGTTCAACATGCAAACCCATTTGTAACATAGTGCAGGAGCCGTCGGAGTTTCTCTAATTCATGTATTTATATATGTACATATATTCGTGGTCAGCTGAGATACTTTTAGAGTTGTGAGCTTCAAACTAACTACATTTATAAAGCTCTATATATCTTTATAAAGCTTAAACTTTATAAACCCGTAAACTTAAATTTAAGTACATATTTACAAATTCAAATGGGCTTCCTTCCAAAGAAAAGGCAGAATGAAAATCAGTTGTTTGGCTTCAGTTTGTTGTTATGCTTGAGTTCGAGAGAAACGGAACAAAGCATGTTTATTTCTATCTCTCTCCTTTACAATTTCGCGCAAAAGTTTATATGAAATTTTTTATAAGTTTTACCATTTATATTTGTAATTTATGTGGAAAATGCATTGCAAGTTTCTGTCAACGTCTACTATTACGTTGGACTATGCTTTTTACGAGTATATATCAGTAGACGTTGTCCGAATTTGATTTTTTCCATATAAAGAGTCTACTATTAAGAACGTAGTTTAATATAAAATAAAACAACACACGTATTGCATCCAAATGGAATTTAAATCCTTTATTTGACAGATATTTTTATGCCATTAAAGATTTATACAATATATCATTCAAATGGCCGCTTCTATTGCACCAATTTTCAATGACATTGTGGCACATTTCCGCGCTGCGCGAATGTAGGCTTCAATTTCATCCAAAGTTTTGGAAACGTTGCTGACAATTTAACGTAAACCCTAAGAAAACAATCCAGTGATGGTCAATGGCATAATCTTAGAGTTCAGTTATTATGAGGGACACTTCTGCAAAAAAGCGAGTCACCGTACTTTTGGTAATGGGAGGTCGTCCCAATGGTTTTCATAAAATTCGGCGAAAATATTGTTCGATATTATGGCGCAATAACGATTTCCGTTCACGGTAACGCACGCACTTTCCATATTTCCAAAGAAATTAAGTCAGATTATGCCGCCGTACCACAATACAAACCGAACAGTGTTCATTTGCGTATACAAAGGCAATCTATGAACAACATGTGGATATACTATAGGCTTTTTAGTAGGGACATAACACACACAATTTAAAATTTTAATAATATAATAATTTAAAGCACTCTTCAATTTCTTTCAGTATATGTCATCGTCGAAACGTGAGTCAAGGTTTACATTTTCATCTTGGTGAAGTTCAAGAATGAGCAACGTTTGGAAATTATTAAAAATTACTACCGAAATTTTGAGTCGATGGTCGCTGCAATTTTTAAGAATAATCATCTTGGTTGCTATTTATATTTCTGTCCTTACAAAAAGAAATCAAATATTTGTAGTTGAAAATGGTTTTATTACTCTTTAAAATATTCTGCGTGATGATCAATAATCTTTTGCCTAAATTCGAAATACTTTTTTGACTCCGAATGAGGTAGCTCTGAAACATGGTTTTTGAACGCATCAACTGCATCTTCCGGCATAGAAAATCGATGCCCAAGTAATTTTTGTTTGATGTTGTGGTATGAGGATGAGCCCTGTTTTGAGTGCTCAAAAACTCGCTAGTGTGACACGATGTGTGAGTGCTCGCATTGTAGTGATGCAGAATGACTCTTCATCAGCGTTTCGTTTTCGTTATTTCTTCGAAGACTTGTGGCAAACAAATGGTCGTAGTATATCATACAGAATTAACCGTCTTATGTTGCTCTATATAGCCACATGACCATTTATGCAGAAGAAACAGCCAAATCTTTTGTTGGGTTTGGCTCCTTTTGCCAAACAGTCGATTGTTCTTTGTTTCTTGCTCATACGCATATATCCAAGATTCGTCGCGTGTGTAGATGTTACACACAGCGTTTGATGCACCGCGGTTGTACTTTTTTAACATTTCCTTGCACCAATCGACACGAGCACTTTTTTAAGTGTTTGCAATATTAAGCGGGCTCCAATGCGAACAGATAGATCCTCTTCACGTCCAAATAATCATGTAAAATTTTATTGCTGCTTGTCATACTAATGCGCAAGGACGGCTCTATCTCACGATATGTTAATTGACGGTCTTGCTTTATCAGTTCGCTCACAGCATCGATGTTCTCTGGCACAACAATCATTTTTGGACGAGCTTCATAGAATTTCTCTTGGAGAGCGTCGTAGAACATGACTGAACTTGTATTACCAGTTTTTTTTACGGCTCTCAAGGATGGTGCCGTAAAAAAATTGCCGTAAACAATTTTTAGTTCACTGAAGCACTGCTGGCTTGAAAATTATAAAAATGGAGTGATCGCACGAAAATCTTCACGTTTTAATTCCATTTTTTGCAGGATATGACTTTTTCAAGCCTGACTAAGCTCGTACGTCAAAATGTTCTGAGTAAGCCAAAAAAAAAAAAAAAAAAAAAAAATGTCAAACTTTCCAATGGAAACACCAGATGCGCCTGGCAACACTTAGTGTTGCCGGGGCCAGCTATATAAATAGCGCTCCTTATTCTCGCATATAGGCAAGAAATCTTCGAAACGATGTTCCTATTATGTATGTTGTAAGGCGTGCATATAATTCTTTTAGATTTTTTTCATTATTTCTACTATGAAAATGTTACGTTTTTTGCCTACTTTTTGGGCGTCTGTTTAGTCTATACACACATTTAAAAAGCCCCAAAGTATATTATTACAAAAAATATTTGTGTATTGAACTCTATTAACCCATTCTTGATTTAGTCACCCTACACTAAGGCAATTTCCGTATAGGTAATTAAGCAATATAATTACACTGGTGTACAATTGAGTTTATTGATTTATGTGGCCTATCGCAGAGTTCCATCGATGCGTTGAATCTATTTTTTGCATGTTAATCGTAATTATCACTTCAAATTCGATAAAAATCTTCTTGAAGTGTAAAAGTTAATTTACATGATGTGTTTTGCATGTTCGTGTCATATCAAAGGCGTCTGCCATACTGATTCTCTGGGGGCCAATGACATTCGAGTATTCAGTATTCCAAATTAGATTAGTTTGATTGTAAATTAAGTGTGAAAAGCGATATTTTAATTATAAATAATGCGAACAGCACGGAAACTCGTTTTTGCTGTCAACCTTATCGCGCTTTCTAATTCAAACCAACCCATTACGCTAGGCATCTCTTTCTCTTTTTTTTTTTTTTTTTTGCAGTGTTACTGTCACGGCCTCAGCTAGCATCTCGGGTTTTTTGTTATCACATTGAGTAGCACAATTTCAAAAAATAAAAAATTAATATTGCTATTAGCAATAATTGACGACGTATGTACAAGCAAACATCTAGAAGTTTTTTTTTTTTGATTTATTTTTTTTTTTTTGAATTGGCATATCAGTAGACACACAGTGGCGGATTTAGGCAAGAAAGTACCCGACAGCGTCGGGTTATTTTTACTGTTATGGTCCAATTCTATTGTCAAAGTTTACATCGTAACAAAAAAAATCTGTGACTTTGAAACTCATATTTTCTTAACTTGTGATGTTTCCGCAACTTTGGACATAAAATTTTGTACAAAAATCAAAAGAACAATTTCAGCTCAATCAGATAGGTAGAAATGGGTCAAAAGCGAGTGCCACGATTTGATCATTACAATCCAATTTAATAGAAATATGAGTTATTGTTAATGAACACATTCTGTCAACTTTCAGGTATCGCACATGGAACTGCAAAGGTATTCCTTACCATTGATGGCTACGTAGTCGGAGGTACACTTTTTAACATATTTGTAGCATTAGAAGTGCTTCTGTATAAGTCTCTCGGTCAACGAAACAAAATGGTTGTCAGATGAAGCACATACTGGGGTATAGGCGGTATGAGATCTTCTATCGTTTCCTGAAACCTATTTAATGAAGTGTTCCAGGGCTCATCGTGCTCGTAAATGTTTTTATTGTCAAAATAAATACAATAAATACATTTAACTTTAGCAGTTATAATACGATGCTTCGTCGTTTAACAGGCCTGGGCGACAATTTGACTGCAAATAGAAAATTTATTTACTTGAAAAGTTTATATTAGATTTTTTTTTTTTTTTTGTTTTTTTGCTGTCTTAATCCAATTCCTCCAATTCTAGTCATCATATGCTTTTGTCGCTCATATCGCTTTTCATACTTCACATTAAAATCATTACACTTGCAACTTAGATACTATAAATTAGCACAGTTTTACCATGGATTTCAGCAGCAGTTTAAGTTTTTTGAAAAAGTATTTCAGGCAAATTACGCTTAAATGGCTTAAGTTTAGGAAACGATTTAGGAACGATAGTCTATTGCATACGCTTTCCCATTTGATCTTGGCGCGTTCCCCTTTCTGATTGTACTTATTTGTGTACTGCTGTGTGTGTGTAGAAACCACATAGAGAAAGAGGGAGAGAGAGTGAGAAAGAGGGATATTATTCGTGTATAACGCGGGCTTTAGTAACGAAATGAAAAATTTGAAATGTATTCGATCAATTAGTACATATAGTTGAACAACTCTACTATAGCCTTTATTAATTAAAGTTTACGCATTTGGAGTTCTGCAATTATTATACGCTGCACCCATAGGGTAAATGGATATATTAAATTTATGCAAAGGTATGAAACGGGTATGAAACATATATATAGTATATATGTATATTCTTGATCAGCATTGGAAACTGAGCCAATATAGCTATGGTCGTCCGCTTGAACAGCAATTTCTTGGAAACTTCGATTTTCCTATTCCCGCTTCAGAACGGACCAATTGTTTGCTATCCAGTTGAAAATTGGCCAATGCTCTTCTTTTCATTGCAGTTTAATAGAGTATCAAGATTGACCCGCCGCGCCCAGTTTTTGGGGTAGCCTCCATACAAGCACACCGCCCACTTTTCACTTTTTGTATGAAAAACTGTTTTATTGTAGTCAATATCAACTTAATAATTGATACGGTAGCTTTGAGTGAACGGACACTTCACATATACATTAATGGATGGGGACCCGCCCACTTTTTGGGGTAGTCACCATACAACATACTGCCCACTTTCGTGTTTTTGTATGAAAAACTTCTTTATTAAAGTCAGTATTCGGTTGAAATGCAATGTGGTGCCTTTTTATGGTCAGCCGCTTAACATACATAGACTAATGGGCGTAAAACGCACGCTTTATGGGGTAGACCCCATACAAACCTACAGCTCACTTTTATGCATTTGTATGAAAAACATCAATATCAACTTGAAGTAGCTTCGTACACATCTTCTATTGGACTGGACGTGTTCCGCCCAATTTTTTGGGGTAGCCCCTATGTAAACCCCCCACGTTTATGTTTTACAATACGATTTCAAATTTCGTGTGAATGGTATTAGAGCTTCCGGTTCAAACGAACTTAACGTTTTTTCTTGTTTTAGTTTTAGTTTTTATTTGAATTTTTGTTTTTATAAACTTGTTTTTGTTGTTAATTAAGTTGTTGAATTTAACGTCAAACCAAATCAAATATCACCCATATGCACAGATCGGACTACTATACAATATAGTCCCATAGTTCAATTAAAGAACCTTAGACGAGCACACTTGATTGCAGTGTTCTCTCTTGTTGAAACATGAATTAATCACTTTTTAATCTAAGTATTGTATGGAGTACATATGGTTAAACATTTTTCGGTCGGGTATACTCCTCTATAGCATTCTTATTTATTTCGAATTTCTGTTAGGCGTATATTATTTTATGTTATTAGCTGCTTCCTGCCCCTTTTAAGCCCCTAACGCTAACATTAAAAGCTCCACCACTGATGGAATCAACGCGGCACAGACTTTAGGAAATCTAGAGAGTGAGAGAGCAACTGAAGTTCAATGTGGCTGGCTGGCAATAAATAGAATTAGTCATATCACATAGTGTAGCTGCTTTTTGTACACCGTACTGCCAGAACGCTTTTGTGGCGAAATTAGATTATTTCCGACTGCTTCCAGAGTCCAATGCTGCACGTTCTATGACGGCAAAGTATTATTACCCGGCGTAGTCGCACGGCGGTACCTGCCGGTTTATCGGTTTATTTCATATCTGGGCTTTTGCATTTTGAATATTTGATGAATGAATCTTTTTTTTACTCTACTACTTTACTAACTATGACGAAATTTTTAGTTTTTAATCTTAATTAATTTGATTCCGTTTCAGCAGTTGCTGGCCTTAAATAATTTTAATAGTATTGCTTCTGGAATCTTCTGACGCAATGCAATTATTAATGCCCCTCTGAACTTTAAAGTGGATTTATCATTGAAATAATGGTGCTTCTGGGTTCAATATAAGAGAGTAGAAATTGTTGGTTGTAACTAAAGTGCGGAAGGCAATAATGACTGCTCGAAATAGTTGCATTTTTTTTTACTTTTTGCACATAAAATACCCAAATCGACACGGCACCAACATATTTTATAATGCTGATTCATCACATAAAAAAAAATTGAAAGATTACAATGTGTAAAAAAATATTATTTGTGTTAAACACAAAAAAAAAAAAAAGCCTTGATAACTATAAAAACTATGAGATATCAATAAAGTCAGCAACCACAATAATTACACAGTTACTGGAACCATTCCCACACGACACTCATAAATATTAATAAACACAATCAAACATTATTGTATGCATATTTGATGTATTTTGTCCAAGTATCTGTAGCAATGTCTGCCGGTATAGCAATGAAATGCTAGGAATTTTGATGTAAGTCTAAACGAAACATTTATACTCTACAATAAACTTTGCAAGAGTGATATGATTCATAATCCCGTGATCCCGAACTTCAACACCTACTTCAACAAAATGACGAACAAAGAAAGCAGACACAGTGTGCGTTGCTACTCCCATTTTGTTTTCTTCTTCTTTCATATAGGAGTGTGGCACCGCCCATTTTTCTAGTGGTTATAAATTTTCACAGTGCCCTTTACTTATGTACCAAGTCTCATTTATTTGCTTCAAATAGTTACTGAGTTATGACGAATTTGGTTTTTCTTATATGTATATTAGGCTTGGCATGAAGGCTGAAGGTCTATACTAAATATTAGTAAAATAATTTTTAAAATCGTATGAGTAGTTTCGGAGCTTACCTCCTACAACCAAACTTACAAACTTTATCTATTTATAACATTACACAGGTCAACATGGTTTAGTTGTTGGAAAGCTAAGGATCGTATCCGAAGTAGTTTGCTGCATAGAATCCGAATCCGGTGTCAGAATTGGAACATCACGTCAGGATTTTGAGATATTTGAGGTTATGCACCCGAAAAACGGCGTTTTTTTTCTTTCTAATTTCTCAGCTTTCCAACAACTGACATGACCCCGGTATTTGTAGACCTGTGTTATTATTACCTTATATGTGCACGTGGCACAGTCCATTTTTCCAGTGGATCGTATTTCTCCCGCTGCACTTTATATACATATGTACCAAATCTCATCCAACTTCTTCAAAAAGTTGTTGAGATACAAAAAAAAATTGGTTTTTGGCAAGTTTGTATTTGACATCCATTGAAAGCACACATTAAATACAGACAGACGGACAGAAAGTTGGTCGGTGTCGAAATCGACTTCAAACGTAATCGTGCGATAACTTCGTAACGATCGGTCAAATAGTTACTGAGGCGTGGTACCGCACATTTTTTCCAAATTATATATGGTCTATAACACTCAGCGATAGTGTAGTCTTTTGTTAGTGAAAGAATTTTTAGAATTGGTTCAGTTGTCTCAGAGATTATCGCCTACATTCAAATTTGCAAACTTAACTTCTTTATATTAGTGTAGATATAGAAAATGATTCGGAATTGGCTTTATTTATCATTATTTTTTGTTTGGTTTTTTTGGGACGATGTGTTAATGGTTTATTAAACTTATAGGGTCTATGTCTTTACATTTTGAGTGTTATAAATTTCATAACAAAGTTATTTCGTTATGCATACAGTAATATGATTGAGTTTCCCGATTATACATATATCACTGTAGAAGGTAGTTCTGGGAAGGGTGGCTGCAGCACGACCATCACTAAGAAATCAGAAAGTTTTTACTGAAAATTTTGATAATTAAAAAGATATTCAAACGTATTAATTACACTGCCCTGCAAATTTTAATTTTTTGGATGCGAATAAGATAGGACCTAGTGTTTCCGAATGGATTTTTCGTGCTGAACACGAATCTGTTCGGTTCAAAAACTTTCCATCACCTCACGTTTTCGAGAGAATAGGGATTGAAACCCCTAAAAACAGCGTTTTTAATTTAAAAAAAGTGGTCCGCCATGGTCGGCTAATCTTGTCGAACTGAAAACTGATATAGGTATATGCACTTTCTTATTTTTCTTCTTCCGTTTTTGTTTGCTTGTTTTTTTTTTTTTATTTTTTGCTAGAAATTTGTTTGTAATCTCATGATAGGTGGTTTCTCTCACAAAAAAAAAAAAAAAAAATCTTGTTTAAATACTACAAGCGTTATCCGACTTCATGTTGGGTACTTTGGTAATATGATATGAATTTTAGCTATTCTGGATCAGCATTATAAGTTGAGTCGGTAGAGACATGTTCGACCGATCGTCCGACTATAAAAGATAGAGCTTTCAAGTTTCTATATTTAGACTCTTCTGTGCCCTTTCCAGATTATTAGTATTATTGTAGGAAATAATTTAAAACTGCGACCTATAAAGATCTATTGTTTTGTCCTTTTTACTTAAATGTCCTGCTCTAGTTCAACTTGTTAAATTAACCGTAGTATTATCCTAGAATCTAACTTTTTCAGTTGTTCTTCGGCAACACAATGTAGCTGTCCAATATTTGAAATCTACTACTGACTATTGCTTTACATTCTGCAACGATACGAAGATCTACTTCTGACTATTGCTTCACATTCTGCAACGATACGAAGAGAAGTCTCTTCCTTTTGATCACAAAATCTGCATTCTGGTGAATTATATACACCCATCACACACAGGTGTTTCCTCAGTTGACAGTGTGCTGTTAGTATTCCTGTCAATGTGCTCAACTGGTTTCTTCTTAGTGGGAGCATAGCTCTCGCTTTAGGAATATTTTTGCTTGCCTTAGCCCTCTCCAGATAAAGTGTATTTAATGAACATGCTTCATTTTTGAGTTTTCGTATAATTTTTTTATATTTTATTGTTAATTAAGCTAGACATGACAAATCGGGTGTATATTACCTTCCACTGTACGTACAGATCGTACAGATATAAGGTGTAGCCGTCATACAAACCTGTCCCCATTTTTAGGTTTAGGTATGAAAGTTTTGTTTTGTTTTTGTTGTAAACTATGCTAGAAAGGCTAAATTTTGTGTTTGCTAAGATTATTAAGATATCGCCTCAAGATATAGCCACATAAAAATCTACAGTTCAAAAGAGCTATCTTAGACAAGGTACAGCGTATATCGTAGTCGTGTACACTCAACTGATGTGTTCTTTCTTGTTAGAAATAATTATTTGATTTAATTTGAATTAATCACTATGTTACTTCAGGTACTTTTTCAAATATCTGAAAGTTAGAAAGTTATTCAATACGAAATGCATATTTTCTCTGGTACAATCTATTTTTGTACGTAATTTTTTCAAATTAGTAAGTTTTTTTTTTTAATATGCTCAAGCTGGAATTTCACATCTTGCATTTGTTGTTAATAGCTGGCAAATGCAAAACAATTTACCATGTAGAATAAATTAACATTATCCGTCAAGTGGAAAATTACGATATTTAAAAAAATTGCCAGTTGAAGCAACCCATATCGACTAAATCGATAATATATAAAAATAAAAATGAGCTGACTTTAATATTAGACGATAACTGCAGTCAAAAGTCTGTTAAAATAATTTAAACAATAGTGAAGTCTGAAAATTCCAATCACAATGGTTCTGCATTAATGGGCAAAACTGAAAGAAGTTTGCATCTAAACTTGTTACCGAGGAATAACTGCAATATCGTTTGCATGGATTAAGCGATTTCGAGTATTTTACGACATAAGTTTTGGAAAAATTTACGGGTTATGGTGAACAAAGTCAAAAATGTTTACAAAGAAAAAAAAAAAATCAGCAAAATCAATCTTCAAAATGCTTCGCCTTAAATTTTCATATTTAATTTTGTTGAATTTTTGACGATATAGAAAAACTTTCTCTGCTGTTGGAGCTGGCATTCGAACCACGACAAGACAAACGTCGCTGGCTTGTAAAGTTGCACCAACCTCGGCTAACAGGCAACTAACGAGTCGAGTAACCGCATCATAACAAATTGCTTTTCTCGACTACTACGTCTCATACAGACAAATAAATTATAAATTATGGCTACCACATTGCACCGGTCTCTTCAAGGTCGTTATAAGCGATTTCGACTGTTCTCTATACATACCTAAATACGTAAATAAATATATGACAGTGTATAAAAATATATTGCACTATTCGATACTGTATTTGAGATAAAGGTGTAACTAGCAAAAACAAAACAAACAAAAAAATTCAAGGGTAGTATTGTGAGCTTAAATCGTAGATACTATTGAAATCAGCAATATAATGACAGACAGACATTATGCAAAGATAGACAGACAGCTGCATTCAAAGCTACTTAAATTTTTAAACGTTTTGTATGGTATAAATGTGTTTGTAAAGTTCTTCAAACAAAAGATTCGAACCAATTCAGGTAAAAGAAACACATGTTCAAAGACACGTCATTGCCATTATACCTATACATACATATGTAAATGTACAGAAGAATCGTTTTCATAAAAACTGGTTTTTAACTTCGCCCTATAGACGATCTTTTCGCCAATTATTTTTTTAAATTGTTTTTTTTTTTTGCAGCGGCATTTCAATAATTGAACACATGTACATATGTATGTACGAGTATGATTTCTGTTTCTTTTATACTCTACATATATAGTATTGGAAGTGTATGCTTAGTTTTTCGGAAGTTTTGTAATGTGTTGTGCGAGACGAGTTGATCTAGCCGGTTCGAAAATAAAAAAATTTATTATGTTTGATTACTGTGCTTAGCCAAAATTTTTGCTATATCTATCCGCATCAAATATACAACTTAATCTCATATCGCACCCAGGTGGATGACTGGGAGATCACATAGACTAATAAAAAACGATTCATCTCTTCACTTAAATGAAACGAATCTTCTAAAAATTTTCTTTTGAAAATGGTTTTCTATACTTTATGTGCCTATTCGAAGGTTTTAATTTCAGTATGCTTTTTTGCCAAGCAGTTATATTTTTGGAAAGTAAACCAAAATGTCTTCTTGCTGAAATGGCTTAAATTTGATTGCGAATAGATGACCTGTCCTAAGCTAATATGTTGTATAAATCTTAGTACTTTCCTACGATCTAAACTTCTCAGTTGCAACTTTCTAATAAAGTGATGCTGCTTCTAGCTCCTCTTCGTGGTCACAGAATCTGCATGCGGGTGAGTTTTGTATCCCCAAACCATATAGTTGTTTCTTTAGTCTACAGTAGAAGCATTGGCATTACCATTACCATCGCAGTGGACTTAACATATGTACCAAATATCAGCCATCAGCGTAAAATAATTGCTAAGGTATGACAAATTTGGGCTTTCTGGAAGAGCCGATTTTTCGGTGTCCGAAATATGTACGAAATCTCATCTATTTGCCTTAAGTAGCTACTGAAATATGACGAAATCGCGTTATCTCTTATATAGAGGGCTTGGAAAAGCAGACAAATTACAATACACTCAAAAAATAACCCATATCCAATGTTCGAATCGCGAGTTCATAAAAAGAAATCCAATAGAAAAAAGCGCTTTCAGCTTTTCGCGCATTTTCGAATTATACTGATAACTTTAAAAAAATTTTCTTTCCCTAAAACCTTCTTCGAACTACTATGCTAAACCGGCTAGCCGTTCTCAAGTGATGTGCTTACCAAACAAAGCTGTTAATATGTCTGAAAGTTTGTAACGCATTAAAGGAGGCATCGTAGACCCAATAAAGTATATATATTCTTGAGCAGCTCGACGAGACGAGTCGATCTAACCATGTCTGCCTGTCTGTATGTTGTTGTGCATTTTTTGGAGACCAATATTTATGCTATCCAGTTGAAAATTGGCACATACACTTCTTTTTATTGCAGTTTAATAGAGTATCAAGACTGACGCCCACTTTTTGGCGTAGCTCCCATACAAACTCACTGTACGAAAAACTTTTTATTGTAACCAATACAAACTTAATAATTGATATGGTAGTTTCTAGTGGATGGACGCTTCACATATACAATAATGGGTGAGATCCGCCCACTTTTTGGGGTAGCCCCCATATAAACCTACCGCCGAGTTTTGTGTTTTTGTATGAAAAACTTCTTTATTAAAATCAATATTAGGTTGAAATACGATGTGATGCCTTTTTATGGACAGTTGCTTAACATATGTATACCAATGTTCGTGTCCCGCCCACTTTTCGAGGTACCTCCCATACAAACGCACCACCATTTGTGTTTTTTATAAAAAAAAAATTCTTTTTTTAAATGAATATTAGCTTGAAATTCGATGTGGTAGCTTTTTATGGGCAGCCGTTTCATATACATATACAAATAGGCGTGTCCCGCCTACTTTTTGAGGTAGTCCCATACAAACCCACAGCTCACTTTTATGCATTTGTATAAAGAACGTCAATACCAATTTGAAAATCGATATGGTGGCATCTTATAGATGTTCGCTTCATACACATCTGCTAGTGGGCGTGCACCGCCCACTTTTTGGGGTGGTCCTTATTTAAACCCTCCCCCTCAGTGCGAATGGCTTTATAGCTTCGGTTCAACCGAAGTTAACGTTATTTCTTGTTTTTATTATATTCGGTGACGTTAGATTGTCTGTAGCGTATGCAAGCTTCGACTCCAACGATATTAATGTTCAAAACAATTAAATACTTGTGTATACTAGGTATGGAGTATTACAGAAGATCAACGCAAAATACAGCTGTCTGTTATTCACGATATCTTACAGCATAGTAATTCGGTGGATTAGTTGGCATTACCTATGCTAGATTGCGCGTTACGTGCCTATTGCGATACCGCGCTCGACTGGCATGCTGCTGATGGTAGCCGGCCAAACTCCATTCAGCTTGTTGCCTAGCTAATTTCTTTGCTGTCTTTTTGATAAGCGAACGCCGACGTTGTCGCCACCACTACTAGGTACCTGTATCTCGCAATTTGTCAACACGTGCGTTCCGCCAGACTGCTGCTAATAGATTAGAATTTTTTTTTTTAATACTCGTAATATACGTTTTAGTTTTTTGATTAAACTTTATTGTGGTAAATTGATTTTCAGTTGCATTAACCGCAACAAATACATTTATGTATGTGTTTTTTTTTTTTTTTTTTTTTTTGTAATTATAAACCCTGATTTGTGTATTTGGTGCTGGTGCCTGCTGTGTATATCTTTTATTCATTTTTTTTTTTTAAATTTAGACTGAGCCTTATTATTTCGATGAGAGAACGAATTTTAGCAATATTTATAAATGATATATGTGTTTATAATAAAGTAAAGTGTACACAGCAAAATACATAGATGAACTAAGTGAGAATTATCTTCTTTTTTGTTTTTGTAATTATGTAGAGCATCATTTGTGTGTATGTTTTTTTGCATGGTTACTTTTTTACTATTAATATAAAGTTAAATATGTCGATAGTTTTATGTGTTTGTGGCATCTCTCCAATCCACATCATGATTTCGACAACTACCAGAGTCGCCAAAAGAAAAGAAAAGAAAAAAAACAAACGCCTCATTTTACTTCAGCCGCCTCTAATGCTTTTCTTATATGCAGGCATTGCAGCAACGCTTTATGAAGTCTGAGAAAAATATTCCAGAGATTTTTTGGGATCGGCAACCATGGTCATCTGACCAGGCTTCCAGTTAGCCGGGCACACCTCACCAAATTTATCGGTATACTGGAATGCCTGCACCAAACGCAATGTCTCATCAACGCTACGTCCAACAGGCAAATCATTAATGGTTATTTGACGTAAATTCTGCTTATCATCAATAATGAAAAGACCACGGAATGGTATGCCAGTCTCCTCATCAAGTACGCCATAATCACGTGCAATGCGCATCGATTTATCGGCCAAGAGTGGAATGTTCATTTCGCCGAGACCGCCTTTTTGGCGTGGCGTATTAATCCAGGCCAAATGTGTAAACTGGCTATCGGTGGAGCAGCCAATTACTTCGCAGTTAATATCACGGAATTCCGAAGCACGTTCCGAGTATGCAATGATCTCCGTGGGGCAGACAAAGGTAAAATCAAGCGGATAGAAAAAGATGACCAAATATTTGCCTTTGTAATCGCTGAGCTTGATGTCCTTGAAAACGCCTTTGGAGACGGCGGTGCCGGCAAAAGCGGGTGCGGGTCTTTGCAGTTGTGGCATCTAAAAAGTGCATAGAAAATTGATGAGAGAGAAAAAAGGGAAAAATTATTTTAAAAAAATATTGAAAAAAGGTCGACAATAGTTATGCAATAAAGTAATCAAAAAAAAAAAAAATTTCCATAAAAAAAAAAAAAAAATTATATATAGTACAGGGTGATTCTTTTAGATTCCATTTTTGACACGAATTAAACTATCATAAATTGTTCAGTACTAGGTACGCTATTGTTATTTGTGCTCAGTTTGTTTTGTCATTTTATTATGAATATACAAACGTCAGAACTACGGTTGCAAATTTATTTCGAAAATCGTTATTCAGTTTAGGAATGTTACCGTACACTACCTCCATTTTACGCTCGACATAATCATTTAACCGAGCGACTAATTCGATTAACCATGAATCGCTTACTGTAAAGGATAATACGCATCTGCAGTGCGCACCAAAGAAATAATTGCTGCTGTAAAGCTTAGTATTGAGGAGGTCTCATATTAATCGATCCGTCTTCGCGCACAGCTATTGCAGCTGTATGTATTCACTTTATGGAAATTTTTATGTAAAGACCATGGTCTATGACCTTATAATTTTCAGCTGGTGCAAGAATTAAAACCGAATGAGCATCGTTTGTGCCGTACATTCGGTCAATGGGCTGAAAATCAACCCACTCGCAATGTTCTGTTCAGTGATGATGCACATTTTTATCTCAATGAGGGCATGTCTGTAAGCAAAAGTGCAACATTTGATATGAAGAAAATCCACGAGAGATTCTCGAGGCATCTTTACAACCATAAACAAACAAGAATACTGCAGTCGATTGTGCTCGACTGCGAGTTAACTTGTTTAACAAACCTTTTATGAATCATAGATTGTATTCGTTAGAGGTCCGATCTGAACTAATGCTTATGGCATATTTTATTAGAAATGATAAAAAAAATTGGAATTCATTAAAAAAAAAAAAAAAAGTATAAGATCTTGGCGTATATGGGTTATTTTGTAAGGATTGACGTAAGATATTTGATATTTTTTAGTTTAATTTAGTACAAAACAAAAAAAAAAAAAAACTGCATACAAAAACTTAAAATTGCAAGACAACTTTGTATGGAGGTTACTACTTATAGTGGCCCGATCTGAACATATATTTTATTAGGATTTACGTAAGATGCAGCAAATTTAATGATAATAGCGCAATTAACAACAAAACTAACAAATATTTTCATACAAAAACTTAAAAATGGGGCCAGGTCTTTATGGCTTCTTCTACTACTTTAAAAATGATGAATGAGGCCCTCGAAAACGTTACCATCAACGGCTAGCGCTATAGTGCCATGATTAACGATTATTTCGTGCCCCAAATTGAATGGGATGTTTATTGAAAATATGTTTTCCCAACAACACGGCGTCACATGCCACAAAGCGCGTCAAACAATCGATCGACTCACTGAAGGAAACATTTGGCGAACGCTTTATTTCTCTATATGAAGCAATCAATTGACCAATGAGATCGTGTCATGTAACGGCTTTGTATTATTTTCTCTGAGGTTATATGAAGTCATTCGTTTATGCGCACAGGCCAACAACTTAGAACGAAAACATTTTGCGAACCATTGCCGAGATACGGCGGCCCCCATTGCTTAAAAAAATTGTTCGAAAATTTGATAGAATGCGCCGCACGAAATTATCTTTCTAATAAAGCCAATTTTCAGTTTGTAATTATGTAATCTCAGTATTTTAAATCAATGCAAAGTTCTACACCTCTAAAAAAAGCACCCGTTATATATATAATATAATAATTGAACGAACTGGTTTTCTTCTTCGTTTAATTTATTTGCAGCTGCTGCGCATTGAAATAGCTAAATAAGCAATAAATAGCAACAACACCAAAGGAAAAAAACGGAAAAAGCTGATACAAACGAAGAAGAAGAAGAAAGTGCGCAGCATCTGCCGCCGGTATTCATTTTTGCAATGTGTAAAATAAGAAAGAAAAAAAAAATCTAAAGCCAGTTACCGGCGATTTCGACGTTGTCATGGGCGGCCATTAGCAGTTGCCATTTCGCGGAAGCGTTACTTGCTATTTTTCTTTTTTTTTTCTATTAGCAAAACTTATTCGAAACGCTTCTACACACACACACACACACACACACATGCATTCAAATATAAAGAAAAAAAAAAAACAACATAATCAAAGCAGCAACCACATGCGGTGCTTTTGTACGCCGGCATCGGCATTTCAACCATTTCCTCTCTTTTCATTTCTTCTTCTTCTTCTTTTTTCATTTACACAATTACAACAAAAAAGTAAATCATCATCTTTAAACGTACACTTTGCAATTAATTTACCCTTAAATTATTTTTATGTAGTGTCATGTTAATAATAGTTTGAACTGCAACTTACATTTACTTGAGATTTTATTTCACAACGTCGGACAAATATGAGTTAAAGTAAATTAATTAACGTAGCACTTTCGAAAACTCTGCGTTGCGTAAACTGACAACCAGACGACTTGAAGCACGAGCAGCGAATGAAATGAAAGTTTAACGAGATGTGTTGAGCAGATGAAAGCCACTCTCGAGTACTACCAAGCGAAGTATGCTCATTTCGATTACTTTGGTTATCGAATTCGTCGTTATGGTACGACTATTTTGGTTATCGAAACAACATCGATTCGCTTCTCGCAAAATCAGCTAAAAAGCTAAAAAAAAGAGATGAATTTAATTTAACTGATTTTCAATTTTTATGGTGTGTTATCATTTTGCATCGGCGGATCTAGGAGGTGGGGGCCGGATGGTGGCGACTGCGAAACGTACGCCCTCCTACAGCATTTTAAATATTTTTTCACTTCTTTTTCATAAAATAATAGTCAAAAAATAAAAAAACAATTAACAATGTAGCATATAAAATTGGTATTGTCTGGTTTTCTCTAGTTTTTTAATAATTTGGAACTGCAAACGGAACAAATTTTTCAAAGATATTATAAAAAAGTTTTTTAAAAAATCTTCAGCACTAATAATATTGAGCGGGTTATGAACCGGCAACCAGTTTATATTCAAAAATTTACTGTTGAAAATAGAATAGTTTGCACGTTTAAATAATCGTTTTTGCGTGGAAGAAATATAATCTTTTGCCGGTTCTGAAATTGTGAAACTAATATCAAGTGTTGGATGGTAGGGGTTCTCGAGTGTAGAAATAGAAGGTACTCTATTTGAGGTACCAACCCAAAAACTATCCACGAAAACCAAGTACAATTGCTTATTATTTATATTACACACGTTGTTAATGTGTTTCAAATTAAAATCGGTAAGAATACAGATCGAATTGTCATCTAAGCGCACATGATCAAGAAACAAGGACTCAGTTGAACTAATCCAACTGATATTGGGAAGATTAAAGTCTTTCATAACATTGTCATTGTCACGCATTTGTGAGCAAAATTGTGTAATAAAGTCAACATGAGAGCCATAAATATACTCTGAAGAGTTCGGTGGAATGTACAAATATGACATAAAAATATTGTACGAATTAATTTTAATTTTTACTGCGACGAATTAAATATTATCTGTATTACTAATGATATTTTTCGAACGAATATTCCACGTTAACAGCAATTAAGACTCCTGAAACCGGTTCAATCCATAAACAGTGAATTCAGTGCTTAGAACTTCAAAATTTAAAACAACTGGTTGCAACTAAGTCTCCGAAAATATCAGTACGTCAAATGATGGTCACATACTATTACGATATACCGATTTTCATTTAACATATACGAAGATGACGCAGTAGACTTTCTGAAATAGCAGACGATGGATTAAGCAAAAGCATATATAGATTTAATTGCTATTAAACTATTTCACGCATTTTACGTTTCACGTCTTATTCTTGAATGAAGGGGAAAAAAAAAACGCTAAACAGCAGATCATCTCCAACATCATTATAATGCTACCTCTCACACATCGAGTCTTACTTTGGCCTTTTTGGAGTAGAAAAAAATGACAATAAATTGGGCGGTCACAAGCCATACAGTACTGATTTGGCACCCAATGGCTATTCTTATTCCTGCATGTCGAAGATAAGATGCGTGAAGAAGCGGTTGAAACGTTAAAATTGCATATTGGAGATTGGCGATGGTATATCTTCAGAGTTGAAAAAAAGCTTCTCGAATTTGTTTGTGTGTATGCAGAAGTGTATTGATGTATATTTTGAAGTAAGAAGTATTCGTAATGCTTAATTACTTGAGATACTAGAATTATTATTTGTAAATTTTTTTTCAAATTTCGATTCGCAAATTAAGTGAATAGTCGATTGCTAAATTTAACGGAAACTGTTTCGCTAGAGGAACTGCAACTTAACAGTTTGCAGCACTGGTTCGTTGCTGTTGCATACTTTGCAGCACTGCAGATATTTCCCTTTCACTCTTTCCGAATGTATTGCGTAGTATTTGTGTAAGACAAAGCATACTTTTCTGCGCTTGCTCTTATATGCCACCATGATTTTATACCCTGTAACCAAAGGGACAACGATATCATATGTTTACGCGAATGTATGTAACAGGCAGAAACATCCGTGATAGACCAAGTTAAGTACATATGTATATTCTAGAAGTCGATTTGTATGAAACAACAGATCTCAGGAACTATAAGAGCTACAGACTTCAAACTTGAATATTCAGATTCTTCTTAACCATACATCTTATATTAAATGAAATTTTCAAATTTCGCTCGCTAGTTAAATTCAATTTTCGATTATTTTTATGTACATATATGTTTTATATGGTGCCATGGATCAGCTATTTAGAATTTTTAGTTTGTATTTGACAGGTTAGACGTGTGTTTTTTGAGTGTTTAGTGATTTTTTGCAATCGAAAACAATGGATTAAAGAATCAATATTAAACAACACCGTAATCATGCCTCAGTCCCCGTATTCATTGGATTTTTCTCTTGCGACGTTTTCCTGTTTCCAAAACTGAAAAGACCCATGATAGGACGACATTTTGCCATGATTGAGGAAATAAAGACCGCATTGCTGGAAGATCTAAAGGCCATAGCAAAATGCGCATCGGTTGTAAAAATATAAATGAAGAATAATTATTTTTATGTTTGCGGTGCAGATAGGTTGTGATTCGGCCATTTGACTTGTTTGTTGCCTATTAGCCGGAGTTCATAAGCTGATGCAACTTTGGAAGCTAGCGTCGTTGGCCTAGTTTTGTCGTGGTTCAAATGCCAGCTACTTCAGCAGAGAAAATTTTTCTAAATCGGCAAAAATTCAATAAAATTAAATACTAATAAAATTTTGGGCGTGTCTGGCTTAGTAAACAACAAAAAGGGGGGCTTACTTTGAAGGGGACAAAATATTTAATGATGAATAACAAAATATTTTTTAAGTAAAGAAAACGGTCTCTTTCAAATTATGCAAATTTGCGCCTAATAAGCGCTTTGAAGTTATATATATATACATATATGCATATATAATTATATTTATTTGTAGGTATATGCAACATTATTTTTAAATTTCACTTAATGTGGTGAATTTATATCATTGCTAATGGTTTGCATTGTTTTTCTCTGTGAGAACATACTATTAGTTTATACACAAACGTTTGGCTGCTCTCTTTTATGTTCCTACATTTTCAATTGGCAGTTTATCAATGTCTATCGCGCTCTAACATCGCCATCGTTAAAGAAACAGACAGTAGAAGGAATACCTCGCCGACTCTAGGTCATTTTGTGTGGTCTCCACGTGGTGTTACCGATTTAACTTATCTACCATAAATCTGGAGCGATCTTTTTAAGTGGTACAGGGTATTTAACTGTCAGCGTGCTTAGTTGTGTTTTTTGTCCGCAGTTTCTTTGCGAAAAATGCTATCAGCGACGAAAGCGGCAATAATGGCGTACTTTTGGTTTCTAAGTACATAAGTACAGTGACGTGCAAAACATTTGCAACCAAAAATAACTTCATAAAAATGTGCAATTGACAGAGTAATAATTCGCAATTGAATTTACTTAAAGCAAACCATCTTTATTGATTAAAGATAATTTCTTCACAAAATTAAAAAAAAAAAAAACAGAAAGAAAAGAATCGTTTTTGATCTACTTAAATTATAGAAAACTATGTATTGGCATTTCACTTATTAAACTTTGCAAATTGTAGAAATTGATGATATAGCTATATTATTTTTTATCTCTGAACACAGTCTAAATTAAGGCTTAATTGAGTACTTGATAATGCTTATTTGTATAAGAATGTAATAATGGGAATAATTTTGTTGTGTATGAAATAATTGAAAATATAATAGGTTATTCATTAAAAAAAAAAAAAAAACTTACAATTGGGTGAGGTTTTAACTCACCAATATTCAAGTTTGTTAGCCAGCATGCTATACTGATGAGTTGCCGAGGCCTCAAATCTAGCTTGCGTTCGATCACTGAAATATTTTGTATTAAGTATTATAATTTTCATATTGTATAGTGTGAGTAGTATATTTATTTTGACACGAAGTTTGTAACTCCCAAAAGGAGACGTCAGATACCCCTTAAAGTACATATGTATATTTTCGATTAGCTCGACAAGACCAGTCCATCTAGACATGTCTGTCTATCTGTGTGCGTATGAATACAGGAACAAGTCTCGCACTTTTCAAACAATCTTACTAATAATTGTTATGAAGAGTCTCTGATGCCAGTATTTGTACAGTATATTTTTAGGCATAGCCCTCATACAAACTCAGATTCCATTTTTAGGCTTTTGTGGTCAATTCATTTCATTATAGTCAATATTAACTTAAAATGTACAAAGGATGCTTGTAGGGAGCTATGCTGAACATTTCTATAAATGTGGGAAGCTCAACACTCTTTTTAAACTTGAAACTCATATGAGCAGGATAAAACAGTATTCTGCGGAAAAAAGCCGCACTTGCAAAAATAGCAACAAATATAAAATGTGCGGAACAGAATTGCTGAAATTGCGAGATATAATTGACCAAATTCAAAATATACATTCGATCAGTTGGCTGTTGAGGCCTCGTAGTTAAGTCCGAAACAGTTATCTTCGTGGCTAAAAAAGAGTTAAGGTTAAATACTTTTTAATCAAAAAATGACCTTGGGCCAGCTAAAATGTTGGTCCGCTAACTAGATATATTAAAGTTAGCAGACCAATGCTTTGTTTTCTTTTTGGGCATGAACAAAAAATATTTTAATTACGAGTAGAACACAAATTAAGCTTTACAAAATTACACTTTAATATGTTAGTCCATTCATTATAGAAAAAAACCCAGGAAAAACACTAATTTTTTTACACAAATAGTTGAATGAGGCACTATATATATTGGAAATCCAAAAAATTCGTCACTGAATTTGGAGCTTCTAAAAAGCTATTGTATGTGATGCAGTTTCCGCGAAAATCGCTATTGAAAAGAGATACTAATTTTCTATTTCTTGTACACGCTACTTTTCGTTAAAAATTTAATTGCTAAAAAACTATAAGAGTATACGACTACGAAGTAAAAAATTATAATTTATAATTTAAAATATATATGTAAGTAAAAACTATAAAAAGGTTTCTTCTCGGTTTTTTTTTCACTAGAAAATCTATTTACAGATTTATTCGAAACGCTTTGTTTAATTATAACCAGATATTTGGTATTATTTTAAGGAAAAGATAATACATACTTCAATGTAGGGCTAAAAATTAGAGTAACAAATTTAATGTAATCATGTCTCAGCCAGCGTATTCACTGGACTGGGTCCCCTGCGACTATGTCCTGATCCCGAAACTGAAAAGTTCCATGAAAGAACGACGTTGGGTCACGATTGAGGAGATATTAAGTGTTTCAAGGATTGGAAAGAAGCGCTGACTGTATTATAACTGAGGGGAATTACTTTGAAGGAAACAAAATAGATATTGATAAATTAATAAACATTTTTTGAGAAAAATAGTCACCATTTTATATTTTTGAACAAACCTCGTACGTGTAGTATGTGTACACTTTGTATGCGTACACACTGTGTCATAAACTCAGCTGGAATGAAAAACAAAAAAAAAAAACATAAAAAAGAGCCACAACAACAACAATGTAATGTAGCTGTCAAGTCAATGTAATATGTAATGGCCATGGTCGCTAACACAAACATGCTGTCCTTGTCATTCCTAATATGATGGTATTGGTCATGGCGTCGTCGTCGTTGTCATCTTCGTTGATATTGAAATGCCGTTAGTTTAGTACACAAACGTAACTGTTGGCGTACAGACCAGACTCGACTAGACGCGTTTCGTATAACGTCAACAAACGTCGGCGACTGACGGACGGTAAACGACGACGACGGCAACGGCAACGGCGACGGCGACGGCAACGGCGACGACGACGCAAAGAATTGAAAGCTGTTTTTATTATTTTTTCTTTATACACAATACTAGCGTACAATATATACATAGCAAAAAAAAATTCATAATTGAAAAGAAGAAGAAGAAAAAAACAGTATTGTTTCTTTTGTTATTCTGCAATTTAAAAAAAAAGAAACCAAAAAGAAAAACAACAACAAAAACTAGGAGTATATTCTTTTTTTCTTCTTCTTTACTACAGGCCACCATTCGTCGCGTTTCAGTGCGCACTTGTGTGTATGTATATGTGTGCGCATCTGTGTGTGTGTGTGTGTTTTTGTGTTGCGCAGGATATGATATACATGCATATACAGAATTACAACAACAAAAAGAACAAAATGAAATAAATAAATACGAAGAACCAACTCAAATATATAAAAGCAAAAATAATGTGAAAACTAACTTGAAACTAACTAAGCAAATTTTTTTGTATATATTGTTTTTATACATCCATACATACATACATACATACAAATATATGTATATATACATACATATATAATTGAACATATGTATTTTTTATATGAAAACATAAAGTTTATATATAAATATATGTTTTGTACTTAAAATGTACAAAAAATTAAAAAAAAAAAAAATTCCAGTAATTAATTAAAAAATTAATAAAAAATCGCGTGAACGAGTACAACGAATATTTCTATACACAATATACAAATAAAACTTTTTATACGTAATACATAAAATTTGTTAACATTTAAACGAACGAGCGAATAAATAAATAACGAAGAAGTAAGAGTAAAGTATAGTATAGTATAATAAATATATAAAAACAAAACGAAAATTTCGCCAATAAAAGTCAGAGAGACAAAAAATACAACAAAATAAAAGGATAAGTGAGAGAAAAACTTTTTGTATACATAATTGTGATTTGTTGGCAGTTCCGGTAACAAAACAACAACAACAACAACAACAACAACAACAACGAGAAAATCCGAAGCACCCGATGGACGCTTGATAGACCTAACTCAATTATAGCAAGACCAAAAAACAAAAAAAAAAAAAACCAAAGAAGAAAAACGAAGAACAACAAAAACAAAACCAAAACCAAAAAAAGTATAAGAAATATAGCAGCATTTTAGGCCACAAAGCCACAGTGGAGACCAATGAATATGCTACACACATTTAGTGGAGGCGCAAGCCTTAACGAAGCGGGCGGTAAGTTTTAAAGTATATTCTTATATGTATACATATATATTTTTATACTATATACATACAGTAAATAAATCTAATATGCCACTTTATGTAAGAAAACAAAAAGAACGCAGCTATCGAGTATACTCAACTGCGTAATACGCTGCAGCTTGTTTAATACTGCTTATATATGATATGTTTGTTTATATGTTTCAGTGGCTCGATCCGGTCAGCGAAAAGGAATAGTTTATTAGAAAAATTAATTAAAAGTAAAAGTAAAAATAAAAATAAAAACAAAAACATTCATACATAAACTCAAAAATACGGCGGTTGTTTGAATAGAGAACTAAACCACGAAATGGTTCGATCTTGAACTATATGGAATTTATTAAAAGCAAAATGTTGGCATTTCTAGCTTATTTAGAAACAAAAACAAAAAAAAAATGTCATACAAAAACATAAAATTGAAGTGCAAGTTTGTTTGTGTGTTACCGCTTAAAATGGGATTGGCATGTTTCTTTAATATCTGAAGAGTTAAAGAAGTGTCTAAGTAACCAAATTTGAAGTCTCTATCGCTTATAGTCTCCGAGACGGACATATCTATGTCGACTCGCCTTCTAATGCTGATCAAGTATATACATATGTATGCATATATAGTTTATAGAGCCTGGCACGCCTTCTTCTTTCTGTTACATACAATTGCACAAACTTAATATAACATTTTACCCTATGGGTAAAAAACAAAAACGTAATTAACACAGCTATAAAATAGTGTTATATGTACTGTTATCCATTCTCTGTTCTTCTATGTAACAGGTATTTCACATTTAGAGGTTCTTTTTTTAAATTTTAAATAAAACACTTAAAATAGAATTGGATGTCGGAATCTTTTATTAGATACCGAAAGAACTATCTCTGACATTTACTTTTTAAAGATAATTTTGTGGATGCAAAGGCGATTCATGAACTATACGTGGGTTTTCAGCACTCCAATAAAGACAGTTATGCTTATTTTCGAAAACATTCAGACAAAAATTCTCATATGTATATATTGTAAACATAAATGTTAGTATGTAGGGTCATATATTGTATTAGGGCTAAGCATGAATATTGTATTAGGGTTATTATAATCGATAAGATGGTAACCGATCGAGAATGATAAGAACTGGTAAAGATGGTAACCGATCGAGAATGATCAGAACGATCAGAACGAGTATTCTAGATATTCTAACTTGGCTAATGAAGAAACAACGAACGGAATCATCCCGCACACATGACCATTTAAGGCAAATACATGAACGCTAGACGATTTTGTAGCTATCAGCTTTTTGTCGTCTACTCAGCGCAGCAGACGTTAAAATGTTTGCTCTATGTTTGTTTTAAATTTATTAAATAAATGCGTTTATTTAATCTTCATAATTATGCCTATGTGTTATTCTGATATATGAGCTATATTATTGTAAAGTTTCATTAAAATCCATTCAGTAGTTTTTGCGTGATGGAGTAACAAACATTCACACATTCATACAAACTTTCGCGTTTATAATATTAGGTAGGTTGTTCGATTCAATTATCTTCAAACTTAACGTCATTTTTGATATTTCACAAAAACAAACTCAATGCAAAAAGGCAATCCAGGCAACTGGACAGCAGCAGATTTTAGTTTGCTGCCTATTAATACTTTTGACTTGCCTTAGGTTACATGTCAGTATGAGCATGTATCATACTGTAACAGCAATGAAAATAAAATTTAAAGTGTACGCATAGTAATTTTAAAGTGCTTGCATTGTAAATTTAAATGTGTATCATTCAGAGTGCGGTTGCATAACTTCTTTTTTTTTTTTTAAAGCGTAATAAAACCCATTTTATGAATCCGATTTTGTTTTTCTTTTATTATGTAGACTCGATATCTAAAGTTTTTTGTTATACAGTTTTAAAAATCATATCATGTGGGTGATGCCCCCTATTGTCCATATACTGAAGATGACGATTATCATGGCCCTTACCAGCATTTCAGCGGGTATGTTGGCAATTTCTGTCAGGTTTTGTATGTTCCTTAGGCGGTTGACATAAACGTGGGATTTCAAAAAAACACACAAAAAAATTGCACGGTTCTAAATCGTGGGAACCGCTCCTTATTGAGATGAGGCGCTCCGGGATGTGTTCCATCCTAACATCCATCGATACTCTTGAAGTGTGAGCCGTTACGCCGTCCTGTTAATACCAAATGTTTCCAAATGTAAGTACAATTCATCAAGTCGTGGAAAAAAAATTCGTTCAACATGTTCAATGTTTTCACAGAACTATTCGAATTGTCAAAAACTAAACTCGCAGTTCCAGCAATGCAAGTATGCGTAGAGTGTTTGTTTTCAGGCGTCCAGTTTATTATGAATCTGCTTAGGAAACGGCTGGATGCAAAAACATTGCATACAAAATACTCGAAAGTGTGCGGTGGGTTTGTATGGTGGGTTCTCCTAAAATTGGGCGGGGGCGTGCTAGTTGTGACATATGTTCTATATATATATATATATATATATATATATATAGAGAGAGAGAGAGAGAGAGAGAGAGCGACAGAGAGAGAAGAGACAGACGAACATGGAGAGTTCGTTTGGAATATCAAGATCAATAATATATGTACTTTACTGGGATATCCGATGCTTCGTTTAACTCCAAACAAAATTATTCCATGACAAAATTATAATACTGTTCATATTATGTGTGAAAAAGTTTATTTCAAAAATTTAAATAACATGTTATTAATTTGATATATGGTCTTTGGAACGTTGGCAATAGAAATGATTCGGTACCACTATATCGCAACTAAAATCCAAGAGCCGTACCGAAACCGAATACCGAAATAAATTGAAACCGGTATAGAACCGTACCAAAACCAGAACACAAAACTAAAATACATTTATTTTCATTCCAACCACTTAACTGATTGGCAAACCAATTTGTGCGAATCTTATTAGCTTTCAAATGAATCTTCATTAAATTATATTGCTTCAATACAAAACGGGATGTGCTCAATAATGTACGGGTATGGAAAAATCAATAATAAAAAAGCTTTATTTATGCATTGTAATTCTAATTTGTTTAAATTGTTGCCTTGTGTAATCACAGATTGATGCGGCATTCGTACAAACTTCAAATTAAAGCTAATGGATGCTATGATACAGTAATATACTTTGCTCTGTGTATAGTAACGTATATAATATTATAATAAAAAAGTGTAACCTTCACACTTTCATTGTATGTATTATAGTTTGTTTTATGTATACACAAATAAATACAAAGATATGTATGTATGTGTACTACAAGATATGTACTGCATACTCGTATCTTGTAGATAAAATATCTATACCAAGCTTTTTTAATACGCTCTGGTACGCATACGCTTAAACATATGTTTGTCAGCTTACAATATGGCAAACAACCACTTGAACAGCGACAATGCAAAACTATTATATATAATTGTATAAAAATATATAAATATGTAAAATAAAATACATACGTACATACATACATATGTATCTAAACTACAAAGAATTAATTCAATAAAAATAAAAGCTTTAGACAGGACACCGCGCAACATCAATTAGCAAAATCCAATTTTTGCTTGACTTGAATTCCATTGAAAAACACAGTATTTAAAGTCCTTATGCCTCGGCAGTCTGAAAGTAAGGGGAACAGCATCAGCTGTTTCATTTATTGTATACGATATTGTCAGGGTCAAGAGTAAAAAAAAAAAATTTTTTTTTTTAAAATGGCGCATGTGTTTGGAGTGAACTCTGAATATATATTGTATGTATACACGATATATGTACATATACTCTTGCCTTCTTGCACTCAGCTCATCCTTTGCCAATAAGAATGCTGTTGGGGATGTTTGTTTACTGCTTAGCTAGCCATCTCATGTACGATTAGGCATGGTCGTGCGCAGGATTTCTTGCTGGGGGCTAATTTACTATGTAATGTCGCAATGACACAAAAGTGAAAGGAATTTGATTTGGCTCATTAGCATTATTTGATTTATTTGCATCATCATTTTGATAATAAATTTAAATGAAGTTAATAATGTTATGCAGAACAAAGTGAGAAAACCAAACCTCGTATCTAAATAGTAAAAACATTGGTTTGCTCTGCTAACTATAGAATAAAGTTAGCAGAGTAGGATTTAAAATTTAAGCAAAATCCATATGCTAAAATGCAGTCATGTTTCTTTTGTGCTCGACTCTAAATAGCAGAAACGGCTTGGTGTACTAAAAAAAAAACAAAGTTAGCGTTTCTGCTATTTAGAATGGGGCACAACATTTTTAATTGGGACACAAAACTAGCTTAACATATTGCATTTGAACATCTAAGTTTTTTGTCATAATTTAATGTTGTTTTGCTAACTTTTTCTAAAGTTAGGAGACCAAGCTGTTTCAGTGATTTAGAGTCTAGCACAAAAATTTTAAATAATGCAGAACGCATATACAACATTTTTACAATTTACAAACATTTGATTTGCTCACCTTGGTCTGCTAACTTTATTGATAGATTTAAACATCGAGGAACAGAAAAAAGTATGTCCAAAACTGCGTAAATACTAACTTAAAAATGAAATCATTTTCATTGCACACATCTACGCCAAATTTTAACTTTACTTCACCATACTCTCGAATAATTTTACGCAAGCTACTTCAGCCAGAGCTGAAGTTTTACTCGGAAATAGACAACAGAAAGAATATTACGTTGTTTGATGGCAACAGTCTTGGAGTTGAGTGACAAATCAATTGATGTTGCAATATAAGTTGAAACCTCTAGACCGAAATTGACCCGGACTGGTGGATTTAAACCGAACCGGTAAACCGAATCGGTAATTTTTTTCGTCTTCTTAAGTTGGCTGTCACTGTCATCGACATGCATGCCAAGTTTGAGTGAGATGCGATAATTAGTCTATGTTTGACAGCTACTTGTTTATGACGCGAAAAGTTTGTATGGCGATTTTTAGCATGGAAAAATAAATTGAACAATGAGTTTGCTTGAAATTTTGTGTTTCCAATGGAATAGCGGCAACGGAATCATTCAAAATGTTACAAAAGTGTTGTGAGAACTCGAGAGCGCAAGTATTTCAGTGGCATAAAGCATTCAATGAGGGTCGTGAAATCGTAGAAAACTACCCTCATGCAAGTTGTCCATCAATCTCTGTTAACGACAAAACCATCGAAAAAGTGATGGAAATTGTGCTAGAAAATCGTCGTGTTGCCTTTAGAAAGTTAGCAGAGACACTCAACATCTCTTATGGTTCGACTCAACACATTTTGGTTGATGTTTTGGGTATGAAACGCGTCGCCGCCAGACTAGTACCAAAAGACCTGTTTTTTTGTTGTTGTTGCATTTTTTGCACATTCCAGCTTGATTGTGACGGAGTTTTTGGCCAAACGTGAAACAAAAGTCCTCGAACAACCACCGTATTCACCGAAACTTAAATATACGCTCCGAGGAACGCGTCATGAGTCGATTGAGGACATAAAAACAAATTTGCTGAAGGAACTAAAGGCTATCCCGGCCGAGGCGTTTAATAAGTTGTATGGAAAATTGGATTACTGAAAATGCTTGTATTGACTCAAAAGGAGCCTATTTTGAAGGCGATAATAAAGATTTGTATTAAAATGCACAAAAATGTTGTTGTTTTTTTTTAAGCAGTCCGGGTCAGAAGGTATAATGTTGAGTTTGATGTGAAGTGAATCTCGGTAACTTGATATCATGTTCTTCGCAATTAAAAAATTCGACCAACATTTTTGTCTGCATTTTCTCTGTTGTCCACTAGTTCGTACTTTACAAGGTCTTCAACTAGTTCTTGATTGTTTGTTTAAAGGACTCGACTCAATAATAGAGTTAAAGAGCTTAAAATCACCACTTGATGTTTTCGAATCTCTCCAAGTGATAGAAATAATTTCGAAAGCGTACATAACTTCTGGTTTTAGATGGATATAGATTAAAATTGACGCGTATTGTTGAAACCATCTTGTTGCACCGGATTGTTTCAGTTTATTTTTTTGTTAGTTTTTCTTTCATTTTTATAAACTGCATTCTGAAGAACAAGCCGCCGTTCTGAATGTTTAAAAATATTGTACACGTTCTGAACGGTGCCTAGACAAATTTTTTATTGATGTTACTTTTCATGCTACACTAACTAACAAATTAAAACTGTATGCCGCACAATGTGAATACAAGGCTAAGGTGTATTCTGACCAATTATAAGCTGGAACTCGGTGGAATTTAACATTGCAGTATTGACAAAAAAAATTGAGATCATCGACCTCTTATATTTCCTGCTGTTCTGGAATTGTCGGCGTTCTTAGAGTCCTTTAATAACATCGTGAAAAAGAATTCCGAAGAAATAAAAACATGATTTTATTCCAAAATGCCGTTCTATTGTAAAATTAAATCATCATGAAACTCTAGGGGGGGGGGGGGTTTCGCACTCTAAAATGCCCCCCTATACACAAGGCTCTGCGATTACCACTTACATATTTACTTCAGTTCGTTTAAACTCACTTTAGCTGACTTTTCTCTTCTTTGCTCTTTTCTTTTTTGTACTCTTTCTCTTGTTTATGTATACATACACATGCTATGCTTATGTACATATGTACATTGTGTACTCGCTGTAAGTCAAGTGGCATGCATTGTTGTGTTTGCAGTTTTTCAATAGGTTTAAAATATTAAAGCCTCAGGTCGATCATCATTTGAGTGAATGTCAAGGTCTGGCACTGCAATTAAATGTAATTGAAATAATTTGTATACTTTTTAAATATGTAGTATATAATAGCAATATATTTATATCAATTTTAGACTTTTAATTAAACTCTATAAGCGCTTAGTAAAGCATGCTCTATAAGCAAACCAAGTGGAAATAAAGCCATTATGGTGGACGCCTCATCTGGATAACCTTCGAAAAACTTGGAAATACCTTTTTACAATGAGAAAGCCAAATCTAACGATACAGAGCATGGCTGCAGCCCCTCAGCTTATAGAAAAACCATAAGACAAGCAAAAAAAAAGCACGTTTCGCAATTTTTGCAGTGTAATTGAAATCTTCGTGAGCGCCGCAAGGCTTTATAAGGTTCTATCAAAGACTAGACAAAATTTTTGTGGTATCTCAACCTAGTGATGCTCCCTGGACTATCTCCAGCGAGGCATCACTAGATTTACTGATTAGTACTTATTTCCGGTTACCTTGTTAACAGACGTGAATATAAATTGGATTATCAAAAGTTTGAAACTTCTCAAATCGGTTCGACTGGACAATATCATACCGGCACAACTCCAAAAAGCTGGCCTCAGATCTATAAGTTGGCTTAAGAAAATCTATGAGTACATTTTCTTTCACAAAATTTTTACAAAATCATCTTTATTCCGAAGGCACGAAAAGCATCACACACTTCCCAAAAAAAATTTTATCACAATCAGCTTATCATATTTTCTCTTAAAGACAATGCAACGGCTACTAGAGCTCCACATAAGCTCTACAAAATATTTAACTCATATATCAGCATCACAACATGTCTATAGTAGGAACAAATCAAGTGAAACTGCACTCCATGCTATTGTCTCTACCATAGAAAAGTCTCTGGTAGCTAAAGAATACTTCTTGGTAGCTTTCCTCGACTTTGAGTGAGCTTTCAACAATGTTTTACCAGAAGCCATCACTGCAACATTGACGGAACTGTAAGTTGTTAGCTGGACGGTGAGCGTAATTATTTGGATACTTCATTGTAGGGTTTTGAAGTAAACACTTGATTCATCATAGGTTTCCAGATTCGTCAAAAGAGGTATAACTCAGCGTCGGATCTTCTCATTCCTTCTATGGAACTTAATAGTAAACCTACTGCTAAAGTCTATAGGGGGGGGGGGAAGGTGGTCAAGTGGTTACCTATGGGGATGCTGTAGTCAATCTATTCAAATGAAAATTACACCAAACTGTGTGTGATGTTATGACATCCACTCTGAACAAACTGTTCTTACGTGCATAGAAATGAGGTGCACGAGTACACCCATCTAAAACAGAACTATTGCTCTTTATTAGGAAATATAATACATAAGATTCATACCTTTCGTTTCAACAAGCTTAACAGCAATCCGTCTAGACTCGCCTGCTAGGCTTGATGGGAAAACAATTAACAAACTACAGCAGCTTTAGGAATAAGAGGTTTCAAGCTTGTCCAACGGCTTAACATGCCAGTCAACAACAAAAACCGTTCATGCCTGCAGTAATTGACTACTGCATCTCACTAGAACAGATAAATAAATTTTTCAATATAGTAATTCCTTCAAGGGAAGCTTGGATCTCTGGCTCTCCGGAGCCTATAAATGCTATGTGGCTCAGCTAAATTAGACCTTAATATATCAATCCGGCTTCCAGAACACTACAATGTTTTTCTTGCAGACATCTTAGCAATTAAGGAGCAATTATGTGTATAAGGACTTTAACCATTGAGTCAAGACATATCAATATTTTCATAGTCGGAATTATCCTTAAAGTTATTGTTCGCATACTTGCATAAATTCAACTTAAAATTTTTGGTTATCGGATTTCGGAATATGCGAGTATACTATATAAAACAAAGCATGAGCAATGAAATGATTGATTTGATTTTGTAAAAACATTTTAATCGTGGGTACACCTTAAACACACTGCCAAGGCGAAGAAATCAAATAGTAATCGCATTTGTATGTACATATTGATACGCATCCCTTACATCGTACATAGTTACGCATTTACATAGTATGTACGAGGTTGGCTCAAGAAGTCATAAGAAAAAAAAAATATGAATTTGGCTGGCTTGAAATCGAATCTTTTCATTACTATTTTTACTTACACACGCACACGTGTTTTTTATGAGCTCCAAACCCACTTCTACTAATCTGATAAAGCTGAAATTCGATAACAATTCTATATAATATAACAATTGATGGTGAATGGCCAAAATGAGAAATAAACAAGGTAATGCAAAATTAAAACAATGATTTTCGTATATAGGTAATGTAAAGGAGCGCCAGGAGAAATAAGATCAAATGGAAAAATATACGGTGCCACGCCCTCTGTATACGAAAAAACACCAAATTAGCCATATGTCTGCAAATTTTTGATGTAGTTGGGTGAAGTTTGGTATGTGTTTTCAAATCCAAAAAAAAAAACGGCTCAAAAATCTAAACTGTCATGGATCATGGGTTTTTGAGGTTAAAAGTTATTAAAGTGAAACCAAATTATGTACGTATACAGTGAGTTTTGAGGTCGCTGATTTCGAATTTGTTGTGAAAACTGCACAAAACCAAATGGAGAATACAAAAAGCGGACTTATTTTATAAGTGTTCTTGAATCGCAATAAAATTTATTATAGAGATAATGCAACAAATGAAGCCGAATGGAATTATTAAAAAAATTTAATGACCGATTTTTTTCGGTCGCAAATCTTATTGTAGAATAATTGCTAAAGAAGATTTACGAGGCATATCCAGAAAGCATATGCAGAAAGTACTGAGGCTATCACGGCCGGTGGGATTGTATTTTCGTCATGTTGGCAACACGGCAGTGAGACCGGTTCGAAATCAGTACGTTGAGAACTGTCGACGCGACAACACGTTTCGTGAACAATGTCAATCGAGTCTCCCGCCAAGTGCGAAATACGCGGCGTCATCCATTTTCTCGTTTGGAAGGGCAAACCTCCGTTTGAGATTTATAATGAGGTGAAAACTGCATATGGTGATAAAGCTATGAATCGTACGAGTGTGTACAAGTGGGGCCGCGAGTTTAAAAACGGTCGTACGTCTGTGCATGATAATCAGAGGAGCGGAATACCTTCAATTGTGACTGACGAAATTGTGGAAAAAATCGAAAATGCGCTCCGTGACGATCGCAGATTGACTGTGGATCAACTTTCTGCGATGTTTCCGCAAATCTGCAGAACTCTACTACACGAAACAATCACAGAAACCCTCGGATATCGGAGGGTTTGGCGGGAAACTACTTCGAGGAAGGCATCAAAAAATTGATACCCCACTTCACCACCTGCATAGAGAGGAATGGTGACTATGTCGAAAAATAGCTTACATTATATACTAAAGTATCATGTAATTTTTTTGTTTAAATAAAAAATTTTAAAACCTACAAAAATTCAGTACACACTTACTTTCTGGATATGCCTCGAAATGTGCGTGTGGATTGTTAAGGAATTTCAAGAAACTTCGGATTTTAAGTTCACCTTCTGCCAAAATGAGAAAATTTTTTTTTCTCAACTTGTTTCTGTGGCTTAAATTGTTCAGCTACATTTCCTCTATTAGAAAAAGGGGGGGAAAAAACAAAAGAAGCTGTTGACGTTCGATCAATTATCGTTCTTTATATTTGGCCGCTGTATTTTGTTTGTCAGCTCGGTTTGGAAGTACTTTTCTGTAATGACGTAATAAGGATATCGTTTGAAAGTGAGCTCAACCGTTTTCGTTTTTGATTCACAGTCAGATTTTTCAACTTTCGACCTTAGCATTTTAAATGATCGCACAGTGTCATTATGGGACACACATAAGTTGGGTTCCTTATTTATTGTGTTCATGGCCATAGAGGCCAGTAGAGGATATGAAACTGAGTATGGCCTTTACAAAACCTGTTCTTCAATCCACAAATTAGGACCTTAACCATGTTGCAACGACTAAATAAAGCATTCTTCCCGAAGATCCGCCATATAGCACTGGATACAGTATGCTACACTTCGACTGCCAATGAAAATTAGTGTGGCCAAAATATACATGCAAAAATAAACCAAACGGGCTGCCTGACTGGTCAGTAGCAGTTTATAGAGAGGTGGGTGCAAAACGGTTGGGTTTTCAGAAACTCTACCAAAAAGGAGTACATACGTATGTTCTACGAAAATCAATGGGAATAAGTGTCATAAAATCATATTTTTTAAAGCAAGCTCTATTTCTGAGCAGCTAAAGTCGAGTCGGAATAGCTGTCTGCCTCTCCGTCCGCATGTCCGTATTTTTTATTTCTTTTTGGAGAGTTAAAATTATTTTATTGTTTATGTAAGTGTGCATGGTTTAATGTAGTCAGGAATATCGGCTGGAGATCAATGAAAATTTTTGATACCGAAAAAACTTCATATAAAATAACACTGTCAAACAAGAATCAAAAACTTTCGGCACGAACTGTTTTTCATCGAGTACTCAGATAACAAAAATGTTTGCTACCAAAAATACTTTATATACACAAACAAAAACAGGTGACAAAGAGTTCTACCTTTTGCATTTCCGTCATAAAAAAACCAAAGAAAAATCAATATGTGTGGACTTTTCACATAATAAATATCTGATTTTACTATTTCATGTTCATATGGGAACACTGTTTTTGTTTGTTTGACATAGCAGTAATAATTTACAATTTCGATAGTAAAAAATTTCATCGATCTCAGTATTGGGCTTTAAGCTATAAATTTGAAATTAAAATGTTGTAAGGACTTTTTGAACAGCCCTCGTTAATGTTCAAATGTATGCATACATATGTTATGCGTGTCGAGCATTCAATCAAGTGTGTGTCTCTCATTAAAAATGGATTAGCAGAATGCTTACGAATTCAAGTGTTGCATTTGTTTGTTTGTGCATGTTTTTGTATGGTTTTGCAGAAATATACATGTGTACATGTATCTGCCCGATGAGAAGATTTAGATTCAATTTACTTAAGCCTCACTTACCATATAATCTTCTTATGATTTTTCTCCCTATTTTTCTTTGTTTTACAGAAAGTGATTTAAAACAACGCCTGATAGCCAGCGTTAAGAAGGAAGTAAAGCAGCTTATGGAGGAGGCCGTAACCAAGAAGTATGTGCACGAGGAAAGCAGCTCGGTTACCTCGTTATGCGGTGCTGTCGAAGTCTGTCTCAGTCATGGACTGCGTCGACGTGCTTTGGGTCTCTTTAAGACATCCTCGACAACGGCGCTTATACAGAAAATTGCAAAAACCTGCCCGGAAGCAGACTATATCAGTCGACGTCTATTGGAAATCGAGTTGGCGCATGAGAGCCACACAGTGATTGGCAAGCGTTCGTCCTCGAGCAGCGATAGCATCATCAAACCGAAGTTACTAAGCAAAAGCAGTGGCAGCACCAGCAGCAGTTCGGTGACCACAATCAATACCGTCTCCTCCGGTTCAGGTGCATTGGCAGCACCGGCTGTTAAGTAAGTGCAACGTACATGAAGTTGGGATATACATATTTTTTTATGTAATTCTCTTTTTTTATTAAATTATTAATATCGAATTGTGCAGATACCTTTGGATACGTTTGGCACTTTACGAGAAGCGTCTGGCCAAGATAATCGAGTACTTAGTAAGCAATGCCATTAGTTATTATGATCGCGAGGCGCTGGTCGCCGATCCCGATTATGGCTCTATACTCAGTTCCTTGTTGGTTGGTCCATGTGCTCTGGAGTTTACACGCGCCAAAACAGCCGATCACTACTGGTCCGATCCGTGTGCCGACGAGCTGGTTCAGCGACACCGCATCAGTTCAGGCAATCGCACACCGCCGACATGTCATCGACCCATTATCAATTTTAAACGCAGCTTGCATACAAGTTCAGAGGATACGAGCAGCGGTTCATTTAAGACCAACTCGCCGGCGAGCGTGGCCAAGGATTATGTTGAATCGTTGCATCAGAATTCGCGTACAACATTGCTCTATGGCAAGAACAATGTGCTTGTGCTGCCGGTATGTGTGTCTGTATATTATACTGTACGAGAGTTGTCTTGTATATTGTGCGCCTGGGCAATTCTAAGTGTTGTTCTAATGGAAAGTTTGACATTTTTTTGGCATACGCATACGCAGAACGTCGAAGCACTTTTGACACTCAGCAGTGAGTAGCTTCAAAACGAGCTGTTCAAAGACTTCAACAGCTTCTTCCGGCGTCAAAAAACGTTAACATCGCAATTAATTTTTGATGTGCTGGAACAAAAAGAAGTCCTGGGCTGTCAAGTCAGTGCTGTAATCAATCAATTCGTTGTTTTGAATGCTCAAAAACTTTCTTATGTGAACCGATGTGTGAGAGCTCGCATTGTCGTGATGGAGTGTGATCGATCCGTCGTCGGTGGTTGGGTTTCTCCATGCTCCGAAAACTTCTGGTAGACAACTGCTACTGTACCACTTAGCATTGACCATCCTGTGTTGCGCTAATAGCACAGTTGCAACATGATTAGTTTTTACGAAGCAAAACAGGTGTTCATTTGCTTCAAAGTACTTTGTTTGCGTACAACTTTTGTTGGATTTGGCTCTTCTTGGAACACGCATACATTCGATTGATATTTTATTTCAACGGCATATGCATAAATACATCATTTGTTACTTGTTACGATGTCATAGACGTGTTTAAACCACCACGACTGTATTCTGAGCCTTTTTTGTTGGGCGGTTGTTAAATTCTGTGGATCCAACGCCTATAAATCGTCTTGACGGCCAAATGTTCATATAATATCGAATGTATGCTGATCAAACTAATGCCCAAGCATATCTCAATCTCACGGTATGTTACATGATGGTCTTGTCATACCAGTTCACGCAAAACATCGATGTTTTCTGGAACAACAGCTGTTTTTAGACGCCTATATTTAGATTCATCTGTAAGCGAACGACAATCATGTTTAGTTTAGTATGGCATTTTATGGCCAAAAGGCAAAGTAGCATAATTGATGCACTCTTTTCGAGATAATCCATATTGAAGTGGTAGTACATCATCGTATGAAAGTTATTTACATATTTTGGCCGAGATGAATTTTTTCAAGTGCACACACACAAATATTGCACGTACATCAAAACGTGCTGTATAGGTTTTTGCTAAGAAATGTCTAACTTTCCAATGGCAATGTCAGCTGGAAGCTAACAACTCTTAGGGTTACCAAGGCGCAAGACAACCAAAATATACAAGGCAACCCTCGTATTATATATCGTAGTAGAATTTCAATTAATTAATTTTATTGTAGAAGGATGTTAGCGAACCGATGCCTGGCTATCTGAGTCTACATCAAAGCGTACAATCGCTAACGATCAAATGGACACCGAATCAGTTGATGAACGGCTATAACGACAACGATGGCACCGATAAAAGTTTCTACTGGGGCTATGCGCTTAATATTAATGTAGACGAAATCGTCTATGTACATTGTCATCAGAATCGTGGTAGCGACACCGGTGGCATTATTATACTGGTCGGACAGGATGGTGTACAGCGTCCGCCGATACATTTTCCTGAGGGCGGACATCTGCAGGCGTTTCTAAGCTGCTTGGAGACTGGTTTGCTGCCACACGGGCAACTTGATCCACCGCTTTGGTCACAACGTGGCATTGGCAAGCTCTTTCCATGGCCAAAGAGCGTACGGCGGCGCATATTGCCGTCGGTAATGGAATCCACCGATGAAACACCAATTGATTATGTCTTCCGTGTGGTCAGCAAGAGTCAGCATGAAGAGTTTTGTAAGTGCAGCACCTAAAGGATAAAGGAAAAATATGTATTAATTTATAGAATTTTTTTTTTATAAACGTCTACTTACTTAGTGGCTACACATCCGATACTCGAACTAGGACGTTCTAGTCCGCGACGCAAGCATTTAGGAAGCTGCTCAACAACAGGCAGCAGCGATTGTTCCAGCAAGAGTCTTTCTATTGACCAGAGTGCAGCTAATACGACCACCGTTGTTGACGCACCGTTGGTACGTTCGTTCGAAATGGAGTCTAGAGTCGACAATTGTTCATTTTTTTTTTTTTCAAATTACTTCACAGATACAAGCCAGCCAAACGGCAAGCATTGAATTGGTATGCTCCACAATGCGTCGTCAGATTATATCGCGCGCGTTCTATGGCTGGCTTGCCTACTGCCGTCATTTGTCCACTGTGCGCACGCATTTGTCTGGTTTGGTTAATGGACGCATAACGCCAGATTGTAAGTAACTATTTATGCTACATACATGTATAAAAAATGGCAGATCAACGGGGTAGGAAATAGTTGATTACTGAATGCCATTTTTATACATATATTGGTATATATGTATGTACACTTTCCAAGTTATCTCTGGAACTACTGAACCGATATTAAAAATGTGTTCACTTATAAAGGGTTACACTATACCTGTGTTATATGTGCGATATATCAGCTGGAAAACAGGGCGATGCCACGCCTCAATATAAGAAAAAACCGAATTTTCATATCTCAGTAATGAAGAAATTTATAGGAGCCATGTTTAAAGAATATGGCAAATGGAGTAGGACTTTCTATTTATGCGTTTCCAAGTAGGTTTTTACCACTTGTGCAACATGATGTCGAGCATTGTCGTGGTTCAAAATCACTTTATCGTGCCTCTGCTCGAATAGTCGGCATTTAAGCTTCATTGCTCAACTCAAACGTATCAATTGTAGTGGGTGATTGTAGTTCTGTGATTGTTTCGTTAGGTTAAAGTAACTCATTATAAAGCACGCCTAGCTGATCCCACCAAATATAGAGCATAAGCTCGAAACCATAGATATTCGGTTTCGCCATCGATGTTGATGCATGACCTGGGATAAATGGATCAATCACGATAAGATACAGAAAACCCTTACCTTTTGCCGCTGAATAAGTTGTTCTTCTGTAAAAAAACGATTTTCGACATCTCGTGGTTTCAGTTCGTATGGCACCTAACATTTTTGCTTTTGCTCCATACCAATCGCATGTAAATTCTGTGAAATGGCCTGTAACTCCCAACAATATGAATATTCATGAAGCAATGGCTCCATTTCTTCATCTTCAAGCTTTACCTGTGGGCCTGAAAACTCACACATAGTCGATAGATGGATGGTGGATCGATGATTCTCAACTGCACTTTTCTTCGAATTAATCAACACTCTGCGCTCTTTCGTTGAAACGAAATTCAACATATTCAACGCTCACAAAATTCATGTTGTTAAGCGATATTTGAGATGGATGGGATGTGGTATAGGTATATGTACATGTAACTCAACTATATCAGGTGAAACTGTGCTGTCCTGTCATCGTGTCGATATATTAAATAGTTCAATCAGGCCTGTTCACTTTCGGGAAGATTTTGTCATTTTATAGCATTTCTCTGAAAAGTAACTCAAACACAATTTTATAGAATTGCAGAGCAGACTAGTGCGTTGTTGGGAAGTTTGAAATTTGGATTTTGAAGCAAGATCGGTTCAAAATCTGAGAGAGAACGAAATTTAGCGAAATTGGTCTCCGATTCGCTTCAAGTATCTCATAAAAATAAAAGTTTTCTTTATTTACAGTGGCTGCTGACGAGGAAGGTTTGACCAAGGAGAAGTGGCAGGCTTTGCAGGGGGACGGTGTTGTTACCAGCGAAGTAGAAGTCTTTCGATTGGTGTACTTTGGTGGTGTCGAACATGAGATACGCAAACAGGTGTGGCCGTATCTTTTAGGTCATTACAGGTTGGTTTCTACTCGTAATTTAAGTTACTATTATTTTATAATTACATATTTTTTTTTTGTAACTTTAGCTTTGGCTCGACACCATTGGAACGTGAAAAGCACGATGAGACCTGTAAGCATTACTATGAGACTACAATGAGCGAATGGCTAGCCGTTGAGGCTATCGTACGTCAACGTGAAAAGGAGAAGAATGCATTGGCAGTAGCTAAGCTAACGGCAGAGAATGCGCGAAGAAGTAATGGTGTGGCCAATAGCAGCGCTGGCGCTGCTGCAGCTGCTGCGGATGATGATGTTTTTGAGGATCATGAGGATTTTTCGGATATATCAGATCCAGGTGATGTATACCATGAAGAGGAGGAGGATGAGCAGGATGAGGAGCAAGCGGAGGAACGAAAAGAAGAGGCACTTTGCAATGCTGCTAACGAAGCAATTGTCGACGATATGGAAATAACCGAGCACGTCATGCTCGAATTTGAAAATATTGACGATATGGAACCGCTGCGTATGCAGGAGAATTGCTTTGCTGATTCGGAAGCGGAAGCTGAAAATGAAATGGCACTGGCATTTGAACAGACAGGCAGCAATATGTTAGTTTTGAGCATTAAAAGTTCACCATCGACATCATCCTATGAGACAGTTGGCAATGAATTTAATGAGATTGATAGCATTGTTGGAACACAACAGCAGAATGGCAACCATGATGTGGATATTAAGCAGCAAGCAAACGAACTTGAGGCTGATGATGTTGAAGATGATGACGATGATGAGGATGAAGACGATGTGGAGCATGACATGCACGGTTGTCAGTTGATTAGCAAGTTCCACAGTGCTGATGATGTGCGCATAAACAATGATCATGATGCTGACGCCGATGATGAACCTTTGCCCACACATGCTGTCATTATAACAGAGGCAGCTTCGCTGGATGCTTTGCAATGCGATGATGCTGAGCTGACTAACGATGAATACTCGCGCAAAACCAGTCTAATGTCGCCCTTGAACGAGGATATAACCGTGGTGGCTTCATTGGATGCATTGCAAGAGCCGAAATCGGCATGCGTGTCGCCAGCGAGCTCCAATGGCGGTGTCTATAGTGTAAGTAATTGTAGTATACCTAAGTATGGTACACCTTAAGTAGGGCGTTATATCAGCTACTTCAGCTCGTATGTTGGCTTTGAGTTCGTTAACGGTCTTCCATTTTTCGACAGAACGTATCTCGGGAACTTGCGCTGCAAGAACTGCATTGTAGCTGCTGCGGTGTATCTTATTGAAAATATAATTTCGTCAGACCTTTCTCACACTATTCTGGGTACACAAAGTGCGCCAAACATCCAACTTTAGAGAGCGCCATCGACGGTTCTACAACTTTGAAGATGATGGTTTTGTAGCACACTCCGGCCCAAAATAATGACTTTCTCATCGTGCTGTGGGTTCTCTGTTCCCCAAAATTCGACAGTTTTTGTACATTAACTCCGACAGAGAGAGTAAATAAAAATTTTGTTCCAAAAATTAGGCTCGGCATCGATCATTCTTGCGGCGGTATTTCCATATTGAAAGCAACACAGCAACAATTTTTGAGTAAGATGCACTTTGTATGGGAAGAGATGAAGATTTGCTTCATAATTCTCCTTACAGTCGATCCACTCACGTAACTCCTAAGATCGGCGTCGGTAAGACACATTTGGATTATCTGCAACACTCTCTCCTTTACCGCTTCAACAACTTCATTGGAGCGTCAAGGACGCGTTAGAATGGCAACCGTACTCAAAGAAACTCTTCGCTAAACTACAAATTTTGTTGTCTGAAGGCGTCGAATTTCTGCCATGTTTCTTACGATAAGAACGAACAGTTTTCACAATTAAACGATTGTTTTTAATGTGAAGCGTTACAATTTTACCGCGTTCTTTCGGTGTGTATTGTATGTGACTCATAGATAAAATGGTATTGAAAGATTCAATGGATGTGAACCCCCACTTTTTGTGGTAGGTTTCATACAAACCAACCGCCCACTTTTACCTTATCGTAGGAAAAGCGTTTTTCTTACAATCACTGTCAACTTAAAATTTGACATTGTAGCTTCTTCTGGATGGACGTTTTAAATAATTATAAAGAGGACCACTTTTAGAGGTAGCCCGTACAAATTTACCATGCACGTTTAGGTTGCTAGGTTTTACAAATAGTTGTTAAATACACAAATTGACACTCCATTTGAACTTCTGTCTACTCCTCTGTATATAAACAGGCTATTCAAAACGTAAAACTCCATTTGGGTTTATTTACTCTTTATACTCTTTTACTCTTTTTACTCTTTATATTGTATATAATTTTATCCTTTTACAGGCGGGTAGCCTGTCCCAGGGACGGTTATATTTTCCAAATATGTATGTATATCTATTTCTTCACCCCCCCCCCCCCCCTCTGTAACCTAAACAGCTTAAAGGATTTTAAAATGTGAGGTGCCGTTTTAATCATCCTAATTGTACAAGTGCTATAGGATACAATATTTTATATACGCCATATGCCATTCAAAAAGAAGGGTTTTAACCAAAATACTTCAAATAGTACTCAATGAAAGTATGCTACATAATTTATGCCTGAAAAGTAAAATTGTAGCATATTTTTAGGCTCTTGCATGTATTTACGATATAAATATATAACTAAATCATAATTACTTCTCTTCTTGCCCATCTCTGCAGGTTGAGCTTTTGGAAAATTTTGGATTAAATCTGCATCGCATTGAGAAGGATGTACAGCGTTGCGATCGCAACTATTGGTACTTTGCCAGTGAGAATCTCGACAAGCTGCGCAATGTCATCTCAACATATGTCTGGGAACACTTGGACGTTGGCTATATGCAGGGCATGTGCGATTTGGTAGCACCATTGCTTGTTATATTCGATGACGAATCGTTGAGTTATAGTTGCTTCTGTAAGCTAATGGAACGCATGATTGAGAACTTTCCAAGTGGCGGTGCCATGGATATGCATTTTGCCAATATGCGGTAACTGACTGGAGTACTAAGCCAAAAGTATTACCAATTAAAAAAAAATTTTCTTTTCACAGCTCACTTATACAAATACTAGATTCGGAGATGTACGATCTAATGGATTCGAATGGCGATTATACGCATTTTTATTTCTGCTATCGTTGGTTTCTGCTTGACTTTAAACGTGAACTCATCTATGATGATGTCTTTGCTACTTGGGAGGCCATTTGGGCTGCAAAGCATGTGGCATCCGGTCATTTTGTACTCTTCCTAGCGCTGGCGCTTTTGGAAACCTATCGTGACATTATACTGTCGAACAGCATGGATTTTACCGATGTCATTAAATTCTTTAACGGTAACTAATGTTTAGTTCCTTTGTTACAAATTCATATACTAATTAAATCTACTTCTATATCTTTCGCCAATCAAACTTTGCTATAGAAATGGCCGAACGTCACAATGCACAATCCATTCTACAGTTGTCGCGTAGTTTGGTGCTGCAGTTGCAGACAATATTCGAGAACAAATAAGTTTTCTTATTTACATATATAAATACATAAGTAAATACATACAAGTATATACTACAGTGTACACACACACATAGTAAAACAATCCTGTATAGTTTACTGGCCAACGGAAGCGGGTTCTCTGCCTATCCAACAGCAACGAATATGACTGGCGAATTTTACATGTCCCAAAAGACTGGTCACTTCACTAGGGAAAAAGAACTACCGAAGGGGCGAGCCCATTGGAACTGAATCTATGCTAGCCTCGTAGGAGTAGTGAGTGTCTAGTTGACTAGTTCTGACTGAGCAGTGTAAACCAAAAAAAAAATGCTTAAAATCCGATAAGTTGGCTTCTATTCGACAGAAGTTTCACATATATGTACATATATTAATGGGCGTATCCCGCCTACTTTAAGAGAAGGACTACCTTTAAAACGCGAACCGCTCAGTTTGTGATTTTTGTATATTTTTCGAACTAAACACATTAAAACTGAACTGAATGCATCAAATTATCACTATAGCATTAAAAGAGGGTATTTTTTTAGATGCTAATGAAGAGTATTGAATCTTCGGTTTTGCCGAAGTTAAAGCTTTCACTTGTTAGACCATTTACACATAGTGTGAAATGGTATTATCAGTTTATCTGAAAGTTTGTAACGCATTAAAGGAGGCATCGTAGACCACTTAAAGTATATATATTTTTGATCAGCTCGACGAGATGATTCGATCTAGCCATGTCCGTCTTTCTGTCCGTCTGTATGTTGTTGTACATTTTTTGGGTACCAATTTTTACGCTATCCAGTTGAAAATTTACACACACCCTTCTAATTATTGCAGTTTAATAGAGTAGAGATTGACCCGCCACGCCCACTATTTGAGGTAGCCACCATACAAACCCACCGCTCACTTTTGACTTTTTGTATGAAAATGTTTTTTATTGTAGTCAATATCAACTTAATATTTGATATGGTAGCTTCAAGTAGACGGACATTTCACATATACATTATTGGGTGGAACCCGCCCACTGATTGGGGTTGCCCCCATACAAACCTACTGCCCAATTTTGTGTTTTTGTATGAGAAACTGCTTTGTTAAAGTCAATATTAGGTTGAAATGTGACGTGGTGCCTTTTAATAGAGAGCCGCTTAACATACAGAGATAAATGGGCGTGTCCCACCTACTTTTTAGGGTAGCCCCCATACAAGCTCTCCTTCCACTTTTGTTTTTTTTTATAAAAAAAATTCTTTATTTAAATTAATATTTGCTTTAAATTCGATTTAGTGGATTTTAATGGACAACTGCTTCATATACATATGCAAATGGGCGTGTCCCGCCCGCTTTTTGAGGTAGTCCCATACAAATCCACAGCTCACTTTTATGCATTTGTATAAAAACGTAACTATCAGCTTGAAGTGGCTAGTCGTTTGGAACTGTTGCGAGGCTGGGAAAAAGAACTACAACGTTGCAACGCTCGATCCCTTCCAATGACAGCGACATGTTAAATTGGCCAGTCAAAACGTAGCCGCTGGCTAGGCTGGGGGCTGGTACCCAACCGAACTACAAGGAAATTCACATACACCACTACACACACACACACACACACACACACACACACACACACACACACACACACACACACACACACACACACACACACACACATAAACACACACGCAGAAACATAAACACTTTAAAGCGACAAAAGGGAATGCAATATACAAGTAATAATATACATTTACTATTGAATACAGTAAAACCAAGTTAAAAATGACACCGTACGGTTGCTATTATATTTTATATGTACTTAAAAAAAATGTTCATAGTATTTTGTTTTTTTTTTTTTTCAATACGCATCGAAACTTTTTTCGAAAGAATTTTCAACATTGTTTAAAGAAAGCATAATTTTTACATAATGCTCTAGCTATGTATAAATTATATACAACTACATTCTTACATATACATATGCAAATGTATAAGATTGGCATTTTCTGGATTTCTGGATAAAAAAAAAATTGCCAAAAGCTGAATTCATGCATCTTAGGTACCTACGTACATAAGTTTCAGATGATATTAAAAAGAAGACGTAAAAATATACAATATAGTAAAATAATAATAATAATGTCAATATACAATATACTATATTATACGAAAGCATTGTGAAATCAAACTACATAATTCACAACTCATATTAGTGCATAAATGAATGATACTAAAAAAAATTTCTACTATTGCGTTTAAAGCTTCCAATGTCAAAATACATCAGGGACAAACAAAAACAAAAAAAGTTTACATATATACTAAAAAAAGAAAAAAAGTAAAAAGGGAAAACTTAAATAAAAACTTGCAACAATTGTATTAAAATGCTGTTAGTGACGCAATTCATAAAAAATGAAGTCACATATTTTTCTACAAAACCTATGTACCTATGAGATTTTGTTGCAGTTGTAGTAAAAGGGGTTAGAGTTTAAGAGTAAAAAAATAAGTGTTACAAGAACCCATTAAGATATATGTATTAGATACGATACGTATTTATGTTGCTTGTAAACCGTAGAGCTGCACAAAAAAAAAAAAAAAACAAAAAAATTCAAGAAAAGAAACATTAACTTCGGTAGAACCGAAGCTCAATACCATTCACATCATTAAGCAGCTCCTTTGGCTGCGGCCAAAGGAAACAAAAAAATAATTCTTCTATGAGTGGTATGGTTTGAATGAAAGCAGCACAAAATTTAAAAAAAAAACTTTTCTGCATAAGAAATCACCATATACTGGGTGTCTTGCGTGAACGGTTTGAAGAGACCGGTTCAACGCTGGAAAAATCAAAATCTGGGCGTCCAAAGTTTTCGACAACGTTCGAAAACGTAAACACTTATTACTCAGTCTATTCGGAACCGTGGTGTTGCTTTAAACGTGCATAGATCATCATTGTTCCACCTTTTACACAAAGATTTAAAGCTACAGCCCTACAAAATTCAGTTGGTGCAAGAACTAAAGCCTCAGAATGCTGGGCAGAGGCTTGAATTCATAAACCAGACGATTGAGCGCTTTCCAACGTTTACCAACATCTTGTTTTCCAATAAAACTCATTTCCATCTTAATGGACATGTAAAAAAAACAAAATTGCCGCTAGTGGAGTGCAAACAATCCAAAACACAAACATCAGAAACCCCTACATTCGCCTAAAGTGACTGTATGGGCTGCGATGTCGGCGCGAGGAATTATCGGCCCTTACTTGTTTGAAGATGAAAGGGGACGCACAGTTACAGTTCAGAGCGTTATGTGTAGATGTTAGACGACTTCTTCGTGCCTGAACTGCAAAACTTTCCTGGTTATAACCAAAGAACATGTTTCCAGCAGGACGGAGCAACTTCACACACGACCAACAGGTCTCACGAGTTCATGAAATTTTTCTTGGCAAATTGATCTCCAGGAGAGGTGACATAGATTGGCATCCACGAAGTCCCGATTTAACCTCTAAGGACACGCACACTCAGACGGACAGACCATTAATCAGACATATGCACAGTGGTACGTACCATTTCGAAAAAATTGGTCAAAATTCGAAATAAAAAGTTGCCCAATGGAATTTTTTTTTTTTGTTTTTTTTTTTGGTTTGGAAAATGGTTTAGAAAATGTTATGTTGCCAAAATCTTTTTATAAACTCTTTATACTTATGTACTATATACGATTGTAGTACGTCTGCATTTAATTATTAAATTATGAAAAAAATTGCCTGCAACCAACTGCTACTATAATTTTGACACATTTTTTTCCGAAAGTATATTAAATTGCACAAGCAAAAATATTCTTGAACGAAACCACTGTCAGAAATTATAAACTTTCTGATGTCAAAACTTCCGAAAACAAAATGGCGGATTAAAAATGCCTAACTTATTTGTTCAAAGTTATTGAATCGTAACGAAATTAAGTATACCGGTGTTTTTGAGATCATTGATTCAACCAAATGGTGAACCTATTTTTGGTTTATAGGTTTTAGAATGAAATTAAGTATGCAGTAGTTTTTTAGTTCGCAATTTGCGAAACTGTTTATACAATTAAAAAAAAAGTCGAACCCAAAATAATGTACAAATTTTGAAAACAGTCATTCAATCTTTTTGAAACTCTGTACATATTTGAAAGTTTATGAGGTCACTAATTAATAATATACTGAATTAAAACTTAATGATTATGTATGAAATTATATAATAATACTAGCTGGTATCCGGCGCGTTGCTGCCTCTCCATCCCTCTGGCATTCCTTCCTCTCCCAACCCTCTTCTCCTGTCACTTCCACCCTTTCTCCAACCACCCCTTAGGCTTCTCCATTCCTCTTCCCCTACCTCTCCTTACTTTTCCGCCGCTTTTCCCCTGCTCCTTCGATCCCATTAACACGTATATCTTATATCTTAAATGGTACCCAGCGCATTGCTGCCATTCCCCCTACTCTGCTACTCTCCTACCCCCTACCTCCAAGCCGCAGTCCCTACCACCGCTTCCCCTACCACCGCTTCCCCTACCACCTCTTCCCCAACCACCATATCTCATACCACTTTTTCCCCTTACCTACCTTTTTTTGACGCCAACTGCTCCCTGCCCCCTTTCTATGCTCTCCTCGACCCCATTAATATGTACATATATTCAATGTGGATGCCCTTTCACGCATTTGCCGAAGCCGCGACTTCTGTTCTTGTTCAGTGTCTGTGGCTCAAGATATAGATGCCCATTCGCGAAGATTTTGCAAACGTGATTCGCGTTCATCGGCATTTTCAGCTGCTCTTTTTTCACACATCTTTTTTGATTTTGTGGTTTTTTTTACCAATGTATGCATTTTTTTGGTGTCATTTTTTTGAATTCGAATGAATTGAAAAACATATGAAAATAATAAGCAATAATAAGTCGGTCGATCGCTTACAATTTTATTTATTTACGAATGAAACACTGACAAAAAAAGGAAAAAGTGACTGTCAAACAAATGAAACAAATATTGTTGTTGTACTCTATCGTCATTAGAAAAATCTAAAAAAAAAAATCCAATCGCCACGAAACTTCACAGTATCACCCACGGGACTATTTTGAATATTTCCACAAAATTTGATCAAAATCGGTTGAGCGGTTACATACATACATACTTCCATTTTTATGTATATAGATTATCATATTTATATTCAGACTGAATTAACTTTCCTCAAATTGATTCACCATATTGGATGAGCTATTTAAAATTTTTTTAGAAATATGAATTCCATATGTTAAATAGCGATCCCAAAAAACTTCAAAATACCGACTTCTTTTCAAAATTTGCGTAAAATTTGGCATCATATTCGTAATCAGCGGTCACACAACGTCCTGCGCGTACTTAACTGCGTTACGATGCAATACATCTCCACTTTGTTTACGGAAATTTTAACTTCAAACTTCTTCAATATTAAGCAACGTCAAATCCGCTGTTTATAGCTAAATTCGTTTTGATTGAAAAACTTTTGGAAAAATAAGTCCACCACTTTGTTTTCGGAAATTTGAATATCAGTTTTGTAGTTAGCGGCTTTAAAAACTATTGTATACTTAATTTCGTTACGTTTAAATAATTTTTTAAAACATTTTGGTTTTGCCATTTTCTTTCGGAAGTTTATCATAGTACATCATATTTGGTAACAGCGACCTTAAAACACACTGTATACTTTATTGAGTTTCGATGCAATGACGTTTAAAACAATAATTTCGTCATTTTGGATACGCCATTTTCTCTCCGGAAATTTTCACTGCAATTTCGTAATCAGCGACTTCAAGAAACTTATGAGCCATGACAGTTTGGAATTTTGGTCAGCCTTTTTGAATTTGGGACCACACTGCAAATAGCTAGATAAAAGAATATGTATATTAAGTAGTAATATACAAACTACAGATATGTGAATGGTATACTGTGAAATAATAATAACAATAATAATATGTAATAATAATAAATATAATAAACAAATAAAAAATATATATTATATATGTTGTATGCAATATAGAAAACTTCGTGATGCTGTTCATAATAGTTTGATGTGAACTTCCGTAGCAGTATTTCTGTTTTAGAATATATACATACGTATATTCGAATATATATATATATATATATATATATATATATATATATATATATATATATATATATATATATATATATATATATATATATATATATATATATATATATATATATATATATATATATATATATATATATATACTATATAAATGAATACATTTATACCTGAATATATATATATATATATATATATATATATTTATATATACATATTTGACAACGATATTCAAAGTCAGTATAACTGAAGACCGAACAAAACTGTTATCGAATGCATTCGATAAATTTTGTTTCAAAAGTAAATACTCGATTTTAAAATTATTTGTATTAATGAACGCTCATAAAACTACAAGTATACTATGACAAATGAAATTAACTATGAGTTTCGTTTATATTGTGTTAAAAAAAAAAAAAAAAAAAAACTTGTGTATTATATGTATAAAATCTAAATTTATTATTTGTGTGCTAAAAAAAAAAAAGGAACAAATATAGAAAAATTGCTTAAATACTACTCACACTTGCAACGAAAGTAGTCCAATCTTAACTTTATACAACTTTGTATTCTATTTTTATACTAGAAGTAGCATTCCGACGTCTCATCACGTGTTTGCTCCACTGTGAGTTCAAGATGACAGAAGCGTATTTCTAACTAAAACAATTCTGCTGCCGTAGACTTCTTAGATTTAACCTTTTACTTTGGGCGCATGGCACTGCACATTTATCGAGTGGCACTCATTTCTCCCGATTCATTCACTTTCATATAGTATACTCGTAGATGTACATATCAAAACAATATGTATATATTTTTGAAGAATACTTACATAATTTCAAATATTTTCAATAAAATAAAAAATTTTAAAGAAATTTTTGTATGGGGTCCAGACTATATACAAAAAGCTGTATGCCAACTTTCAATACAATAACGCAAATTGAGAGAATACTTTGAGAGCTAATACCGGACAGATAGACAAACGGGCAGACGGACGCACAGAGAGATGAATATGGGTAGAAATTCTTGTATCATCAAGTTGATCAAAAATATATACCTTATTAATTAAGCTTTGATATTTATTTTGTCTTCTTCAAAGTAGTAATTCTCATTAGATGCAATATACATACATATTCCAATGTGAATCTTCGAGCTACTTACTATTCACATGCCGATTTTTGGAGTAACTTGGAGTAACTTTCAGAGTGCTCCGCGTTTTTCGGCTCAAAACGCTTTCGCGTTGTTGTTGCTTGAGTTATGGTAGGAGAAAAATTTCAGCTCAATACGATGCTTGCGAAATGACATTAACGTTGTTTTTTGGTTAAATAGACGCGTAAAAGATGAGCATATCCTGGAAAAATTAAACAATCACGGCATAATTCGCATTAAAATTCGTTTCAGGCTCGAAATATTGTGCATAATGCTTTGCATAGATCCAAACAAGACCACAAGGCATGCTGCTATTTCGCTTAAGATTTTCAAGCATATTTTTTATTTCTAGTTTTTGTACGTTTTGGTCAGTCTACTAGGTTTGTGCAAATGTATGTAACAGGCAGAAGGAGGCGTGGCACACTCCATAAAGTATACATATATATTCTTGATCAGCACAACGAGAGCTCGGAGGCTATAAAATGTAGAGCCTTCAAACTTGGACTTTAGATCTTAATATATAAAAACGTTCGTGCAGGGTGAGAAATACAAAAAATGAAAAACCGCTGCACCAAATGACACATATGTTAGTTTGGTCTGCAGGAGGGTTTCTCTTCAGTTTCCGTTTCATACGTACCGCAGTAGTCAAAATATCCAAGAAAATGTGTGTTCTTCAGTATATAATATATTGTAATGGGAAGATGTGGAAGGGGGAAGAGGGGCAGTTAAATAGGGAAATAGGGAAAGGGGAAAGGGAATGAGAGGTAGGGAAGGATGGTTAGAGATTGGTGAGGGTAGAGATTGGTGAGGCAGGGAGAAAGGCAGCAACGCACAAGGTACCATTTAAGATAGATGGATGAAATGTTGTATACATGTTAATGGGATCGATGGGGGCAGAAAGAAGGGTAGGTAGGCGAAGATGCAGCGGAATGGTTGCTGGTTAAGGGTTGAAGGGAGGCAGGGGAAGATGGGCAGAAACGCGCCGGGTGCCAGCTAGTTCTACTATACATGTACGCAGATCAAGTATATGAAATATTTTGCAATATTTTGCAAGAGAGCAATGCTCCAACTAAGAAGAAACCAGTTGAGCACATTGACAGGAATACTAACTGCACACGGTCGACGGAGGAAACATCTGTGAGTGATGGATGTATATAATGCAACAGAATGCAGATTTTGTGATCAAAAGGAAAAGACTTCTCTTCGTATCGTTGCAGAATGTAAAGCAATAGTCAGAAGTAGATTTCAAATATTGGACAGCTACATAGTGTTGCCGAAGAACAACTGAAATTGTTAAATTCTAGCATAATACTAAGGTTTATGCAACAAGTTGGACTAGAGCAGGACAAAACAATAGATCTTTCTAGGTCGCAGTTTGAAATTATATTCTAGTAAAATTCTTATAATTTATATAATACCTTATCTTTAATAAAAAGAACTATTCATAGGGAAAATATTTTCTATGTTTTGGCAACTTATTTATTTACATTAAAAAAAGAAAAAAAAAACAAAATAAAAAACTAATTTTAATTTGAGTAGAGTAAAGAAAACTTATTATTGCAATAAATTTTAGTTCAAACTAGACACCGAACGAACCGAACGAAGAAACTAAAACAAATTAATTACGTGTAAGAAACTAAAACGTTTTCAGATACAAACTTGTACAATGTTTTAAAATTATTTTAGGTTTTGTTTAGATTAGAGTGTCATGCCTATGTATTACAGAACACACACATACAAACCAAAAACTTGTATTGTGAAATTTAGTTCTAGAAGGCATATCAATATCAAAAAGGTATGAATAAATTAAAAAAAAAAAAAACCAAAACAAATGAATAAAATACGAAAGCAGTGCAAATTAATTACAAATACAACTATTTGTATTAAATATTTTATTTGTTTTTATTTGTTTAACCACACAAAGAAAAGTATTAATTACATATAGAGATACAAACATAAATATACTGTGGGGAAAACCACAAAAAATATTATTATTAAATAGTTACCTGAAGCGTTTATATACAACTATATACATACATATATACATATATAAGCTCATGCACTTTAATCAAAGTTACTAATACTAAACTACATGTATCTGAAAATAGAAAAGACACAAACAAAACAAAAAATCACCAAATCATTTAATGAAATCGTTGAAACTAAAAAAATGAAAATTGTAGTGAATATTAGCAAAAAAAAAAAAAAGTAAAAACATATAATTATATTGTTATTGAAAAAAATAGAAAGAAAAAAATTGGAAAAGGAAAAGTGTTAATTATATACATATATATTATACATATACTATATTAGACAAATAAAATGCATAAAAGACACATATTATATATTGTATAAATATATTTACAAAAAGAAAAAGAAGCTGTATTGTTATTGTTTAAAAGATATTCGAACAGAAATCATAACAAAAAAAAAAATGTTTTAAATGTACCATAAAAAAAAAAGATACAAAAAAAAAAAAATATGAGAGAGAGAGAGAGAGAGAGAGAGAGAGAGAGAGAGAGAGAGAGAGAGAGAGAGAGAGAGAGAGAGAGAGAGAGAGAGAGAGAGAGAGAGAGAGAGAGAGAGAGAGAGAGAGAGAGAGAGAGAGAGTAGAGAGAGAGAGAGAGAGATATATATAATATATATATATATATATATAGAAACCCCATAAATGCTTTTTATACGCGCAAGTTGATATACCACACAAATAAATATATAGTATACAAGTATATGTTATAAATAATTTTTATATATATATATATATATATATATATATATATATATATATATATATATATATATATATATATATATATATATATATACATACACATAATACATTTATATACTGTTGATAAAAAAGTGAAAATGATGTTTATATACATACATATACAAAAGCCCTGGCAAATAAATTAGTATCTAAGTACTATCTACTTATGTATGTATGTACATATATTTATAGATCCTCACGTAGATGTTCAAGAACCAGAAAAATCTTGTATAACAGAACCAAATACATATATACAATATATAAACACTGGCAACAATAAATACCTATGCAAAAATATATACTACATATACATACTAGTGCTGCACCCTACATACAATTACATACTGCTTATAGAATGGCTTAACAATTACAGAACTGAAATTGCGTTCAATCAAACAAAAAAAAAATAATAATAATAATAATAAAACAAGAAAAAATGTTAATTTCGGTTGAACCGAAGCTCTAATACCATTCACACTAAATTTTAAATAGTTTTGTAAAACATAAAAGTGGGGGTTTAAATAGAGGCTCTCCCAAAAAGTGGCGATATAGTTAATGTGTAAGATGCCGCCATATCGAATTTCAAGGTGATATTGACGTTTTCCATACAAATGCATAAAAGTGAACTGTGGGGTGATATGGGACTACCTCAAAAAGTGGGCGGGACACGCCCATTTGTATATTTATATGAAGCAGTTGTTCACTAAAACCCACCAAATAAAATTTCAAGCAAATATTGATTTAAATGAAGAATTTTTTCATAAAAACACACAAAATTGCACGGTGAGTTTGTATGGGGGCTATACTAAATAGTGGGCGAGCCACGCCCATTAGTCTATGTAAGTTAAGCGGCTGTCTCTGAAAAGGCACCATTTGGCATATCGACCTAATATTGACTTGAATAAAGAATTTTTTCTTACAAAAAGTCAAAAGTAGATCACAGGGTTGTATGGAAGCTATCCCAAATAGTGGGCGAGCCACGCCCGTTAGTCTATGTATATTAAGCAGATGACCATAAAAAGGCACCATATTGCATTTCAACCTAATATTGACTTTAATAAAGAAGTTTTTCTTAGAAAAAGTAAAAAAAAAATGGGCAGTACGTTTATATGACAGCTACCCCAAATAGTAAGCGGGTCCCACCTATTAATGTATATGTCAAGCATCCGTCCACTAAAAGTTACCATATCAATTATTAAGTTGATATTGACTAGAATAAAAATGTTTTTCATACAAAAAGTCAAAAATGGGCGGTGGGTTTGTATGGGGGCTATCCAAAAAAATGGGCGTGGCGGGCCAGTCTTGACACTCTATAAAAAGAAGCGTATGTGCAAAATTTCAACTGTATAGCATAAAAATTGGTCCCCAAAAAATGCGCAACAACATACAGACAGACGGACAGACAGACGGGCATGGCTAGATCGACTCGTCTCGTCGAGCTGATCAAGAATATATATACTTTATGGGGTCTACGATGCCTCTTTTAATGCGTTACAAACTTTCAGACAAACTGATGATACCATTTTACACTATGTGTGAATGGTATAATAAAAAAAATACAAAAAATAAAAAATGTATCTCAGAATAGTATTTATCAGTAAAAAACTATATTTTACATAATCGTATAATATAGTATATGAACGAGTTGTTTAAACAAATGTTTGTGAGCGTTCTAAATACAGATGTGTACATCTATACATACATACATAAATGCATACATACATACATACATACATACATACATACATACATACATACATACATATAAATATATGTATGTATATACATATACCTATAATGGAAAAAGAAATATCTATTGTAATAGAGAAATGAATAAAACCAAATATTTATATGAAGTGCAGAATTTATTGAAATTTTTTTTTTTCATACTCCAAGCCAAGGTTGTACTAAGTTTGGGATACATATGTACATATGTCACAGGCAAAAGGAAGTGTGTCATACCCCATAATCTGGTGAGTTTATGCAGGGTGTCAGAAAGTTCACATTTAAAAAATCAATAAAACGAAAGTAAGTAATTTATTGAAAAAATGTTTATTACATAGTATTAAAATACACACTTTGGGAATTTATTTCTTAAAAATGACATTGTCCAAATGTAAACCGTTGCGTTCACGGCATTCATTTAATCGAGCACTAAAATTTCCTATGACGGCTCGGCAGGTATTCTCCGTGATGGCTGCCATTTCGTGACGGATATTTTCTTTTAATTGTGCCAGGGAACTCGGTTTGTTGCCGTAAACTTTAGATTTGACGTAACCCCACAGGAAAAAGTCCATAGGGGTTAAATCAGGACTTCGTGGAGGCCAATTTATGTCACCTCTGCTGAAGATCAATTTACCAGGAAAAATTTATGAACTCGTGGTAGAGACCTGCTGGGCGTGTGTGAAGTTGTTAAAAATGCGGAACAATGATGATATATGCACGTTTAAAGCAAAAGCACGCTTCCGAATCGAAAGGTTCGGGTTGTCACGAACAGACTGAGTAACACTGTCTACGTTTTCGAACTTTCTCGAAGATCTTGGACGCCCGGATTTGGATTTTTCCAGCGTTGAACCGGTCTCTTCATACTTTTCGACCCATTTTCCAATGAGTCGAGGACTTGGCGCATCATTTAAATGACGAACATGTCGAATACTGTAAAATTCTCTATGCGCTACAGTCGCTGAATTACCGTTTTTGTAAAACTCACGTACGCACAGCGCCCAAAAGCTAGGCTACCGATTGACATACCCCCCGCGCCCCTCAGAATAGTTGCGTTCACGCAATCAGCAAATCAACTTTCTTTTGAGACACCCTGTATCATTATTATTGGTTTGCATTGCATTTACACATAATTGCAGCGCCGCTTAGGGTTGATGAGCAAGGATCATGCTGCAAGGATTAAGAGCAACATTTTTGTGTGAAAGCAATTGTTGAGGAAAATTAACAATCGTGTAATATATAGCTGCATTTTTGAACAGCATCGAATACTGAGTCGGTTTAAGCATGTCTGTCCGTCTGACCGTAATTCGCTTATTTCGACATCTCGAAGACTATAACATAGAACTTTAATTTTTAGATCCGTCCGATACGTGCGCAGATCAATTGTAAATTTGTATTTTTTTTTTTTTTTATTATACCCAAAGGGACAAGGGTATAATAAGTTTGTGGGAATGTATATAACAGGCAGAAGAGTCGTCATAGACTCAATAAAGTGTATACATATATTCTTAATCAGCATTGGAAACTGAGTCGATTTAGCTATGTTCGTCTGTTCATCCGTCTAGCTCAAGGGCATCAATTGATTTTGCTAGCGATTTCCAGTGATGGTTTAATTAGGTTTGATTAGCTTATGGTAGACTACACACAACAGAACCCACCAAATGCAGAGCATAAGCTTGTATTCATATATATATATATATATATATATATATATATATATATATATATATATATATATATATATATATATATATATACGCATATATATATATATATATATATATATATATATATATATATATATATATATATATATATATATATTTGGCTTCGTCGTTGATGTTGGTGGTTGTGAGAACTTAACCCATGACTTTTTGCGTACGGGATTGTCGTAGCGGTTGTACTTTTCATCGCCAGTTATCATTCGATGCAAAAATCCCTTTTTCTGTCGTTCAAGCAGCTGTTCACAGGTGATAAACGACTTTTCTATTGGATTCACTTGATTTCATTTACTGGACCCAATTTCGGATCATTCCAATGGCTTTGAGGTGTTTGCTGACTGTTGACAAGTCAATCGAAAATGATTTTGCCGAGGTCAATCCTTGGCTTCCAGTTCAAAATCACCGCTTTTAAACCAGTAGAACTTCCCGCAAAAACACTTTATCCGCGATTTATCAATGATAAAATACTATATTTTTTATTATTAAGCCCAAAACATAAAAAGCAACCCTCGTTCATCCTACTAATATTAAAAACGCAAAAGTTTGTATGGATGTGTTGATGTTTGTTACTCTTTCACGCAAAAACTACTAAATTGATTTTAATGAAACTTTACAATAATGTAACTCATATATCAGAATAGCACATAGGCTATAATCTATGAAGATATTGTATAAAATTCTGCCATAAGAACTGCATTATACTAAACTGTCTTATCATAAGTGGCAACACAAGTAATATACAGATAACATATAACCGCTCGCCGTCTGTCGTCAAAATTGTTGTAGCAGTTGAATCGGGTTGTTTCCGGAAACGAAAAATATTTGTTTTCGAAAATGGAAACAGATATCAAATCAACAGGATGTACGAATGCATAGAAACAAAAACGGAAGCAAATGACCAGCAGACGCCGGAGAGCGCAGACAACGTTGATGGTTGTGTCCGTTTTGTTTTACATATGTACATACGTTTGTTAAATATATGACGCAGATTGATGAGCATTGGTACACCGTGCAAAATAAGATATACTTTAAAAATTGTTAATATAAAACAATAAAAAGGAAAAGTGGGGTAGCAACGCACGTCGTGCTCTCTAGTATTTAATAGTCCAGTTCCCCCAACAGCCAACAACTTTTAATACTATTATTCCAACAGAGCTGACATAAATATCGATATAAAACAACATGGCTAGAGATAACAATATAAATTGTTAAAATTGCGTAAACAACGCCAAATTCCTAACAACGTTTGATTGCTGTGCTGTGATGACTGATTTTTGAGTCGGCTTTTTTTTTAATAAAAATTAATTTTGTTTGTATATAACGCTTTTGGACATTCATCAGATTTAACTCATTACAATATTAAGAACATTTGTTTGCCATCCAATAGAACGTGTTTCCATATTTAAGCAACATAAAACCCACATTGGAATCGATTTTGGTGGAGAACACAGATAAAAAAAAAACTCTGATGAGTTTTCTCCTTCAAAGATCCCTGTGAGGAAAGACGAACAAAGTTTAAAGAACACTTAAACCGTCTTCCATAACAAGAGTTTGAAAAATTCTTGCTAAAAAGAAGCAAGCGGTCAAAACTGATATGTTTGGACCATTTTATTCATAGAATTAAGTTGAAGTAGGAATTTAATATGCATAGATTTGTTTTCTTATAATTTCAAGTAAGGTCTCTGGTTTAAATTGGATTTTTTCAGGCACGAAATACCCGTGTAGATCGAAGAAATACTGTACATAGGTGTAGTATCATAGGTGCATCATGAGGTCCGCACCAATCTTTTAATTAACGTATACATTTGAAAAACCTTACTTTCGATAGTACAGAATTTAGAAATCAAACTTTACAAATGTAACAAAATAAAAAATCCAATTGGTCACCCTAAACAAAAGAGTCTAGCAAACGTTTATTGTGTGGTGGGAGACGATATTAATGGAGCCGACACGACAACGACTGGATTGACGACGATATACAGTGGTCCAAAATCTCAAAAAGTTTGCCATAATTGTAAAATTTAACTTTTTTCTAATTTTAATATAAATTCTGACGGGATAAATTCCTACCCAAAAATGCATTATTATTAAAATGAGAAATTAAAAGTTGTATTGTGCAAGCATTAATTAATCATAGAACAAGAATTTTCGACATGGGTGTTTTAAGCCAGATTTTCGCTGTAGAAATGAATGCTTTAGACAAGATTGTATTCTGCAACAATACTATAGTATAATCACTTTATTTTTTCATTTTAGGAATCTTCAACTTAGGTATTTATAGTATAACTTGTCAGGACTAAGGACATATTACAAAAAATTGCATTACGTTGCTGGAAAAGTTGTGTTGTGATGTTATTTTCTGAAAACGTTTGGCATATAATAAAATTTCAGAAAGAAGCACATACATTTTTTTGCTCCTATGAAAGGAAACTAGATTCTTGCAGAGATGAAGACTCACGTGGAATTTAGATTAAATCAAGGAGACAATAGTTCTATTCGCATTCATTGATTAACACATTTTTGTACCTTGTACGCATGGAGTAAAAGGGCATACATATTAAGTTTGTGCAAATGAATGTAACAGGCAGAAGGAGGTGTGGCAGACGCTATAAAGAATAAACATATTCTTGATCAGCATCGAAAAACGAGTCGATATAGATATGTTCGTTTGCTCGTCCTTATGACCTTTTTTTGAACGAACAGATTTCGGAGATTGTAATAGATAAGAAATTTTTATATTGAGACTCCTTTTACCTCTTCAGATAACTAGTATTTAATGAACATACACCTCTTTAAGGGGTAGCTCCCATACTAACATGGCCCCCATTTTAAAGTTTTTGTATGAATTTTGTTTTGGTTGTGTTGTAAATTATACTAAAAACGCCAAAATTGATGTATCTTAGGTAAATTCTTATAAAATATATCACGGAAGTCCAGTTGGGGCCCCTAAAAAAGGTATCCCCCATATAAACTTGCCTTGCATATTCATGTTTTTGTATGAAAGTTTTTTATTTTGTTCTTAATCAGACTAGAAATGCCAAATTTGGTGTATTTTACATCAATCCTTACAAAATATTTCACATAGACCCACATCGGAGCACTTTAAGAAGTATCGACACTCAAACATGTCCCAACGTGTTTTAGTTGATTTAATGCACTTAACTGTCTCAGACTGCATATGTGGGTGAGGCGACCATCCATAAGAAGCCACAATATCGAATTTTAGGCTGATTTTGACTTAATTGAAGAAGTTTTTCATAGCCATGCACAAAATTGAGCGGTGGGGCTTTATGAGGGCTACTTCAAAAAGTGGGTAGGACACTCCCATTTGCATATGTATGTGAAGCAGATGTTCATAAGAAGCGGGTGTTCGTAAAAAGCAGCCACATCGAATTTTAAGTTAATATTGACTTAAATAAAGACTTTGTCATACAAAAACACAAAAACGGTCGGTGGGTTTGTATGGGTGCTACCCTAAAATTGGGGGAGTGGGTCACACCCATTGATGTATATACGTGAAGCATCCGTATACTAGAAGCTACCATATAAATTATTAAGTTGATATTGACTACAATAAAAAAGTTGTTCATACAAAAAGTCAATAGTGGGAGGGGTGTTTGTATGAGGGCTATCCCAAAAAGGCGTGGTGGGTCAACATGGATACTCTATTTGAGTGCAATAAAACAAAGCCTACGTGCCAATTTACAACTGGATAGCATAAAAATTAGTTCAAAACGAACAGACATAGCTAGATCGACGCGTCTTGTTGAGTTGAACAATAATATATATATACTTTATGGGGTCTACTATGCCTCCTTTAATGCATTGCAAACTTTCAGACAAACTGATAATTCACTTTCCATGCTGGATATGTGAAATTTGTCACTAATCTTTTTGGGTTTCCGAACCACTGTGCGGCGATGAGAAGCAACAGTTTCGTTTCGTTTCATATCGTTTCGCTTGCACTTGTTCGCTTCGTTTTGCTTTCCGGAGCTTACAACTTCGCCATTCACGATTTAATTCATTTTTGGGCTTTCCTGTGTGCGGGTGTGCCTTGTATCGATAAATTTTGTGATACATTTTACAACAAACAAACAAACCACAACAACAACAAGACAAGCAACACGTATTGTTTAAAGTACATGCACACACACATGCATATATAGTTTCAGTTTTTTTTTGTGTTTTTTTTTTTTTTGCATTAACATAGACTCATAAAACGCAGTGCAGCAAATGAAAGAGAGTTAGTATGAGTATGAGTGTACGTGTGTGCGATAGTGAGAGCGAAGCGAGTGCGCGCGATTAAATGTCACCAAATGTTTTATAAAACACAAACTAAATAAACTACAATGAAAGTAAATGTAAACTAACAAAAAAAAAAAAAAAAAAAAACTAATGCAAAATATGAAAAATGTATATTCGCGTTTGTTTGGCGTAAATTTTCATCAATCAATTGGTTTTTTTTTTTGTTGATGTTGTTTTTGTTTGAGCTTTTCACGTGAAAATCTACCAAACTTCCGTTACAACAACAACAAAAAATAATCAACACATAAAAAAAAAACAAAAAAGAAAAATGTTAGCAACGGGTGGAGGTGAGTTCTGTTATTTTTCGTTTTTTTTTTTTTGGTTTTTATAATATATTTTTGTATGTAAACATAACTCTCGATATATATGTATATGTATGTATAAAATATATATAGACAAATGCAATCAAAGGCGCAGTCCAAAAAATTTAGAACAATTGTGTACAGGGCTCAATTTCTGTGTGTAGGTACATCGAAAAACGAAAGTATTTACAAATTTTTTATACAAAAAGACGCAGATATGCACAGCCACACGCACATGTATATATATATATATATATATATATATATATATATATATGAGAGAGAGAGAGAGAGAGAGAGAGAGAGAGAGAGAGAGAGAGAGAGAGAGAGAGAGAGAGAGAGAGAGAGAGAGAGAGAGAGAGAGAGAGAGAGAGAGAGAGAGAATATATATATATATATATATATATATATATATATATATAGAGAGAGAGAGAGAGAGAGAGAGAGAGAGAGTATATATATATATATATATATATATATATATATATATATATATATATATATATATATATGTACTGTATTCTGGTCAGAACAGAACAAGAATCAGAATCAGAGCCAGACAAACGCAGACACAGGCACGTGCATGCGCAGCTTATATATGTATATGCATGTGTATATGTGCGGGTGTGTGTGTGTTAGTGTGTCAGTGTAACTGTAAATGCTTTAGCGCCATTTTATGACGTACCACAAACGCCTACACAATTTTACTGCACTGTCACCTAAGAGGTGTCTGTAGCTGTGTGTTTCTGTCTTTGTATTTGTGTTCTTGGAAGATGGTGTAAGATAAGTCTCATCTACAACTTCATCTTATGCTGTTTATTTTTCATTAAACTTATACAAATGAACAAAAATGCAATATCTGTTGATATGTATTAGCAAATATAATACGAGTACGTGGTGTGTTCAAATAAAAAAAAGGGTGACTTTCACAAAAAAATATTTATTTATATCTATTTTGTCCTATTCAATGTACTGCCCCTCAGATATAAAATACTTCTGCCAGCGCTTTTTATATTCATCGAAGCACGTCTGATATCAGTTTTTTTGCATGGTGTCTTTTCAGAAAGTCACAGGGCGCAAAGTCCACTGAATACAGTGGCTGAGACATGATTAGGATGTTGTTTTTGGTAAAAAAAAAATGACAAACAAGCAAGGTAAAAAATGTAGCATTTTTGGAACAAATTTCGCTGTTACACGTTTCATGCCCAAAATATCCGTAAAAATTGCATGGCATGTGCCAACCGATATGAGATATCATCAGCAACTTCTCTCAAGAGATTCTACTATTCTCCATAACCATTTTCTTCACTGCTTATACGTTTTCATCGATTGCTGACGTGCATTGTCATTAAAATCTTCTCGCCCTTCTGTGAAGAGCTTACAGAAGGCCGAAATCACTTACCACTGTATCAATTATAAACATTTTTTTGCTCAAAGTAGACTCGCTAAATGCTAGTACAGTCAACATTTTAAGTGCCTTAGAGCACTTTGCACTTTGAACCATTTTTTTCTTTAGCATAAAATCGCCCAGCACACCAAAATACGTCAAATCTTTACATAAAAAAAGTCAAATATCGACTGTAGCCTGTAGCCTGTTAAATTCGAAAAGTCACATCTTTTTTAACACACCCCGTACGAATATTATAGTGTTTGAATTAAATCGTAGGATTTTTTACCCAAAATTGGGGCTTTAATTGCACAAATAGATTATTCAAAGTATTATCCATCGTTAGCCACTACTTTTTCCCAGGTTTCTGGCAGGCGTATGATTTCTGCGTCGGAAGATCGACTCGTCTTTAGAAGCAATGCAAACATCAATCCAATTTATGGTTTCCAGACCAAAATGATTCAATCGGAACAAGTGGTAAGAGCAATGTCCGCTGAATACAGCGGGTGTGCTAGAACTTTCCATTTGAGCATTTAAAACTTGATTTTGTTTTAGAGCATAGCGTCGAGAATTGTGGTTGTCTGTCTGCGGCCGTTTTTCTTCAGTACTCAGCTGAAACGCAACAATTGTTGTTGGTAGCGATTCCCCGTGATGGTTTCATTGAGTTTGATTAGCTTATATATAGTAGACTACACTCAGCTGATTTTAAGAGGCTTTATCCATTATATGTACATATATTCTTAAGTATCTAGTTAGACTTATTCACAGACTTCGTCCTTGATGGAAACTTTTATGTTGTAATGAACGAATACACTGTCAATATCTGGAATGGCAGACAGTGCAAAGGGAGCTAAGGAAATAGATATATAAGTAGGAGACAAGGTACTCATTAAGAATGTCACATTTCCACACAAGATGACTCCGACATTCGATACTGTTAAAAGAGATGAAACATAGTGCAGGTATCTGGATAGGGCAATATATTCACTATTCATGCAAGTCATTTGTAGAAGATTATAGCTGGGTAGAGGGATGCGCCCCCGAGGAGGTTCTTTTAAGTCCGAAATTACGGAAATAATAACTGGTGAGAGAAGGAACCATGTGGAGAAGAGCCGAGGATACGGCGTGAAACTGTGACTGGTAAGAGAAGGAAAGATATGAAGATCGGTACCGGTTGTAGAAAACATTCCCATTATTACATTATTGAAAATATAATACTTTTAATTTTGCACAGTTTTGTAATTTTTGCGGAAATAACTAACTTTTACGAATAAAATGAGTCACACGAGACCATCGCACATCAATACGGAGCTTGCGAAATGACATTAACTCTGTTTTTGGTGAAATAGTTGTGTACAAGATGAGATCTATCTGCCAAAAATCAAGCAATCTCAGCACTAGTCGCATTAAAATTCGTCTCATTGCTAAAAAAATCCAGCATAATGTTGTGCATCGAAAGGAAACGAGACTCCAAGGTTGGCTATTATCTCCCTAATGATTTTCAAGTATATATTTTTTTTTTGTTTTTTGAACGTTTTAGTCAATCGAAGATGTCATCAACCACACTGCGGCTATATTTGAACTTTATGTAACACATGTATGCCTGTGTTTTTGGCATTGTCGACTCTCCGTAGGCTTTCTTTAAAATTTTGAAAGCTTCAGCACATGAGATTTTCCTGGTGCCACACAATTTTATTCAACCATCGCAAAATAATAAATTCAAAATTCGCAAAATTACGAAGTAATTTCGCACTAACCATCTGACAGAATGTCTTACTATTCTACAAACATTTACACATGATAGGCGAAGCACGAGAAAAGATTTATTTCACAATATTCCAAGAAACTTGCCCTATCCAGATACCTGCACTATGTTTCATCTCTGTTAACAGTATCGAAAATCGGAGTCATCTTGTGTGGAAATGTAACATTCTTAATGAGTACCTTATCTCCTACTTATGTATATATCTATTTCCTTAGCTCCCTTTGCACTGTTTGCCATTTTTTTTTCCATTCTGGATATTGACAGTGTATCCGTCCATTGCAACATAAGAGTTTCTATCAAGGACGAAGTCTGTGAATAAGTCTAACTAGATACTTAAGAGTATATGTACATATAATGGATAAAGCCTCTGTGTCATACTATTATCAAAAGCGGCTTGTATATATATTTATTGATACCATTCCTACTGATTTTTTAGAGTGTTCTTTTAACTTATTCCATGGGTGAATACAGCTAATTTGCGACTTCACATGAACTGCGTTAATGGCAGAATATTGCTTTCTTTCAATTGCCAGTTTGGTCTAATTTTAAGCATTCATTCAAATTCTTCCGAAAATCCATATAGCAAACTAATAGAATCGTAGTTTTCTGCATCATCAGGTGGTTTACCAAATTATAGAATAATTTTTGCAGATTTCTATTTGCGTGGAAAGTATCCGATTTTAATGCAGAGATTAAATATGCGAGCAAGATATAGTTTAAATGAGAAATTCCGTGTATTCTATGATCCGATGTTACATTCATTATTATTCACTCTATCACAAACATATATACTCGTATATATACGATATAGAAATAAGCTGATTGGTTTCTATTTCGCTGAACGAACGACGTTAGAAATATAAGAGTTTTATTGTAGTAGTGCTCAAGAGATATATTTGTATTGACGTGTGCCACTTCTGTCATATTGAAAAAATTAATCTGATGGTGCAAAACTTTTATATTTTCTATTTTTTTTTTTTTTTTTTTTGGTATCTAAAAGCAACTATTAAAATCTGCACGCTGGCTTGAACATGATAATTTACGAGCTATAACTTGAAGTCCACAAATGCTATACTCGAAAGCTGCTACTTTTTTATAATGCCTGCGAAGGCTGTCATTGGTTTTATCTTGTTTATAAATAGTTTAAAAGCTGCTTTTGCAAGTTAATCCGGCTTTTGATTTTGCGTATGTCTGCTTGTTATCAACTTGGATATATTCACATTGCGTAGGTACTACCTACTTATAAATAAAAGTATAGCTATGTACCTATATAATTTTTTGATGACTCTCTGATAGTGTGTGTGTGTGTGTGTGTGTGCTTGATAATGGTAGCGACAACAACATGGCACAAACATGACTATGATAATTACAATAATAGTAGAGGAGCATCAGCAATGTCGCATTCTATTAGCATTAACGACATATTTGTTGCTAATGGTTTTTGTTTTTCATAATACATACATAGGCAAATATAAAGGTCGTCTTTATATTGTATAAATATATATGTATGTACAATACAAGATAGAAATGTATCTACGCAGATGATTTAAACGTACTTAACTTACTATGTTGTATGTAGAATAGCTAAAAAGTTAAAAAGTTTTCCCAGTCTATATATATTTTTATTGGAGACGCCGAAAAGTAGGCAAGCAACAATTAATTTTTTTTTCTTTCATTTGTATTTATTTCAACTAATTTACTTATTGTCTTATTGATAGATTGTAAATTAATAAAAAAGAAAAAAAAAATTTGTATTTATGGCGTTTAGTACAAAAAGTTTTTCATGTAAAATGTTCTATTTTTATTGCTATTCTTGCTCCATTAAGAAAAATGTTGCTCGATTGCGTACAACAAAAAATAAAAAAAAAGAAAACACATTTTATCTAGACCCTAATTCAGGGTCAGACACAAGTAAGCCAAAACGCTTTGATGCTTTTGCCTGCAGGCGTTGTTGTTGTATTTTTGGTTTATGCTATTTTTAATGTAGCTTAAAATGGTTTTATGCCAAAATGGTGTAGCAAATCTCTGTAGATAATATACATATATATATATATATATATATATATATATATATATATATATATATATATATATATATATATATATATATATATATATATATATATATATATATATATATATATATATATATATATATATATATATATATATATATATATATATATATATATATATATATATATATATATATATATATATATATATATATATATATATATATATATATATATATATATATATATATATATATATATATATATATATATATATATATATATATATGAGAGAGAGAGAGAGAGAGAGAGAGAGAGAGAGAGAGAGAGAGAGAGAGAGAGAGAGAGAGAGAGAGAGAGAGAGAGAGAGAGAGAGAGAGAGAGAGAGAGAGAGAGAGAGAGAGAGAGAGAGAGAGAGAGAGAGAGAGAGAGAGAGAGAGAGAGAGAGAGAGAGAGAGAGAGAGAGAGAGAGAGAGAGAGAGAGAGAGAGAGAGAGATATATATATATATATATATATATATATATATATATATATATATATATATATATATATATATATATATATATATATATATATATATATATATATATATATATATATATATATATATATATATATATATATATATATATATATATATATATATATATATATATATATATATATATATATCAAATCGCACACAGGTACAAATTTATATATATATATATATATATATATATCAAATCGCACACAGGCACAAATTTATATATATATATATATATATATATATATATATATATATTATATATATATATATATATATATATATATATATATATATATATATATATATATATATATATATATATATATATATATATATATTATATATATATATATATATATATATAAATTTGTGCCTGTGTGCGATTTGACCCTTGAATGTCATAAAGAAGCTGTTACACACATGTCAGAAAAAGAAAATCATTTTAATTATGTAGAATATTCGGTATGGTACGCATATCAAAGTATGTATGTATTTGTATACATGTATATATTTGAGCTTAAATTAAAGTATATAATAATCTTTATATACCCTGCATAAAAACTAATTGTTAGCAGCCTATATTGGGTTAGTTGAAGTATCAAAATGTATGTAACATAGCATAGGAAGCATTGGCTATCCCATAAAGCATATTTTGTGATTAGCACGAAGTGATAACGCCAGAGGAACGTACACGGTAACAAACAACTCGAAAAAAAGTTGGCCAATGAAGGTTTTTCTAATGAGATTAGTCTAAAAAAATGTTCTGATATTAATGCTCTATTGCCAAAATGTTTTTTTTTTGATACCATATAGCGCTTGAAACTTAATGCAAAGTACGCCTCTATTTCTATATTATTAATATATATATATATTAATATCTATATCTATAATATCTTCACACTGAGTGTCAATAATATTATAATTTAGTTACAATGTTTGCAATGCCTTAATGAAAGTATCGGAGACCCCATAAAATATACATAAATGTATATTTCGTCATCATCTATACTAATATTATAAAGCTGAAGAGTTTATTTGTTTGTTTGTTTGCTTGAACGCGCTAATCTCAGAAACTACTGGACCGATTTGTAAAATTCTTTCAGTGTTAGATAGCCCATTTATCGGGCAAGGCTATAGGCTAAGACCAATAGGAGCGAAGCACTAATATTAATATAAATCTAAAATCTATATATGTATGTGAAAGGTTGGGAGGACCACAAAATTTCACATAAGCGTTAGCAAGCTAACTAGATGTTGTTTAACTCAACGCTAGATGTCGCACCAGCTGGTCATGAGCTAAAGAGATCAATGATCATGAGTTGGTGTTTTTAAAATTTTATTACTACTTTATTATATGTATTTAAATTTATCTTCTATATACATATAAAAATGGAAGTATGTTTATATGTGCATTATAGACTCCGAAACCGCTCAACCGATTTTGATCAAATTTTGTGACAATATTCAAAATAGTCCCGTCGGTGATCCTGTGAAGATTCATGGCGATTGAATAAACATAAAATTTTTTTTAGATTTTTCTAATTTTAATAGAATTGGCGGTAGAGTAAAGGAGCATGTGGAAGGTGGGGAAGGTGGAAGTAGTGTCAGGGGGAAGGAGTGGCAGGGGAAAGAGGAGGGTCGCGTACAACGTCGCGGGGACCATCTAGTTAATTATATTATTCTAAATTAGCACAACGATATCAAGCGATCTATCCATGTCCATCTGTCTATCTGTCATTCTGTGTGTTTGTCTACGCCCTATTCTCTTAATCTTTGAGATATTATTTTAAAAGTTCATATTGAGATTTTTTATAACCATATGAAACATACTCATCAAAATAGAAGACTTAGCTGCCATACAAAGTGGTAAAGGGTATTAAAGCTTCGTTTCTACCGTAGTTGATGTTTTCTCTAGTTTTCAATTTAAATTATCATAAAAAAGCACTCGAATGAAAAATGTTTATAGGTATATACTATAAAATTTGATCGATTTTTATGTTTAATATGCATTTTATATAAAAATTTATTATACAAAAGATATAGGGTGTTTTTTAGAAGTTGCATTTTCCGACACGGATTAAACTGTCATAAATTTGTCAAATCTGGTAACGCTATTGTCATTTGTGCTATATTTGGTTTGACATTTATTATAAGTAAACTAACACTAGAACAACGCATGCAAATTGTGCAAATTTATTTCGTAAATCGTGATTCAGTTCGGGAAAGTTAACGTGCGCTACGTCTATTTTACGTTCTACATAATCTTTCATCCGAGTGACTAATTCGATGGATCGTTTAAGTATATGTACTCTAAATAATAATGCGCCAGCCGCCCACAGCCCACATGTCCGAAATCATATTTAAATACTAATGCCATAAAATTATCTTTCAAATAAAGCCAATTTTCAATATAAAATTGAGTAATCTCAGTATTTTAATTCAAATCAAAATTCTATATCTCTTTAAAAAAAAAAACACCCTAAATATATTAATGCAGGAGAAACAGTATTCCGTCTGCAAACTTATGTAGGATTTTAGTACGTCCTTTTATTAATATTGTATAATCGCATTTTTTCAATGAATTTCATGTAGGATTTTTATGTATCTACTAGCTAGCCTACGCAACGTTGTATGCGCCCACTTCCACAAAATAACGAAAAGACAAAGTGTCAAGAACTAACGTAGGCGGTTTGCACTGCTATCCCCCTTTTTATTTCTCTGTCACATTTCTAGTGATTTTAAATTTTCCTGATGCCCCTTACAAATGCACAAAATCTCATACATTTGCTTTAAATATTGATCAATATTAATAGTTACTGAGCTATGGAGATTTTGGTTTTACTCTTATATGGATCTTGTTTCTCCCGACACCCTTTAAGTATGTACAAAATCTCATATATTTGCGTCAAATAGTTGCTGAGCGTGCTGGAAGTGGAGCATGGCACCACCCAACAAAAAAAAAAAAACAACAACAACAAAAAAACGACAATTTATCAAATCGGATCACCATAAGAGTGACGAGAGCACAATCGTTTGAATTGTGAGTTATGGTCTTAACTTCATACAAAAAACCCATTGGAAAAAACACTTTCATTTTTGCACAAATTTTCCAATTTGCCGGGTAACTTTTCTTTACATTATTCAAAATTTTACGAATATATAAAAAAAAATATGTCCAAATCGATTTAGCCGTTCTCAAGTGATGCGCTTACCAACGAACAGCATTTAATTTTGATTCATATACTAGTTAAATTAAATTATGCATAGAGACCACAACAAACCGAGTTCTTGAAAAAGAAAATTTTCGCGTTGTAAAACAGTCTATTATATAAATTAATGATTCTGAACTTAGTTTTATACTATGGGATCTTAAAAGTAGTTATTACTCAGTGTAAATAATGTCACATTCCTACTAAGTAGTGAAAGGTTAGTATGTATTACCTTTACAGAAATTTGTTCATATGGGACTCGACATTTGGAATTTTGGAAATCTGAACTCTGTATCGTAGTCAGCGATCCCGAAAACAACTATGTACTGAGATACAGATAGATTAAATGACTTTTTCTAACATATTTCCACCATTTTGGAACCGCCATTCTGTTTTCGAAAGTTTTGATATCAGCTTTGTAATCAGCAATCTCTAAAACTTATGACCCATGATAGTTTAGATTTTTGGCCAGCTTTTTTTAAATTTTTGGACACTGTGCGTGTGGCTGTCCGTCTGTAAATCTGTCTGAGATAAAAGTTCTCTAACTTAGAGAAGATTTGAAGAATCAAAACTCGTGGTATAGACTTTCTAGGTACCGCACTATTACACGTTTATCTCAAAATTTTACAACACGCAACCGTCTTACCGCAGTGGAATATAAATTATATTGAGTGTTGGAATTAATTTTAAAGAAATTTTTTCGATTTTGAAGCGTTTATTAAAAAAAATGCCACAATGTATATTATTCAAAGTATTGTCCATCGTTAACTATAACATTTTACCATCTTTTTGGCAGCATATGGATTCCGCGTCGGTAGAACGGTTCGCCATTTGAGGCAATCCACGAATCGACCCATTTTTTGGTATCCTCGTAAGAAGTAAAGCGCTGGTCAGCCATGGCGTGGGTCATCGATCTGAACAAGTGGTAGTCAGAAAGGGCTATGTCTGGGCTATAAGGCGGGTGGGATAGCACATCCCAATTCAACGCCTCCAACGTTTCCTTGACTGATCTTGCATGTGCATGTGGCCAAGCGTTGTCATGTTGAAAAACCAACTTGTCGTGTCTTTTGGCATATTCCGCCCGTTCTTGCTTCAATGCTCGGCTCAATTGCATTGCAATTGTTGTTGGTAACGTTCACCAGTGATGGTTTGGCAGCTCATAGTACACAACACCCTTCTTATCCCACCAAATACAGATCATGAGCTTGGCACCATGAATATGTCGATATTGATGCATGGCCGGGTGGTCCCCATGATTTTTTTCGCTTTGAGTTGTCGTAATCACCAGTAACAATACGATGCAAAAAACTCTTCCGATTATGGCGTTGAAGCAGCTGTTCACAAGTGGAAAATCTCCTTTCGACGTCTCTTGGCTTCAATTCGTACGGCAACCAATTTCCTTGCTTTTGAATCATTCCCATGGCTTTGAGGCGTTTGCCAACTGTTGACAAGTCAACTCCCAATGATTCTGACATTTCTTGAAGGGTTTGACACGGATCTTCGTCCAGTAATGCTTCCAATTCTTCATCTTCAAACTTTTTGGATTGGACCGGACGTACTTTGTCCTCCGTATCAAAATCACAACTTTTAAACCGACGAAACCAGTACTCACAAGTTGAAATCGATGGAGCATAGTCCCCGTAAGCCTCACAAAGCGTATGATAGGCTTCAGCTGCTTTTTCCTTCAAATGAAAGCACAGAAGCAAAACTTCCCGCAAATTGCGTTTTGTTGGAACAAAAGACAACATGTTCACAGAGCAAAAAAAAAATATGTTGTTTACACTTCAGTGGAATGACATATACTGAAAATTGAAGCTTATGAAGTAGGCTTTCACATGAATATAGTCACAAGTTTACCCGATGCGATTTAGCGCTAGTTACGGCATCTCATATAAATCCTTTAAAATGAATTCCATATATTCATTATATTCAATATATTTTATAATATGGCTTAATCTGCCTAAGTAAGTAAGTAATTTGTAATATATTTTATAGACAGCAAAATTAGAGGCATATTATTGTTTACTATGAAGAGATTTGGCATTTGCAGCGTATAATATAGTCGTGCACCTCGATTATATGTACCGTACATGTATGTAAAGATACATATTTGTATTCCGCCTATGCCGCGTTTCAATATGCTCGTACATACTTAAATGTATTTGTGTCTATTACTTATCGTAGTTTGTTTGCTGTCCAAGTTGATTATATCAATCTCGCAAACTATTTTCATATGATTAATATAAATACTTAATTAGATATTGTCTGCTGGTTCTGTTGCTGTTGGTTTTGTGAATAATATTCTACGCAATATTCACATACGTGTAGAGATATATGTACACTACAGCTGGCTGTATATACTCCAGCTGGCTATATATACATAATATACATACATACATATTTATGTACGAGGGCAGTTTGATATAAGTCGTAAGTCGTAAAAATTATATTGACGAAAAATTCATGCAATGAATCTATATAGTACGAATAAGCCTGTACAAACGATTTTCACCCAAAAAATTATACAATTTGCAGATATTACAATATATTTTATCAAAATCGGTTGATTATTTTGTGCGTAAAAGAATATAACAATCGTCAGCAACACAACGAAACAAACACACATAAACTTTGCATGTAATACAAGCACACACACACACACACACACACACACACACAGAAATATTAAAAAAAGAAAAGAGACGCATCATGCCACATAAAGTATGTATTGATGTATGTAGGGAAGATTGGGGCTAAAGAGTGGCCTAGCTTTGAAATTTTTGTATATTGCATTTTGACAGAAATCGTCAAATCTAAGATACCGTTTGACAAGCTGAACTTTTGACTATATTTATCATATATTTCTTTATATATACACGCGAGAAACTGTATAACAACAAATGTGAGAGTCATCGTTTGGTTTCAGCCACGGAATCAAACTTCCATCCGGAGAGAGCTAAACGGTCAAATATTCAGAATGAAATGAAATGTGCATTTTTTATTTGTTTACAGTTTTTTAAGCATGAATTCCGTGCACAGTACGGCAGTTCATACTTGTGAGAGCGTAGGCATTCCATCATAATTTTAATTGCACAGCGTTCACACTGAGCGTTCACACTGAGCTGAGTTTTATCGATCAGCTGTTCAAACGTTTCCTTGTACATTGGGTTTCAACAAAGCCATTGGTTTCTTATATTTAGTTTTTATGCATTTTGAGAGCTGAAACATTCGATCTCGTTGTGATGCAACTGCCATTTAATAATCAAAAGTTATAAGTATATAATTGAAACTTATTGTTAGATTATCCCTAACTTAACATTCAGCCCTCGTTTATAGACATGTGTAAGTATATTGTTTCCAGTTAAAGAGCATTAGCAGTAAAAGTGCGTTCGTGTTAAACAAATATAAACAATGTGGGTTGTAACACATTTGAACGTGGCAACATCGACTGTATTAAAGACAGATTTATACTAATTATATTAAATCGAAAGCTTCGTAGCTTTATGTATAGATGGTATTTGCGAATTTGCAGCTCCTTCTTTGATGACCGTTTATGCCGTTTTACATCATTCTGTATAATTATTATAGAGTCTTTTATAGATGTAGATAATTATAATAGAGTATAAACTTTGTTCGTTTGGGATCGTTTGCAGCAGTTCACATTAGTGGTGAAATAAATTTCACTCGGAAATGGCCAAAAACGTTTCTTACAATCCTTTGTTGGTCCCGTATACCCTGAGTAACATCTGAACATCCGTTCCGAGCTGAGCCAATTGTGAGAATGCAAAACCCCCTTAATTAGGGGTTGGTGCGCTGCTTTTGGTTCCCGCCATCGCAAAACTTTTAACAGTAAAAACATAGAGAAAACCTTGCATACAAGTCCTGGACGACCTCTGTGCATTTGGTATTAACAACAGTTCCGTTTCCGTTTTCCTACGTCCGGCTTGAGCGATAAATGGTTGTAGCGGTAAATAAGTAAGTAAATAAACTTCGGCACTAATCTCTTAGACCGAAAAACTAGTGGTATAAAACTATAAACTTTGAAATTAAGCACATAGAAATCGTGATAATAGATAATGGCTTTTTATTGATAAACATAATTTTATGGTATTATTATTTAAATAAGTTGCGAATATATGCGCTAGTCTACGCTCATAAAGCGATGGTGTACTTGAAAGCCAATGTTCGTTGCTTTTTGCCGATATATATTTTCAGTTAATCGAACAAATTTTTCAAAATTACACTTTCAGACTGCGCTCATATGATAGAAATAATTTCAACAATTATCTTAGTTTTTAGCGCTATACTTCATGTGCTTTAAATACAATAATTATCGTTGTGGACGGTAGTCCATGCAAGTGATATATTGTATGTTACGCAAAACTCTATCAAACCCACTACCAAAGGCTGTTGTTGCAAAAGCATGCTTATACAACAACTGGAGATTTTCCCTAGCTGCAGCAATCTTCTTTAAATGTTGAAAGATGTGCATGTGGTTGCCTTGCAGAGGCAGAGGCATAACTTGTTACAGCATAAAATGTGATTCGGTAAAATACACGGGGTTTGCATAATCTTTTTCTTGCAGAAAAATATAAATTTCTTGATATAACACAAATGCACAGATGGAGACATTTTCACGTTAAAGCCATCGTTTACTGTAATAGTTTATAGCAGCGTCATGTGTTCAGCTCACATGTCTTTGCGTAGTTTTTGTTTTGCAGTCGCCTACGCCAATTGAAAGCACATTGACGTCGATGCAAATCATTGATCAAAGGGACATCTTCCCAATTCAAATCATTTTTTATCTTACGAAATTGTTAAGCAACTGAAATCAGTATTGAACGTTTGCGTTTTAATGATGATGCTTTTGCAGATAACGATAAGCATTTTTATTACTGTCTGCAATCTCATAAAATTTCTTTTCTGTAATTTTCTCTAGTAATTGGTCATTGAGTTTCTCAGCTTTATGGTATATCTCGACTAATATTGTTGGCAGGAAAATTTAAATTTAAAATTAACTTTACCCTCTTATTGGCAACCTCAAAACATCGATTTAAATATGATTAAGAATGTTTTTAGACCTAGTATATAAAAAGAAATAGAAATTCATCAGTGACAACAATGTTCGCTGGAGCCAAAAGCCATTGGTACGTACCTATCTTCTGAAATGCATAAAAAATGTTTTACATTAACTCTTATGACGTCTTTAAATACGCCATTTTTGTAAAATTCCCAATATGGTTGAAATTCTCTTGACTAGATGGCTCCCTAGAGGTGCTTGCGATTTGTAAAATTGTAGTTTCATTTGTAAAAATAGTTATTAACGCATTCTGTTGCTGTGTTATGTTCCATCTATATGAAAGATATAGTACAGCTTATAGAATTCTGCATTTTTATACTATTCACACAGAGTTAAAACTTGCATATACATATCTTTTTATTGCAGTTCAATAGAGTATCAAGATTGCCCTGTCACGCCCACTTTTTGGGGTAGCCCCCATACAAGCACACCGCCCACTTTTATGTTTTTGTATAAAAAACTTCTTTCTTAAAGTTAATATTAGGTTGAAATGCAGCCCCTTCATATACATATACAAATGGGTGTTTTCCGCCCACTCTTTGAGGTACTCTAATACTATTACTATTATGCACTATTATGCATTTGTATGGAAAACGTCAATATCAACTTGAAATTCGATACGAGGGCATCTTATAGATGTTCGCTTCATACACATCTATTAGTGGGCGTGTATTGCCCACTGTTTGGGGTAGCCCCTATTTAAACCCCCCACGTTTATGTTCTACAATACGATTTAACATTTTGTGTGAATAGAAGAATTAGAACTTCGGTTCAACCGAAGTTAAAGTTTTTTCTTGTTTTTCTTATAGATTTTGTTCTGCTGAACCGAAAATAGCTTGGAATATTTACCGCGATATGATTTTTTGAGTTATGAATCAAAATTTTTCAAAAATATTAATTTTTTAAACAAAAATGAAAGACATATTTACGCCATCTGAAAAAAGTACATACATATCTAGTATTATTTACTCATTTTTACAAAATTATTTAGCAAATTTTCTATAATTATCTTCTACTTCAGGTTTTAATTACTTTCAAGGAAATCAAAGAGGATCAACTCCAACGAATTAACGGCTCTTGTTTCATATTAGTGGAATTTTTCATCTTTTCGAAGATTCTTTACATGTGAAGCATCAAAACCTTTTCGTTGATTTTGGCAAGACAAAAACTTTCATTTGAGAACAATATGAAGGCACTTTTACCCTTTGTATAAGTTGAAAATTTAAAATCAGCATAAAAGTCGAATTTTATTACTATTATTGAAATATCATTTTTAGAACCTATCCATACATTTTGCACATATGTATATATTTATCCGATTTTGTTCAGAATATCGATATTTTTGCTCATATTTCAGCTCATAACTTGTAAACTTCTCAACCAATTCTAAAAAACTGAAAACTTGTCAAACACCATGATAACAAAGTTTAATCATTTGAACGTGTTCATTTGACGCTGTAACTTGTCATGGTATTTTTCTTTTGTGTCTGACAAAAAAAAAAAACACGAAAATTAACAACAGATAAAACATCTAACCGTTCCTAGTGGAAAACCCTGTATAAAACTTAATGTATCTTTCTTCATTTGCACGCTCTTGGGCTTATGTACATACAATACATACTCCAATAGATTAGTAGGGATTAAAAACAAATAAAGACATATTCGCACACACACATCCACACTCATATATTCGTATTAGACAAATATTAGCTATGCACTGGAGCAAAATATTTACCTAGCTGTTGTTTGCTTATTTACTTACTGCTCGTTGCTGTTTGCCTGGTCTGGATCTAGGCTTGATTTGTTTTCGTATACAATTCTCGCCGATATTTCTACGCAAAGCATAAAAATTTAATTGTTAAATGTCTCTATGTATTCTATGTTTTATATGTATTTTATACTCTTCACATTAAGTGTGAACAACAGTTGTAATAATTTTATTTTTCAGTTTGTAACAGTATCAAATGAAAAGTAACAATTACTAATAGTTTTTACTTAATAACAACTTTATCCAACACTACTCATGAGGGGTATTCATACAGATTCGGTTAAAAATTTAAATCAGCTTTTTGCAGTGGCAACACTGACAAGCGAAACTTGTTGAACACAGTGAAAAAAATGCCAATATATCGCTAGATCCATGAGACGTGACTGTATGTGCAGATGATTTCAATGTCATCAGCATACACGAGTAGAAGATCGTGCCAGGCTATTCCACATATGACCATCGGCGTGGAATGTAGAGCTTAAAAAAAAAACGCTTTTTCGATGACGAATTAGTCTAGTCAAGCATTCTTAGCAGAGCGCGCAACCAGTGCTCTTTTTTTTAAAATAGAAGTGAAGAGGCATTTCAACTTCTTTTTCAAACGGTCTTGGTTTAATCACGAGAGTTTTTAGTCGCTCACTTTATGCATTTGTTTACTTGCGACACTTTTCTGCTCAAAATTTGTCAAAAGTGTCTTCTGCTCATGTATGTGTGTTACTTATATTTTAACATATGCACACAATTTAGCGCCCTATCTCTTTCTCCCTCCCTCTTCCACGCTTTGCCAGCGATGAAATATTTAAAGCAACAACCACTGCCTAACGCAACAACAACAACAAAAAAACACTTAGAGCTTCCACTTGGCTCGTTTTGCTCAGTTGTTGATGCTCAGTTGCTGATGCTCAGTTGCTGATGCTTAGTTCCTGATGCTCAGTTGCTGACAGTCGAATAAAAGTGTTCCCATCAAGCCATTATTGTAAAAGAGCTTTGTGTGTTTTGTTCATCGAGAAGCATGAATCAAAAATAAGTGTTCTGCTGAGAGAGTGAGCGAGTTTGGTTCATTTTTCTCAGCCTTGAAACGTCAGTCAAGAGGTATATATTTCTATCATGGTGAACTTGACGAAAGTGCAGCTTGTGGGTATTATTAAAAATGGCTGCCGAAATTCTGTGTCAGTGGTCGCAGCCGTATGGTGTGCATTTCATGCCGTAGGTGTAAATGGACCGAAAATTTGAGTAAGCGATTTTGAAGTTACTAGCACCGACTTAGAATTTCATAAAAATGTAAACATTTACTAACGTTTTGACTTTTGTCAGATTCTGAAAAAAGTTTTAGTGCGCGTTAGTATTAAAATCGCTGTTGCAAAACACCTGTATATACATTGTAGAGAAAGATAATTGACATTTTCTGAAAAAATATGTGTGAAGCGTGTCAAAGCGTTCAGCGCAAGCATTGTTAACATTTTGTCCTGTTCATATTTTAAATGAATCATTTTTGTTTCAATACTCGTATTTACACGAAGGCGTAACAGCCAAAGCGTTTAATGAATAAATTATTCCATATTTTCTTTCATAAATCACGGCACAAAGGCACGCAACACATTGCTTGTTGATTACTTTTTTTTTTTTTTTTTTTTTAATTTTTTGTTGAATTTTATTTGTTTTATTTTTTCAATTATTTCGTGTGTGTCTGTTTGTGCTCTTTTGTTCAAGTGTGTCTGGTGGCGGGCATCATTAAATCAATAGAGTTTGAACAATTTTACAGCATACTTTACGGCGCAGCATTGCTGCAGACAACAAAATGGCGACGATAATGAATGGATGGGATGTATAGTACAGTGCAAAGAAAAGAGACAGAACGCAAAGCCAAACGGTCATACAAGACGAGAGAGTGACGAAGTGCCGTTACGACAAATACAATAATGATGCAGGATCAGTGGCGCGTGTTGCTTGCTGTGCTGCCATATTGTTACATTTAGTTATTATTCTCGTTCTTCTGCTTCTTCTTCTTCGTTCACTTATTGTTATGCTGTTATGATGTATGTATGCATTTGTGTCAAACATATATGTATGCATGCATGTATTGGGTGTTGGAATGAATTCTTAGCGTTTTTTTTTTCTCGAAAAGTTATGTTTTATTGTTCAAAAATGGTTACAAATAGATTATTCAAAGTACTATTATTCATCGTTAGCCACAACTTTTCCCATGCCATTGGGCAGCATACGAATTTGGCGTCGGAAAAACGACTCGTCTTTAGAAGCAATCTAATTTTATACTCGTAATATCGAGTTTGCTGCACAGCCAGGCCAAAATTTTTCGACCGGAACATGTGGTAATCGGAAGAAGGAAATTATGCTGAATACAGCGGTTGGGCTAGAACTTCTCATTTGAGCGTTTTCAACTTGATTTTAAATGGTTTTGCCGCATGATGCCGAGCATTTTCGTGCTAAAAATCACTTAATCGTGTCACTGCTTGCATTGCGGTCCTTTTTTTCTTCAATACTCGGCTCAAACGCTTCAATTGTTGCTGGTAGCGATATCCCGTGATGGTTTCATTGGGTTTGATTAGCTTATAAAGAATATAAGCTGCGATGTTGTTGGTTGACCGGGCCATTTTGCACTTTTCATCGCCAGTCACAGTTCGATGCAAAAATCTTTTTCTTTTTCTGTCGTTCAAACCGTCTGAACCAAATGGCATATACTAAAAATTACGGTGTGGAAACTAGAATATTGGAAATGCAGAGATAGCTTAGGAAATAATACGAACGAATTCAAACACCCAATATGCATGTAGCAATGTTTATAGGTTTATAGTTACAAGCACATATGCTATACACATACTTACATACTTACATATATGTATATAAACGACTCCATTAAGCTTACATTTAATGACACTCGCTGAGCATTGCTTTTATGTATTTATTTTCCCTCGTCGTCCTTTCTATCGATGCTGCCTTTTTGTTATTTTACACTTCTGGTTCCTTTGAAAATGTACTCGGTTGGGTTCAATGGCATATAACGTGCCAAAATAATTCATATGCACACATCAATAAGTGTCACCATGCATTCCAAGTACCAACTACACAAGCAAGCAAAGACAAAAGACGCTGAACTGAATAAATGAATTTATAGTCAGTCGACACTCTTACATTTATGAAGCGTAGAAGTTATACATTTTTATATTGTACTTACTATTTAAAACCAAAGTGTGAAAATGTATGTATGTATATGCACACACCAGCAGCCATCAGTAAGTTTGTTTAACGCATAGATGAAAACATCAGAGACGCCACACGTATCGTTCTGACTAAGTCGGTCGTCTGTCTTTCTTTATATATTGTAATATGCACACTTATTTAGTATACTATATATACATATATACGTACATGTACATATTGACAATGATACTACGAAGGATAAAACGAAGAATGTTAAATTTGCAGCATGTATTTGACATAGTGAAGATGTCATCGGAGTGCACTTAAAGTATATATATTGGGAGTATAAATGTGAAACCGTCGTTTTTCAATAGATGCTTGAAAATCGTCAGAAAGATAGCTGCCGGCCTTGGGGTCTCGTTTGGATCGATGCAGACCATTATGCACGATATTTTGGCCATGAGACAGCATCATCTTGTGCTCGACTATTTGACAAAAAAAAAAAAAAAACGTTAATGTCATTCCGCAAGCTTCGTATTGAACTGTCACGTTTTCCTGCGACTTTATTTTGCTAACTCGACTCAAGTTATCACTCCGCTGAAAACGTTTTGAGCCGGTAAAAAGAAAATTCTCGAAGAGCTCTAAAAGTTATACCAAAATTTTTCAAATTCTGTTTACATAATTTAATTATGTAATTTATTAATCCGTTCAAAAGTTTCATTATTTTGAAGCTATAGAGCGAAATGTTAAATAGAGTACGCTTGTCGAATACTTTTTTGACCACGTACATGTATCACAAAGTTCTGGAAATGAGCTAAAATCTTCTTAACACAATTTAAGCATATCTAATGTAATGCTAAAACTGCTTGGTTTTAAAGGAAAAGTCATTATAATATTAGTAGCTAATACTAAATTACTCGGTTTGCTTAAGCTCTTTTCTTAGAAATTCATTAAAGCATTATCATTGTCAGCTATATATCCGATATATAGCCTGGTTCGAACAGCATTGGATACTGTTTGAGAACAATAATACAGATAATCGACCGCATCTAGGAGCTTGTTTTCCAATACAAATAGATTTCTTGAACACAAACAAATTGTACAAAAGTAGCTCGGTTCTACGGTTCTCTATCAGTATGTATAAAAGAAAGAAAGAGAAACAAAATGTGTGCGCGTGTGTATGCATTCCATGTGAAATGTGTGCGTGTGCTTTTATTTTTGTTCTTGTTGTGTATGTGTGAAGATTGTTGAGACTTTAACGCCGAACATACATAACCGATTTTTCAAAAAAATTTATTATGCACATCTGCAAATGGTATTATGCATTTGTTTAACAAAGTCTGTTATATTTGTATACTGTGCGCGAATAAAGAAATGTACCTGTCTATTAATATAACACAGGGTTTGTTCAAAAAGTATTATCAGTGATTTTATTGTAAAGCGACTATATGTCACAACGCGCTTGGGTTCGGTAGCGGGGAAATCAGCTTACGATCCGATTTCTGTGAAACTCTTTTTATCTTTCGTGCCTGTTTCCTTCTTCCTTTCTTTTCTGTACTGCATCGCATCATTTTCTGTTTCCAAAGTTTCCCGTTCTTCGCTTTATTAAATTTATCCTTACATTTATCCTACATAACACTGAAATTAAACATATTGTATATAATACAGATACATAACTATGTATGTACATATACCACGTTCCAAATTTGCTCTAGCGCTTCATTAAGTAAACAGACATGTATTGTAGACTAATTGGAAATTAATTTATACAGAGCAAAGACAACCGGTCGGATGGCTTGGCACTCGCTCAAGGCATGCGGGCAACACGTATAATGACCTAACAAATGCAATTAAATGCAAATTGAAATTTTATGTATAACACCCAGAGTTTCGGTCGCCAGCCACAATGCCATCAGCAACACCACCAACTACGTGCGTTTTAATATGTTTCATACATTTGTACATATGTATACGTGTGTGTATACATACATATGTATCTACATACAAGTGATTTAAGTAAATGTCTGTATTCACTCATAGCCGGAAGTCGAGCGAAAAAGCTGCAAGAAAATTTCATTAGCCAAGATGGCGATGTGTTCCCATCTCTCTCCCTGCTTTTATTTGTCTCTTCAGGCGAAATAAGCTAAGCTATATTTCAAGCAATATTGCTGCGTTAATGGTAACTAAAAAGACACGCTGCAGTCGATTGTACTCGACTGTGAGATACCCTGTACTAGAGTTGGGTGCAAGCCGTGTGCAAAAATTTAGTTTTGAGCGCGTTCCAGCCTGCAATAATATAAAAAATAAAAACAATGCACGACTAAACACGAAAAAAATTATGCCGAAATATTGCTCTACTTTGCTTTTTGTCATTCACCATGAACTAGTTATACCACCGAGCCTTGCTCATTTTGCATTCATTTGAGTGCATTCGAACGAATTCGTTTCACATGTTTCAAAATGTTTCGTGCAAGGCTCTAATGCATATATTAAAAACGACCACTTGCGAGTTGCTGTGTGGATAGTGTTGATCAAATTGTTATATTCATAAAAAACATTTACATAAAAATCCAAACAATATTTAATAAATGCAATAGGAAGGCCATGCCTTTATAGATTCTATGCGTGCATGCTTGGGTTTTTAGAAGAATGACCGCTTCGTATCGTGGCTGGCCGAATAAACATATATGATGTAATATCATCCATTCATACCATATTTTGTGTTTCTAACTTATGTAACAAAAATGTTTGTCATGCTAAAACTAGACAATGGAGAGCTTAGGAGATTTTGAATATGTTACTTTGGTGGCTCTATGTATTATAGTTACCAAGATCTCGATAGAAATGAATATATAGCCTTGACTTTTCATGTTAAACTAGTTTTGACATTTAACGTGTGTTTATTCATAAAATTTTGTTTTTGGAATGAATTTTGTAGATTTTGAGCCCAAAGAAATGTCTGTGTTACTCCCGATTGACTTTTATTCAACCTATATATAAAAACAATTTCACAAAAACAAAACACCTTGTGGGAAATACTCGTATGTGGGATGCTTCGTTTCTGCACTGATTTAGTGTGCGCTTTTACACGACAAGTGCAGGGTATAGAAAGCCAGTTACGTACATAAATACGTATGTATATATTTCTTCTATGTATATATTTATATATATATGTATGTATATATGTATAAATATATATTAAAAGCGGAACTGAGCTGTTGCATAGTGGCGAGGCAATCGAATGCTTCTTTTGGTTTTAATTTCATGCAGCGCCACTTTTAGTCCAAAAGCATATCACATTACATGCTCGGAGCGTGACGACAACGACAACGACCACGACCACGTCGAGGACAACGACACCCCGGAGAGTTTCACTTTTTATGAGATTCCTTTTGGTGTTTTTTTTTTTTTGTTGGTTCTGTAATACTCTACGCTGCATCGCATATGGATGTTCACCATGAACACCGTCATCGTGCAACAAGTTGTCAAATGATTACATTTTTTATATATATTGTTTCTTTTGTTCTCGATTCATGCCAAACACATCATTCACCCACTAACTTACTGTCCACGTTATGACATAGCAGAAGGCGTCATCGACTATAAGGAGCGCCTTATAGCAAGCGTTAAGAAGGAGGTTAAGCAGTTAATGGAGGAGGCCGTTACCAAGAAGTATGTTCACGAGGAGAGTAGCTCGGTTACCTCTCTATGTGCTGCTGTCGAAGCTTGTCTCAGTCAGGGTTTGCGCCGACGTGCTTTGGGTCTCTTCAAGACATCCTCGACAACAGCTTTGCTGCACAAGATTGGCAAATGTTGTCCGGAAGCGGGTCATATCAGTAAAATGGTGCAGGACATCGAAGCAAATGATCCAAGTAAACGTTCATCTTCAAGCAGCGAAAGCTTCAACCGTCCGCCAATGGTGAAGAAGAGCAGCAGTACAACAGTGGCACTGGCATCGTCGTCATCGGCCTCGGTTAACTCATCGGCAATGAACGTTACGTTGGCCTCCATGAAGTAAGTCGTTACAAGAAGTTAACTAAATCTTTTCTGTACTTTTCTTGAACGATTTACAGATACCTTTGGATACGCCTGGCACTCTATGAGAAACGTTTGACAAAGATCATTGAGTATTTAGTTGCCAATGCTAGCAATTACTATGAGCGTGATTCGTTGGTTGCGGATCCCGATTATGGTTCCATACTTAGTTCACTGCTTGTCGGGCCCTGTGCGCTGGAATTTACACGCGCCAAGACCGCCGATCACTATTGGACAGATCCACATGCCGATGAATTGGTACAGCGGCATCGCATTAGCTCGGTGCGTCGTTCCTCGTCGACTTGTTCACGGCCGCCGATAATTAACTTTAAGCGTAGCCTGAACACCAGTTCGGATGAAGCAAGCAATTGTTCGTTTAAATCGATTGCATCGGCTAGTGTTGCCAAGGATTATGTGGAATCGTTGCATCAAAATTCAAAGGCAACGCTGCTTTATGGCAAGAACAATGTACATGTGCTGCCGGTATGTAGGAATTGAAGTTGGTTTAATTTAAATCATAATTGTGCATACTAATATAAATTTAAAACTGTAGAAAGATGTAAACGCTCCGATGCCGGGTTATCTGAGTCTACATCAGCACATACAGACGCTCACAATCAAATGGACACCCAATCAATTGATGAACGGCTACAATGAGAACGAGGATGATACTTTCGATAAGGACGCTTACTGGGCATATGCACTCAATATCAATGTGGACGACATAGTCTATGTGCATTGTCATCAAAGTCGCGGTGAGGACAGCGGTGGCACCATCATACTTGTCGGTCAGGATGGTGTACAACGGCCACCCATACACTTTCCTGAGGGCGGTCATATGCAACAGTTTCTTAGTTGCCTGGAGACAGGATTGCTGCCACATGGACAACTCGATCCACCGTTGTGGTCACAACGCGGCATTGGCAAGATCTTTCCATGGCCTAAAAGTGTGCGCCGGCGCATATTACCGTCGGTCATGGAATCATTGGACGAGACGCCAATTGATTATGTCTTTCGCATTGTCAGCAAGAGCAAGCACGAAGAATTTGGTAAGTTCTAAAATTAAACTAAACTTTAATGAAGTTAGAGGCAGTAGCGTAGCTTTACAATTTTGCGGCCGAGGCGAAATAATTAATTTGCCGCCACATAGACTACACTCTGCCCCTCCATTAAATGTTATGTTTTACCAATTGTAGTCAGCTTAAAATCTCTAGTCTTAATGATTCTTAAAAAAATAGTTTTTCCAATATCATTTATCCTATAATGATGGATTGTAGTTTTTAAACAAGTTTGTTCTTCTGAGAAGCACCACAAATCATTAGACCGACAGTAAAATTTTGAGAAATGTGCATTATTAAGTAAGACAGTCATTTAGTTCGCATATGAAAGGCCGACAGACGTACAGACAGCAGTCGTGTAACAACTGCGAAATAGTTTTTGGTATTAGGTAACTGTAATATTGTTTTGTGCCCTTTGTGGGGCGACAGACCACTTCACATCCGACAAAGGATTAAAGTGCAGCTCCGTCGAAAGAGGAGGGGGTATTAAGGGTGTAAATTACGCCAGGTGCGAGATTTCTTAGGAGCTATTCATATATCCATGTAAAAATAAAAAATAAACGCCCGTAATTGGTAGTCCCGGGCCTGCATTTTCGCTTAGCGGCACTGCTAATATGCTTCTTTGCTTTCAGCTGCAACACACTCAATACTGGATTTTGTACGCAGCACACCACGTCGAGCTCAATTGAGCAGCTGCTCGACAACCGGCAGCAGTGACTGCTCCAATAAAAGTCTCTCAATTGACCAGTATCCGATGGAGTCGCCACTGTTGCAGCCCACGCAGAATACCAGCATTGAAATGGTATGCTCCACCATGCGCCGTCAGATCATCTCGCGCGCCTTCTATGGTTGGCTTGCCTACTGCCGTCATTTGTCTACAGTGCGCACGCATCTGTCCGGTTTAGTATACGGACGCATAACTCCGGAGAGTAAATTACGCCATATATATGTGCATATGTAGATACATATTTAAATTTCTATATTTTGCTGCAGTGAAAGCTGACGAGGAGGGCCTGACAAAAGAACGCTGGGAGAAATTAAATGATGCCGGCATTATAACCGATCAAAACGAATTCTATCGACTTGTCTACTTTGGCGGCGTGCATCCGGATCTCAGAAAGCAAGTTTGGCCCTATCTGCTGCAACATTACAGGTAAATTACTAGACTTGCTACAATATGCCTATAATGTAAACATTTTTTTAATGAATACATAAAAATTATCAGCTTTGGTTCCACGCCGGATGAGCGTCAACAGCAGGACGAAACTTGCAAGCACTATTACGAAACTACAATGAGTGAATGGCTGGCCGTCGATGCCATTGTACAGCAGCGTGAAAAGGAGAAGACAGCACGCGCCGTTGCCAAGCTAAGCTCGGGCAGTAACAGTGGCAACGAGCGTACAGTACGCGCTGCCGATCTTGAGGAGACTGGCGAACTTGAAAACGAAGTTTTCGAGGATATATCCGATATTTCCGATCCTGGCGATTTGGAATTTGATGATGAACAGCGTGCACAGCAGCACCAAATAACATCGTTGGGTGGTGCCGCTTTTTTGACGGTCAAACCGATACCGCGTGCCATGAAGACAAGCACCGATTCGGGTCATGTCGAAGGTGCACTAGATGAAGTCGAAGAGGAAGAACCCGAAGAAGAGAAAAATGTGCCAAAGCAGTCGTATTGTTCGCGTGATCCAGATTCTGGTGTCAATGTTGGCATTAAATCACCAGACATTAAACCAAACATGCCGCATGAATTTCGTGAAACAAAACCCTGCACACAAAGCTCATCGTCAACATCCTCCTATGAAACAGTGGGCAATGTCTACAGCGAGTCTCAAATGAAGTCTACTACATCGGCTATTAATCTCTCCGGTGCAGATGAGCAAGAGTTGCATGGTGTACTCAGTCCAGAGTATCTGAGTGCAGATGATTTGCGTGCTGATGACAACGAAAACGATGCTGCATCGCCAACGGCACCTTTAACGCCGCCATTGTTGTCACCAACGCCACCGGAAGCATGCAATGAAGCATTTCCGGCAACAACAGCACCACCGGCAGCAACAACAGCAGCAGCATCGGTTATTATAACCAACGCCTCTATTGACATTGCCAACTGGGAACGCAGTCCAAAGTCGGGTAGTCGACAGATGTCGCCGGTCAAAGAGCACGTGAGCACGCTTGATGCACTGGAGCAACCAAAATCGGTTTGCGCCTCACCTGCCAGCTCAAATGGTGGCGTCTATAGTGTAAGCATAAAATTCCAAACGTCAAGTGTAGGTAGGGTATGCAATTTTTAGAATTTTTCAACTAACCGGTAAACGATTTAACCGGAAGTAACCGGTATATTTTCATATATGTATATATGTATTTGGAGCTTCAGCATACCTTATAACTTTAAAGCATAAAACACTCCATTTAATTATGTTATAGCAGGCCTATTCTGGTTCTCACTTTCGGAAAAATTTTAAATTTGACTTCGAAATTTTTTCAATGATTCCTCGGATGATTTCATTGATCAGGTGCAATTCATAAGTATTACATAAAGCTAGTGAATTCAAATCTCAAAATCATCTCAAAAATGAAAAATGTACAATTTTGTCGAATTTATTTTAGCAAAGTTTTCCAGAAACTGAGCACCGGGGCAGGCCTGATATTTCAGTATAACTCAGAAATTTAAAATTTATGTGAGAACGATCTCTCTGCCTCAATGCTACTTGGTGTTATTGTTAAGAGAGATTGGTAGACCAACTCTAAATAATAGGGACGGTCTCCACCTTTAGCAAACATGCATAACTCTTTTGAGTTAGTCTAGAGAATGACGAAACTAATTTACATCTGCTTTGCGATTTCCCGGCCTTGGCCAGGCTCAGAATTGAGCAGATGAATAGACCCTTTATTACATCTGTTGAGATCAGAAACACCTCGTCTAAGGATATTCTCCGTTTCATTAAAGAGACGGAGAAGATCCTACACAAATTAACTTAACCATATCCGGGCTAGGGTACAAAAGACAACACTTTATGTCGCAGTGCCCGTTTCCTTTAGGTTGGCCCTCAAACGTTCTAGCTCTGACACTGATTCTTAGTTAGCATTACAGGCTGATCGAGCCCGATTCGCAGTGACCAATTGCTTGTCATGCGGCTTTGGCCCAGACACTACGTCACGCACTGGTTATGGTTATAGTTAATTTGACCCAGTTTATCTAGTAGTAACTAGTAAGTCACGTCCGCTGTGAGCAGTGAAACATCGCGTGCACCGATGACTTCAATGAGGCAGGCTTAAACGGGTGCAGTGTTTTAAAAATGTGCTCCAAATGCAAGCGGAAAACGATGCAGGCACCTTTAAATCGATTTTCGTATAACATCGGTAAATTTCAGCGTAGCGTTGTATTGAACGGTTAATCGGTAACAAGTTTAAACGGTTTTGCATACCCTAGTCAAATGTTTACTATTTGTTTATCACACTTTACAAATATATTTTTGTAGAGCGAATTGCTGGAACAATTCGGTTTAAATTTGCATCGCATTGAAAAGGATGTACAGCGTTGCGATCGCAACTATTGGTACTTTGCCAATGAGAATCTCGACAAGCTGCGCAATGTCATCTCAACATATGTCTGGGAACACTTGGAGATTGGCTATATGCAGGGCATGTGCGATTTGGTAGCACCATTGCTTGTTATATTCGATGACGAATCGTTGAGTTATAGTTGCTTCTGTAAGCTAATGGAACGCATGATTGAGAACTTTCCAAGCGGCGGTGCCATGGATATGCACTTTGCCAATATGCGGTAACTAACTGGAGTACTAAGCCAAAACTATTATCAATTAAAAAATAATTTTCTTTTCACAGCTCACTTATACAAATACTAGATTCGGAGATGTACGATCTAATGGATTCAAATGGCGATTATACACATTTTTATTTCTGCTATCGTTGGTTTTTGCTTGACTTTAAACGCGAACTTGTCTACGATGATGTTTTTGCCACATGGGAAGTTATCTGGGCTGCCAAACATATTGCCTCTGGCCATTTCGTACTTTTCCTAGCGCTGGCGCTTTTGGAAACCTATCGTGACATCATACTGTCGAACAGCATGGATTTTACCGATGTCATAAAATTCTTTAATGGTAAATGAGTATGACATAATTACATAATTATGTAATTAGAGTATGTTTTAATTGAAATATTTTCAGAAATGGCCGAACGCCACAATGCGCAATCTGTACTCCAGTTGGCGCGTAGTTTAGTGCTACAGTTGCAGATGATTATCGAGAATAAATAAATTTGTATCTACGCGTATTTACAATACATATATCCAAACTGCAACGTTTATTCTCAATGAATAAAATACAAATACGTGAGCACATCATATTCACTCACTTTTATGTGGTAGTTGTCTAATTATTATGAGAATTAGTCTCACATTTATTTAGCCTGTAAGACATTATTATATTGGAATCAAAGTTTTAGGGGCTCCTCTATAGTACACACACACACGCACACACACACACATACACACAAACAAATGAATCTTTTCAAAGTACCTGCAAAGGTTATACTTACTTGTATGTATTGCTTCGGTATAACCGAGCTTAAAGTGTTTTCCTTTTAATTTTAAATTGTTTTTTTTTTTTTTGTTTTTTGTTTTTGCTTTTCTGTTCACATTTATTACTTAAGAACTGCTAATAACTACAGGGCCTGCCTAAGCAGAGCATTTGCTGAATGTTAAAGAAAATATATAAAAAAGAATTTATCACCAGATACTAAATCTGCTATACAAACTATAAACTGATTGTTTTTCAAACTATATATACTATTAACGAATATAAAATACAATCAATGTAATGAACTTTGTAAATGTACCTTTTTATAGTATAGAATCTATATTTTAGTATTCTAACTTTTATTGTTTAAGAACTTCTGGAGTTGCTACTAGCTAATAATACGAATACTAATTAAACTAAGCCGGTTACACTTAAATCGTACTGGATATACAATATATACAAACAGACATATACTACCAAGAAATATAATTTTATGAAGTAGAAAGAACAAAATTCTAAATTATATTGAAAAATAATTTTCTTTAAGTAGCAATTCTGTGAATAAAAACAATTTGTGTAAAATAAATATTTTATGTGAAGTTTTCTTTATAACACAGCCAAAATGCTCCAATTCTTCAGATTCTTATAGATTTTGGTTTGCTGAACTCGAAAATAGTCTTTGGCTATCCGTCTGGATGTCATACATACATATAAATTTATTAGTAAGTTTGCATTTTATTTAAATTGAAATGGTATTCTACTGTTTTTTGTGTAGAGTAGACGATCAGATGAAAGGAAAGTTTATAAATTTTAAAACTTTTTTTGAATTTCCGAAAATTGGTTTTAGAAAGTGCCCACACTGTTCACAAATCAAATCTCTAGCATTAGTGATTTCGGCTATGCGACAATGAATGAATGAATCAGTGTTTCAAAAAAAGAATTCTTATGCATATATTGTAGTATTATGTAAACTTAAGCGATTTTTAGCATATGCATCGGAAACTGTTTCGACTGATCTCAGAAACTATAAGAGCTAAACACTTCAAACTTGGACATTAAGATTCTTCTTGACCATTCATTCTTACATGTTTATGTCATTCCCACATAATGTGAAATAGTATTAACAGTTTGTCAAATAGTATGTAACGCATTAAAGGAGACAACATAGACCCCATATAGTATAGCTATGTCCGTCTGTCTCGTAGTTGTTACGTATTTTGGGTATCAATTTTCAAGATATCCATATGTAACCCAGTACCTGGACTTATATTTATTGCAGTCAAATATTGCATTCATATTGGCATGCCACGTATTTTTTTAGGGTAGCCTACAATGCATACAAACACCACTCGCTCACTTTTGACTTTTTGTATAAAAAACTCCTTTATTTAAGTCAATATCAGTTTGAAATTCGTTTGGTGACTTGCATTCCTCCCAGCCCTACTCCTTCAATTTTAAATATTAGTTTGAAAGTTGGTATGGAGACTTTTTATAACCAAAAGCAACTCAAGTTCAAACATGAGCGCAAAGATCCCGCCAAAATATTTAAAAAATCAATTATCTTAGAAGAACTGATGTAAGAATGCCTACTGTTCATCAACGGTTCATATAGTACTGCGTAAACAAAAATAGTTTCAGCTCCGAAACAGAGTGCAAATTTTGCTGTGAAAATGAGAAAATCAACACTCACCCTGTATTCAAAGGGACCAGGGTTTAAGAAGTGTGTGCGATTGTATATAACAGGCACGATACGTGGCAAATTCTATAAAGTATAAATATTCTTGATCAGAATCGGAAGCTGAGTCGATATACAAATGTCTGGCTGTCCATTCGTTTGGTAGTATAGAAACATTTGCGTTACAAACTTTCTGACAAATTTTTTAATCGAACGAGAACAATGTATACAATATAAACTACATATTATTAATTGGATTCATATTTTTTTTGTTGATGAACAGCAACGTAAGCATGGAGATTAAACGAAGAATTACGCTTGCTAACCGCTGTTACTTTGAGTTCAGCATCCAAATTAGAAATTAGTAAAGCGCAAAAAAAAAAAATTTGTTCTAAACTTGGTCTGCGTACATATTTGCTTCCAAATTTTGCTTTTTACAAACTATTTTGCCAAATATTCGAATACATTTTTGAGATAAATCTTAGATTACTATTAAATTATAACAAATGTTTCGAAAAAAATGTCCAACTGAGTTATGAAATTTCAAGTTAATCTTATAGCAGTGCGGTAACTAGAGACACTATACTATGAGTTTAATTTGCCTAAGTCTTCTCTAGACGAAAAACTTTTGTATCACACAGACATACGGACGGAATATGTATATGCAAGTTTATACTTTCTGGGGTCTCCGAAGTGTATAAATATAGGTTACGCCGGCTGACCACATGACAGAGGCTACACATAGACCAAAATGATCCTTAGTGAGGAGTATAAATATAGATAGATTGAACAATATAAATCTAAGTTCATTGTTTATTTACTTTATAAAGCTAATTTTATATTTGTATATTATATTTATATATATCTACATACTTTTGATCACTGTAGCCTTAAACGTAATTCGAATAGGTTAGCAGTAGTGTAATTCAATTTTTCCTATACGAGTTAAGTTAAATTAACAAAAAAAAAAAAAAAATAAACAAAAACCAAAAACAAAATTGCGATCATATTTCGCCATATAGACAAGTACATACACTCATATGTATACATATGTTTATACTAGTATATAGTGTAGGAATAACGAGACGGACTCGTGTCTTTCACTTCTTAGTAGTCTGTGCCTGCTCTTTGTCTTTATGGCTTGGAAGCATAACGATAATTCATACTTCGATTAGTTTGGCTAAACGCGTTGTTCCGTTCACTGCAAATTTGTTGGCACGGTTGAATTGCCGGTCAATGTGCCAGCTGCGCCGGCGACTGTTGCAGACGAGTTAATCGCATTTGTTGACGTAGTACACTTATAAATGATGCCCGTAATATCGCCATCCTTCTGTATAACACATCGTCTGCAATGTATACGCACGCAAGGCATGGGAGAAAAAGGAAACGATAAGAATAATAAAAAAAAATGCTAAACCTGCACCACTTGCTACCCACTTGTTGCCGCTGTACAAACATATTGTAGGTGGAGCCAGTTCTGGTTCCAGTTTGCATGCCTGCTCTGAAATCGCCATACCCATACCTGACACATCGGGATTTATGCTACCCTTTGCTGTAAGTAACACAATTAGCTGTAGTAGGTAGTTTGTATACACAGATGCACGAATAGCAAAAAAACAATTGCGCATTAGGCGTTGTATTTATTAGAGTATTCTATGAGATGACTTACAGCCTAAACAAAGGCCCTGACGATTCGTCAATAGCACACCAACGGTGCCTTGATGCGTGACACTGTGCAGAAGTGAGGACGGAATTAGTTATTACAATTGAGTGTTAATAATACTATATGTATATATAATATAAAACTTTACATTTCGCTTAAAACTCGATCTAAATGCTGCTCCATTGATTTCTGTTCGAATGTAAATTACCGAAATTAACAAACAAACAAAATTAAGCAAAAAATCTATTATCAGCTTGGAAAACACAGAGTGACGACCATCGATAACTCGATTGTCATCGATAAACTAGTGATGAGCAAAAAACTGCAATCGGTGATTTTGATATACTGTGATATGTAACAAGCAAAAAAAATTTGATTGTTCCAAAAAGTGTTAGGTCGCAATCAAAACGAGAAATTCTAGTGTCGCAAACCATTATTTGCCTCAATTTTTCCAATGCTACCTAGCTATTTTCAATGCAAAAAAGTAAAAAATCAAGGCAATCATAATTAAACTTAACTGAAATGTTTTTCTATGCATTGCTACCGGACTTTTAGCCGGGATTATGAATTTTTGCTAGTTCTCTTCTAATTATCTGTATATAAACGGCTTATAGCACAGCAAACCACAGCGAAAATTACAACTGACAATCGCTGTATGCTTTCAAATCACATTTTTACTCATAATCGCTGTCTGCTGTGCAACCACAATGCAAAGCTGTTCTTTGTAATAAAGAATCCTCTCGTATCAATTTGTTTTTTTTTTTTTTTCGAAAAAAAAAATAGATTTTGTCATTTTGTGATGAAAAAATATCAACTCTTCAAAAGCAACATAAGATGGACCTTGATACGCGCTGGGACCTGGTAACCAAATTTCACTAACAAGTTAGATGCTTTATAATTATCCTTAATTCGTTTTCCTTCTAAATATGTAATATTCTCAGACGATAAAAAGTTTAATTTAGATGACCCAGATGATGGAGGTTCAGTCATGGTGTGAGGTGCATTTGCCAAGTTCAGCCAGAATTGTATGGGCGTCCTGGAAAATAGTCTGGTATGATTTCTACAGGAAAATAGAGAAAAAGAGTACATTTTTATGCACGATAACGCAAGAATTCACACAAGTCGACAGACAAAATATCTAAGCCCGATTGAAAATAGATTTGGCATACTAGCTCGGAGTGTTTACGCTGAAAATAAAAAGTATAATTCTCTCGGAGAGTTAAAGCTAGCCATTTACTACTGAAAAAACTCGACCAAAGCTTTCTGTCCAACTTAATAAATTATATGAAGGATAGCTTATTTGAGGTGGCAAAAGGACTTGGAAGACCTACTTAACATAGAATTAAAATTTTAAAACAGTATCCCAACGATTTCTTTGAATAAAACTAAGTTTTGTATAGATTTGTTTTAGTTTAAAACTGATTTTTTTTTTTCATAGCTTTACGAACTCTTAATGACTCGACATTAACAACAATGTTTCTTCAATATATACAGTATATATTCTTACAAAATTAGTTCTTTTGTTATAAGTTTATTGAAATAAACGAAAGTGAAAAAAATATATAGTTTTTGTTTTATAGATCTTACAAATCTAATACTAGCTTGTGCTAAAAATTTTAATAAATTTCCACATTGTAATCTGATTGTGTACATAAATGAACGTGTTAAGAATTACAGTTTTTTCGAAATCGCAGTAAATGTAATCACTTTCATTGGAATATCGCCGTTTTGCTCATCGCTACGTTGAATACAAAATAATCGAGATTTATACAGTGTGGCCGTCTACGTAAATATTATTAATGTACAAATAAACGAAGACCGAAAACAGTGTGGCCGTCAATTGAAAATGCCAAAAGATCAAGAAGTGCGGCTACGCCGAGCCGAACACGTCAGCTACGCGATATCAAAGTTTTGTATTTTCATTTTATTTTTTAATGTGTAGAGCTGCTTCTGTTTCTCAATTAGCGTAATATAATTAGCGGAATTGTACACGTAACAAAAACTTCAAAATACAAAACACAGAAAACCAAAATGGTAAGTCTCCAATGCAATTCACAATGTAGAATGCTGGTGTCATCAAGAAAATAATAAAAAAAAATAAAAAAAATGAGAAAAAACACGCAACATAATCAATGCTTTTCGTTTATTGCAGGTTCTTATTGCTGCAGCTGTTTGCACAAAGAATGGCAAAGGTAATTATAATTAATTATTAATAATTTGCAATTCGCATTACAACAATAAAATATCGAATAAATTTTTATAGTCATATTGTCGCGTCAGTTCGTTGAGATGACGAAAGCACGAATTGAGGGCTTGTTGGCTGCCTTTCCGAAGCTAATGTCGCCGGGTAAACAGCATACGTATGTGGAAACCGATTCGGTGCGGTATGTCTATCAGCCAATGGAGAAGCTCTATATGCTGCTCATAACCACAAAAGCCAGTAATATACTCGAGGATCTGGAGACATTGCGTTTGTTTTCAAAAGTTGTAAGTGTTTTCTTTTTGATTGTTATTTATTATTTTTTAATCTTATTTACGATATTTCGCAACAGATACCCGAATACTGCCATTCGCTGGACGAAAAGGAAATTGTAGAGAATGCTTTTAATTTGATATTTGCATTCGATGAAATAGTTGCGCTTGGCTACAGAGAAAGCGTTAATTTGGCACAAATAAAAACGTTTGTCGAAATGGATTCACACGAAGAAAAAGTCTATCAGGCAGTGCGTCAGACACAAGAGCGGGAGGCACGTCAAAAGATGCGCGAGAAAGCCAAGGAACTGCAACGCCAACGCATGGAGTCGAATAAGCGTGGTGGCCCAAGCATCGGCAGTATGAGCTCACGTAGCGGTGGCTTCAGTTCGGATGGTTTCGGCACTAGCAGTGTTGGTCTCAGCAGCACCGTAGCAACATCCATTGAGCTAGACAATAAGTCTGTAGCAGCAAAGACGCAGTATGTGCTAATGTGGCAGTGCTACGTATACCGATTCACCACGATCTGATGACAAATTCGTATAGAACTTGTCAAAATGAGCATAAAATAAAAATACGTATAAAATTTTTCTATATTTCGGTTAAATTTCAAATTAGCGAATTTAAAAAAAATAAACTGATAATGGCATAGGGACACGATAAAATGCGATATCATTAACATGGAGATGGAGATATCATTAACACCTCGAAAACTAAGCGAAAGATATCGAAAAATTTTATACTTAAACCGAAACAGATCGTGGTATTGCGGGAATCGTAACAGCACACCCGCTAATGTTGGTGCCTACTAATGAGTGTACATTAAATTACCATTTTTTCCGTTGCTTGCAGAAAACCTGTCTCACGTAATGCACTCAAACTTGGTGGTAAAACAAAGGATGTCGACAGTTTTGTTGATCAGCTGAAGAATGAGGGCGAGAAAATTGCCAATCTAACACCGTCAACGGCAGCTGGTGCTAGTAATGCTGCAGGCGTTATAGCCGCCAAGGCAAAGATTGCTGCTGATGTGCACACAGAAAGGTAAGTGAAAATGCATATAATTTCATACATTACATTTCAATAATTTATTATACTCTTGCACGCTGCAGTGTACATCTCAAGTTGGAGGATAAACTTGTAGTGCGTTTGGGACGTGATGGTGGACTGCAACAATTCGAGTTATCCGGTTTGCTAACATTGCGCATTACCGATGAGAATCTGGGACGCATTAAAGTGCAATTAAACAATAACGATACGCATGGCATACAATTGCAAACACATCCGAATGTCGACAAAGATCTATTCAAAACGCGCTCTATCATTGGCTTAAAGAATCCGGCTAAACCATTTCCACTTAACACTGATGTCGGCGTGCTCAAGTGGCGTTTTGTTACACAGGATGAATCGGCTATACCATTGACAAGTGTGTAACATTTTGAAATTAACATTTAGTATTTATTATAATTCTTTGCTGTGCTGTGATTTGCTTTGCAGTGAACTGCTGGCCATCGGATAATGGTGAAGGCGGTTGCGATGTGAACATTGAGTATGAACTGGAAGCGGCACATTTAGAGTTACAAGATGTTGTCATACTCATACCGCTGCCGTAAGTGTAGCATTTTTATTGCATTGTATTAAACAAAAAAAAAAAAAAAAAAATTTACAACTTTGATTTATTATTACAGCATGAATATACAACCTTCGGTAGCAGAATACGATGGCACCTATAAATATGATGCTCGCAAACATATTATCGAATGGAATATACCCGTTATCGATGCTGCCAATAAATCCGGTTCCATGGAGTTTAGCTGCAATGCCTCAATACCGGGCGACTTCTTTCCCTTGCAGGTGTCATTTGTTTCAAAGACGCCATATGCTGCTATAAGTGCAAAGGATGTTGTGCATATCGATAATGATGCGCCTGTTAAATATTCGACCGAAACCGTACTCTTTGTGGATAAATACGAAATCGTATAAACTTTAACGTTGCAGAAGCGTTCATAGTAATTAGCAGTTGGCGTTGATATATTTTGTAGCTATACAACTGTATCAAAAATGATAATAATAATGATTCCACGGAGAGTGTTTTATATATATACATAAATACTACATACAATCAGACACATTCAATTACACTTTGATCATATATGATTTAAACACCACCCATTATTATTATTATACATACTATATATATATATATAAACACACACACGCAACGTAGTATCAATATAATGCATGAGCCAAGTTTTATGTATAGAGGTACACCACATGCCATGCTTAAATTTTTGTCGTTATTGTGTCTAAAATATTTCTTTAAATTGTATTTGAAACTCACATCTTTAAGGTGTCTCATATCTTTTATTTCTTTTCGTACAAACAAATGATGGTAATAAAAATTATATTTTACATAAGCATATGCAGATTATTGAATCGAATACAAAACAGAATGATGTTAGTACATAAATAGTACATGATGCTGCTTTAGAAATTCCAATAAAATTGATGAGTTCGACATTTGCAATTTAATTATATATATATATATAGAGTGTAAAAGCTATTCGTAAATACACATACATATGAGTAATAAAAATAAAATTGTTTAGCTTATGCTTGCACAGCAATTCTGAAGTTTATTATTATTTGTTTTTTTTTTTTTGTTATTAACACTTCTAATGTGTATTACTAAATTCGCTGTTTACATTGTTACGTGTAGCCAAGAAAAAATTGATATCGACTGCAACCAGAAGAGATCTTTTGTGCACTTATGTATCTAAAATGCCTGTGTGTGTGTGGCTTGGCTTATAAAGATAAATGTGAGAGTGAGATGGTTAATAAATGTGTGCTCTTCTTCTAACTCACTCAACATTGTTATGAAACACTCTTACAAATAGACATACTATGTATATAAAAAAACAAAAATCTTACAATATAATGTTACTACTAAATAACCGATGATTGTATATATGTATAGATCGTCATGTACGTCGTAATTATTATTGCTTAAGCAATAAATAAGTTATGTTTAGGTTTATACAAAGGTTTTCTTTTTTTTTTTATGAACTATACCACGCCTCATAATATGTATCTACTTAGTAGATATATGTATGATAAATCCTAACTCAATTTTACATGATTCTTCATTAAACAACTGAACAGACAAACGACAAATGACGGCAAGATCAACTTGTCCTCTCGAACCTATCACTCACATTCTATGTTGGTGTCATTTTCAATTTTGAAAACTCATTACTCAGAATCTTCATAACATCGGCGTGCTTTAAATCAGGACGCTTAAAGCGTTTGTAATTGTCTTTAACGAATTTGGCAAAGCCGGTTGCCTCTTTCACTGGCGCAGAAATAATATTCCCCTGCTTATTCTTTTTGTTTAGGAATATCTCAATAGAACCGTGACAATACGAACAGCGTATATTTTCGACTTTCTTCGATCTTGAATGCGCATGAGATCTGTAATTGATAAGCGGATAATCAGAAATGTGAGTAAAAATTTTGTTTTTTTAAATTCGTGTTACTTATTTTCAAATGTCTTACTTTGCGGCACAGAGCGTGCACTTATAGGTGTATTTGTATTCTATGTCATATTGATGACATACATTAATTTTCGGTAGTTCTGGAAAGATGTTATTTGAAAGTCTTGCATACGATTTCCAGGTAGCACCATGTCCGCCTTCACCGTTATTTATCCAAGTGGCCGCATGACAAAGTTCATGTAGCAGTGTGCAACGTAAGCGATCGGCGCTTGTTAGCACTTTATCGCTCAGTTCAATTAGGCAGGAACGCACACCAAGGCTGTAAGGTAAGAAGTGGTAGTGTAATTTGAATGCAACGTGTTCAGAGAGCAAATGCTGGATTATTTTGTTCGAAAAATCTCTCAATTAACAAGTATGTACAGGCACAACAAAATTACCCGCTAATAGTATACAAATACAGTGGTAATCGTAATACAGTGGAATGATTGCACTTACCGTCTTTTGTTCATACATCTGCCGGCCGTGTTCAACAGTTTCTTGTTCCAGGTCAACGGTACTTGCAGTTTGTTGTCGAAGATTTTTTCATTGTACAAATTATAGAGATGCACTGCCAGTTTCTCCTTTTGGAAACGATAGTTTTCGCGGTAATTAAGTGCCAGCGCATGACAGTAGACTTTATCGACACAAGCTTAGTTCATAAATTAAAACACACAAAATTCATATAAAATACTAATGTTTCTGCATAGCAAAGAGTGCTATATATGTATGTACATACCATCAAGTGATTTCAGAAAGCTATATTTCCGTTCAGTTGTCGCCGCTTCATTTTCATAAAGCAGACGTGAACACGCTTTTGGCTTCTTTTTAGCAGTTGTATTTGTGCGGTTAGTGCTTTTTGTACCCGTGTCCATTGTTTTTGGCGTATTTGTGGCTATAGTGCTTTGTGGCACAGGTTTAAATATTGGTTCGCTAATCTTTGGCGTACCGCCACTGTCAAGTATTTTATTTGTTTTGATCTCTTGCAGCCGTCTGTGTACTGGTGTACCCGGTAAATAAACATTTTCCAAATCGTTTAATAAATCATCGCCTACTTCGCGAACATTTTTTATTAGTTCATCAGCCTCAGCTTCATCTTCATAGCCAACATTGGGAGTGAAGAGTTTGCGTTTTGTCTTCTTTTCTGTGTATGGTGTCGCTTCTAGCTTAGGCTTCTCTTTTCGAATGCATGTGCGAAGTACATCCTGCAGACGTTTATGGAATTGTTCATCTATAAAAGTATAAGGTATGACATTTAATTGAAAATAAAAAAATTCGTTAACTCCAGTTAAACCGATTCAAATTATTTAGCAGCTATATAGTAGGTTGTGATGGGTTTGTATGGTGACTACACCAAAAAAAAAAAAAAAAAAAAAAAATGGGCGGACCAAGTCAATTTATGTGAAGCGGTTGTCCATACGAAACCACCATTTAAAATTTCAAGCTGATATTGACTTAAATAAATAGTTTTTTTTTTTACAAAAAGACAAAAAGTGTGCGTTGCATGGTCATTGTGATAGACTTCAGCCCTGGAACATAGGAAGTCTCCCTAACCGATTATATATGATATCTTAAAAAATGAGGTCGTAGTTTCACATTTTTTTTACCATACAAAAACAAATTAAGATCTGGTATAGTCAAATTATATAGTATATCCCAGCCAAAAAAAAAAAAAAAAATAATATATATATATATATATATATATATATATATATATTTTTAGTAAATAAAAACAAGAAACTTGCAGTTTAGATTAGAGAGATGCAATAAATTTAAGCATTTATACTGTGTTTTGGCTCAAAATTCATAAAACTGAGCAAATACAATTCAGACGGACAGCGCTAGATCGAATCGTCTCGTTGGTCAAGAAGATACTTTATGAAATCTACGTGTGAACTGTACAAAAAGAAACTTACCATTGTTTGCTGGTAGATTTTCTGGTGAACTGGGTTTCGCCTGTTCTACAACTTCGTCTCTTGTAAGATCAAGATAGATAATTTTGTTGCGCTTCGTGGCACTTGTTTTGCCAGTACTTGAACTACTTAAACTATCATCGCTGAGCATTTCCGTAGCATCGAGCTCATCATCATCGGAGGCGAGTGCACCTTCTGAACCACTATCGCTATCGCTATCCACCAATTTCCGCCAACGATTTTGATGTACGTGTTCGCCTCTCTTAGGCATACGTTTAAACTCAGTCTGTGGCATTTGTTTCGGCTGCTGTTGCTGCTGCTGTTGTTTGTTATTGACGCGCGTACGTGGTTCAGTTGCTAGACCTGTGGTTGTACGCTGATTATGCCGACGCGTTGCTGGTGTAACCAGGTTTGTGGAATCCATGTTAGTATTAACAATATGACGCTTAACTGTAAATATAAATAGATTAGCTCAATTTCTAATTAATTTAAATTTTTTTTTTATACATACAAATACTAAAATCTTGTAAAATGCTATCATCTGGAGCTTTAACCAATGATTTTTGTGTAGTTCTTTGTTTGGTTTTGGATGTATCTTTATGCGTAGTAGCCGTTTGTAGTACTTCATTCTGGCATTGTTCCTTTAGTGGTTGTAGTGGTGAGGTTTTCTTCTTGCCAGAACCACTAGTACGCTTTAGTGTACGTATTACATCCGGAGTTTGCCATGATTTACCATACAATTGATTCAACAGCTTTTCAGCCTGTGTCAGAAACTCTGTATCCTCCTCCTCTTCTTCCTGCTCCTCGACCATTGTTTGTAATTCAAACTGATTTGTTTTATTTTTGCACTGAGCTTGTTGTTGCTCTGCGCTTTGTGTATCGTTTGTTGAGCAACGCTCATCGGATTCAGTGAGCGTACGTCTATTTAGTTGGACGTCATCTTCACCATCTTCATTGCTGCTGCCGGTATCACTGCTCGATTGAATATTTGATATTTGTATCTTAATATTGATTTTTGCCGATATATTAATGCTGTTCAGCTGCACTTCTGGCTCGTTTTCAGAACTCTCTGCTGTCGAAGCGCTCTCCACAGTAGAAGCGCTCTCCTTACGCCTTTGATCGCTCTCTACAGTAGAAACACTTTCCTTACGCCTTGGATCGCTCTCCACAGTAGAAACGCTTTCCTTGCGCCTTGGATCGCTCTCCACAGTAGAAACGCTTTCCATTCGCTTTGGAGTAACGTGCGTTGCTCTTCTGATATTATCAGCATTGTTAGGCAAATCATCCTCGCTCGATGTCTCCGGTATTGTAACCGATTCTTGCAATGTGGAATTGCCTTTTTGTCTTTCTATATCACTATCATCTTTATTTGACTTTCTAACCGGCGTCGATGACGATGCATTGCTGAATATATCATCGGATAAGATTGTATTCACCTCAGTATCATCGTCAGCCAAACGATTCCATTCGTCTCGTGTGCACTTTTCTTTAGAAGGCTGCCGCACATTTGGCGTCTCACTATCTGCATCGGAACCAATTTCATATGGCAGTGTAAAGCTTGTCAGGCTCATTGATTCTGTATCAGCGGCTGCCAGATTTTTGTGTATATCTAGCGGTGGACTACTATCGCCACCACGTCGGTCCATTTCATATCGCTCGATGGATACGTCGCGCAAAAATGCTTGTATGCGATTCACCTTGTCATTACTAAGTACTACTTCTGGCAGCGCAACAGCTTCCAGTGACGGTTGTGTACATGAGAGTAGCGGATCAGGATTATTATTGGAAGCATCCATGTAATTGCTAACCGTAGAACCGGACGATATTGTAATGCATAATGATTCAGCTGCGCTTTCCGATGATATACATATAGATTGTTCCGCATATAGTTGCTGCTGCTTAACCAGTCCTGGCGCAGTATTTGCTGCTGCTGCCACATTGTGCATAGTCAGATTAGATACTCGCTGCGAGAGCTCATCCAGCGTGCCGCTGAAATCGTCAACACTTACTTGCAGCGGTTCCATAGTCAACTCATTTATATCGGGCTGTGTTAATTGGTTTGTGTTACGCTGTTCATCATCAGACTCCGAATTAAGTTGTGTCTCTGCATTCTGCCAATCGATGGAAGATGAAGTGCTGCGCAGTAAAGGATTCTCATATGATTTTCTTGGCTCAAGAACGGCGTTTAGTGAATCCATCAAACTACGGCTAGCGCTAGATCCTTGCCGTTTTTCATATTTGTGCTGTTCAAGTGATCCTCCCTCTACTGTTTTAGTTTGTTCGCCTTGTTTCGCTTTATTGTCAGCGTCAGCATCGGCGTCGTTGTCCTCTTGTTTTTTTTTCTTATTCGACGAAAGCGTCAGTTTTGCAAATTTTGTACTAATTGGTACATTCATTTTTGTTGGATCAATTGCGCGTAGGAGTTTGTATTCGGAGCTTTTTTGTTGTTGTTGGTCAGCCATCTTTATGCAGCGTTTAACCTAGCTTTTCTTAGAATTTATTTTAAAAACAGAACTCAAAAACAATTTTGAACTGTGAATAGATAAAGCGGCTGCGCGTTGTTTATACTCACCATGATCAATGCAACAGCTGTTTAATACAGTAAATCAGAGCTACCAGATCGACAGGCAGGGCTGCAAAGATCGATATTTTTCTGTGCAGCCTTTGTTTCGAAAGAATATATTTTCAAAATAATCAATGATAATCAAATGATAATAATCAATGGTCAGATTTGTATGGTTCATAGCCCTTAAAGTTGTGTTGACATAGTCATTTAATACTAGTTATCTGAAGAGGAAAAAGGAGAGTCTTAATGTATACACACTAGATGTCACTATCTCTTATAGTCTTCAATATTTGTTCGTTGAAGCAGACGTTCAGACGGACATGTGTATATCGACGCGTCTTCCCATGCTGATCTATAATATGTATATATACTGTATGGGTCTACCCTATGGTATAGGGTTTTACCCGATGGGTACAGAGTATAAGAAACACATCTGGGGTAATCTCAATAGAGCTGAAGTCTATCCCGATATAGCTTAAATCGATTGGTCCAGGGTTAGTTAGTTTTTTTCTTTTTTTTCCATTTTTTTTATGAAAATGAAAAAATAGTATTGTAAAAGTACAGTTTGACACAATCGTCCACTCGAGCGTTAAGTTTGATTAACCATGGATCATTTTCACAGTACGTATATATACTTTAAATTTAAAACGCATCCTCAAAGACAGCGTTCAGTGCGCACTGAAGAAACAATTGCTGCTGTAGAGCGTAAAATTGAGTAGGACCCAAATGATTTGATACGCCATCGCACGTAGCAATTGGAGGTGTACGCATTCACCGAATGATCAAATAAGCGCTGCACATTCGATTATTGGGCTGAAAATCAACACACTGTTTTATCGCAATATTCTGTTCGGTGACGAGACTCATTTTTGAACCTTAATGGGCATGTCAATAAGCTTAATTGCTGCATTTTTAGTGAAGTAAATCCACGGGAGATTCCCGATACACAGTTACATACACATAAAAAATCTGTTTGGTACGCTATATGGGCCGGTGGAATCATTGGTTCTCACTTCCTTAAAAATGAGGCCGGCAGAAAAGTTATTGTCAACGGCGATCGCTGTATAGCCCTGATTAAGGATTATTTCGTACTCCAATTAAATGGAATTTGTCTTGAAGACATATTTTTCCAATTGAACGGCGCCACATCTAATAGAGCGTGTCAAACAATCGATATGTGGAAAATGCATATTTCTATCTATTTGTCGAAATAGACTAGTCATTCGACCACCGAGATCGTGCGATTTAATGCCTTTGGATTATTTTCACTGGCGTTATGTGAAGTCATTGGTTTCTATGAACAACAACTTGGAAGAAAAAGTGGCCGAAAATTAAACTTCCAAAGCCCACATACCAGAAATCATATTTAAACATAAAATTAGCTTTCTAATAAGGCCAATTTGCAGTTAAAAATTATGTTATCTCAATATTTTATTTCAATGCAAACTTCTACACTTCTATACAAACACACTTTACAAAGAAGGAAAAATAAAAAATTGTATTATTGTAATATTTTTTGGTTATTAGCCGTGTCGAAGTTGGAACAGATATTACCAGCGAGAACAACGTTAGCCGAGAGATCAGACGAAGAATCACGCTTGCTAATCGCTGCTACTCTGGGCTCAACAAGTAAATTAGAAGTAGAGCCCTCTCTCGAACTACGAAGATAAAAATCTATGATATTGATCATACTGGTCCTACTGTATGGCGCAGAAGCATGGACCCTGACATCAACGGATACAGCGTCTTTAAAAGTGTTCGAGAGAAAGATTTTTCGTAGGATTTTTGGTCCCTTAGAGTTGGCGTCGAGTTTTGGACCCGTATGAATCACGAGCTATGTATAAGAGCTGTATGATGAGGTTGACATAGTCCAGCGCATTAAATTTCAGCGGCTACACTGGGCTGGTCACCTCATCCGGATGTACCCCGAAGCTCCAGAACTAAAATCCTCTCTGAGCTTACGATGGCAAGAACAGGACTATGATGACCTTAAGAAGATCCGGATTGCCAGCGACTGGCGCCGGCGCGCACTAAACTACACCGAATGGTGCTGTTTCCTACGTGCGGCCTTGACCGATAGACGGCTGTAGAGCCACATAAGTAAATAAGTAACTAAGTAATATACATACATATGTATACATACATATGTATATTATATAATATAATGTATGGTTAGTGGTCCAATGTAGACAGCATCCAATTTAGGCAGTTTTCACTGTATTGACTTATGCTTGCATGCATGTTATTGTAATTTTATTAAATTCTTTCATTGGGTTGTTATAAATTATAAAAAAATACAGTTTAATTTAATATGTCTATGTACATAATTATTATTATATTATAGTATATAAAGTGTACATGCATATATGTGTTTACAGTTCCAGCTCACACAATAACGCGTCTGTACAGTGCCGTCTGTACAGATGCCAAATACGTACTTTAGTTTCATTCTGAAAATCAACAAAGTCGCCAAAAGGCGTCACAGTATTGCATACGAAAAAAAGAAAGAAAATAAATATATTAAAAAAAAAATTGTTCTAAAGTAACACTGTGAAAGGTCCTTGAGCGCTTTACGTAAAATACAGATACCCTGGCTATTTGGGCCGTATCACAAGCTCACTACTAACTAAAGTTACAAGAACTGAAAAAAAAAATAGAAAAGAAATACGTACTTTGTGTGTGTGTGTGTATGAGCTTATTTTGATTTTCACTGCTGCAATGCAAGCAATTCCATAGAATACAATACATTTACAATATTGATAAATAATAGTAATAAAAAAAAAGAACAGTGAAAGGACTAAGCATAAATTCACACAATGGGTAATTTCATGAGCAGACAAAATGCTGCCGTGGAAGAAGCGGACCAGAGTGCAAATCATGCATATAAATATCCGCCCCGTATGGGAAACTTTTTCGGTTCGCACTTCATTATGGGCGGTGAACGTTTCGATACACCACAACCGGAATCGTATCTCTTTGGTGAAAACTCCGATTTAAATTTTCTTGGCAATCGACCAACTGCATTTCCATATCCACCGCCGCAGGCAAATGAACCAACGAAAACGTTGAAGAGCCTTGTGAACATACGCAAGGAATCTGTGCGTTTTGTACGTCTGCCGCAGGAAAAGAAGCTAAGCACCAGCAGCACTACGCATGTTGGCGATGCCGTTGTTGCCGAGGAGGAGGTTGATGGCAATGTACTTTGCAGTATGGTCGGCAGCGGTGGCGATGTTGTTAGCTCAACACCCTGTACTTATAATATTGAATTCACCTTCGATTCGGATGCCAAGTGTGCCATAACGATTTACTACTTTTGCAGCGAAGAAGTTAGTCCGAGCGGTGTTACTTTAGTGCCACGCGATGGTCTCACGTCGGAGACCTATCACTATGAAAAGGGCATCAATCAATATTTTTCGCAACCGAGTCATATATTCAATCCGCAAGTAATACCTGCGGATGATTTAAATTATAATTCGACAAAAGAACAATATCCGGTAGCCATACATTGCGTTGTCGAGGAGGGCAATGAAGATTGTCGTCAGTCGCATACGACTGTTTGTGTGATTGATCATCATCCGGAGAACAATAGCTATGTATTGCGTGCGCTGAAACAGAAGCTCTTCGTTGATGGTCTGTGCTATTTGCTACAGGAAATCTACGGCATCGAAAACAAGGTATGCAAATTTGTATCCTGTATCCATAGCGTAAAAGGGTATATTCAGTTTGTGCAAATTTATGTAACAGGCAGAAGGAGGCGCGGCAAATCATTTTTATTTATTTATTTATTTATTCAAATTGGAACTGCAAATTAATACCAGTCGTTTAATAAAAATATTGTAATAAAATTCATTATACAATTAAAGTTAACATAAAACTGAAGGCGGAAGTTTGCTGCCGGTCAGACCCGTTGGAGGATATTTTAATTGGCCGTCCTAGGTTGGCCAACTGTGATCCTACTTACAGAAATAAAGAAATATACAGAAGAATACAATAGGATGGCACTAGATGTCTCTGTTGAGGGTTTGACTTTACCAGACTTGCTGTCTTAAATGTAGTGGAATAATGAAAGATTCTTAACAAAGATATGGAAAATCGCATAACCTAATGTATAGCTTGAAACGAATAAATAAGGGAAAATAGATAGAGTTCGAACAACTGTGAATATTATCAGGCCTAGGCTGGAAAAAGAAATCAAAGGATAAAAGACATGTTAGTATAATTTGCATGGAAATGATAGGCAGAGATATAAAATCATATAATTTGATGTTAAATGGATATGGAAAAGTAGTATTTAGAGTGCTACTACAATACGTACAACACTTTGGAAGAAGTCTGTAAACAGCTGCTGGCATGCTATATGGCTGTCGGGATGCTATATGTCTGTTTCCGAAGAAAGAGGAATGTGTGAGCAAGTACTGTATATGTATATTGAAGAAACAGAAATATGCTGTAATGCAAACAATTTTAAAGTCTTGAAAGTCTTAATTGAGATAATTTGACTGAGATTAGAATAGCGCCGCCAGAGTGATTGAATTGCAGAGAAAGCAGCATTAAGATATGAATCATTTGATTTTTCATCAAATGGTGATAAAAATACGAGTACAATAATAGGTATATTCGGAGTAATAGGATCAGTCAATGAAGACATACTAAAAGGCTTAGCTGGCTTAGAAGTTGGAGAATTTCTCTTTTTCCGTTTAGGTAAGGTATCAAGGTATTTAAGTTCATTAAATGATTTATTCAGCTGCTGAAAATTATTCATAATTTTAAAGCCACGATTAAGCTCAGAGAAGGCAGACCTAGTCTGTCTCATAAACTTCGCTCTCAGTCAACTGCGGTGAACACAAGCCCAACGTAGACCTAGGCGCCGGTTATAACAGCAAAATACAAAAGCGAAACATTGTCACAAAGCCAAAACATAAAGTATTGATTGGTTCAGTACAAGGCTTGATTTTGTGTTGACAGCGAGGATCAGTGCAATTCATTGTTGTGTCGATATAGATATATGTCCGTCTGTCCGACCGTCTGTATAGATCTTGACTAATTTGTGGGATAGAGACTTCAAGTGTGAATATTTAGGCTCTCCCTTTCCCCTGTTCAGATAATTACTTTATGGGCAAGCGCCCATGCAAACCTGGCCCCCGTTTTTACGTTTTTGTATGAAATGTTTTGTTGTTAATTAAGCTGGACATGTTAAATTTAGCGTATCATTCGTCAATCCTTACAAAATATACTATATAGCTCCAGAGCGAAACACTTAACGGTTACTCACATTCAAACCTGCCCCCATTTTTGAGTTTTTGTAATAACATTTTTTGTTTTTATTGTTTTTGTATATAATTGGCATAGTCCACTTTTCCACTGGAGCTTGTATCTCCTTTTATTTACATGTGTACTAAATCTCATTTATCAGTTCAAATAGTTTCTGAGATATGACGAATATGGTTTTTCTCTTATATAGAAGGCGTGGTACCGCCCATTTCTTCGGTATATCTATTTTCTCCCTTGTATATATATGTATGTACCAAATCTCATGAAACTGCTTTAAATATTTGCTGAGATACAAACAATTTTGTGGTGCCGTGGCATCGCTCATTTTTTTCCAAATGATATATATCCAGAAACCTACTCTTTATCGATAGTAACATTCTATATGATTTTCGTAACGTTCGTTCAAATACTTGCTGAGATGCGACTCGTCTGGTTTTTGTCTTATATATAGCCTATGTCCATCTGGAATGTACTTTAAACAAAAAAAAAAATCTGTTCTCTCTATAATATAATTATCAGTATAGATTAATTCTAATTTTTCATCAATTCGATTAGAATATTCCACATATGTTCAGATTGGCACACTAATAAATATATAATCTAAGGGTATTTCGAAGTCGAGCACACTCGACTGCAGCGTTCTTTGTTATACTAATAATATGTTTACAATGTTTCTGTACTAATTTCAGGCGGTTAATAAATCTTCAATTGACGAGGAAATCGATGATCATGGGAGCGAATGCGTCATATGCATGAGCGAAACGCGCGATACGCTTATATTACCTTGTCGTCATTTGTGCCTGTGCAATTCATGCGCCGATTCATTGCGTTATCAGGCCAATAATTGTCCGATATGTCGTGCGCCTTTCCGCGCGCTGCTGCAAATACGCGCTGTGCAGAAGGGGGTCAGCACACATGTGCTACACAGCCAGAACACACCAACTTCGGCGGCAGCAGGAGAGTCAGCCGCATGTGATGTACCGCCCGGTTATGTGCCCGTTTCATTAATTGAGGCGCTCAATGGCCCACCACAATATGTCGGTCGTACCAGGTGAGCTAGCGCATACTTTATATTGCTTAAGTATATGGTAAATTTATTTTAATATTTTGCAGAAATGCCGATAATGATGTAACCGACTGCGTATCCACGACAGCATTGAGCGGCAGCGGTATTAGCAGTGGCGGTGTTGGTGCTGACAATAATAAAGCTACATCACCGCTAAAGCCCAATAGTCAGCGACGTCTGAAAATCAAAAAGAATGCCTCTACATGCACAAGCACCAGTGAGGTGGGCACCATTACAAACACTTCAACCAACACGAACGAAAATAATTCAACACTTTCTGTTGTTGAGATTGAAAGCGATCCCAAGAAAACATCATCAGTCTCTTCACAGTCGTCACGCTCGTCGCCAGTGAGCCACAAGGAACATGATAATCTGCAAATTATCAATGAACGACAAAGTCTCAAGTTGCCCAAAACAAAGCGACATTCAAGCGGCGGCGGCAATAGCGGCTATGAAAGCGTTGGTGTTGCTGTTTCCTCTGCTGCGCTAGACAACGATGACGATAATGACAGTGAGAATGAAAAACTATCGCCACTACTCTCACCGGGCAGCAAACCGAAGTCAACGAAGACGTTGAAACAAGTTGTAGCCGACTTGAATGCCGATGCGGATGAGCATGATGATGGTGGACGTAGTGGTAGTAGTGATGGTGGTGGCAGTGGCAGTGGCGGTGATGTTTTGCTTATGGAAACATCAAAACAGCGTAGTGCTTCGCTAAAGAAGCCAAAGCGTCCTGACTTGCATGCTAATACCGCACATCATACCACATCCACAACAGCCAATACACCGCTAAGTGATACTGCTATAACTATGGCAGCTTGCGGTTTAAACGCAGACGATTCCGATTACTACACGCCAGATGACACACAAAATTCCATTTTAAGCCCATTGTGCCCGCCCACCGAGCGAGCCAAGAGCGGTGAGCATTTAAGCAATGTGGGTGGTGGTGTCAGCGGCAGTAGCATTAGCATCAGTGGTGGTCATAAGGCTAATGCCGTTGGTGGTGTCGGTGGTGTCGTTGTCGGTTTTAGCAGCGGAGGCGGCGGCGGCAATCATCTTGTTAAGAAGAATCTACACAAAAAGTCTACATCGGTAGGCAATATTGCTGGACCCGGTGCAGGAAGCGGTGTTGGAGCTGGAGCTGAGCTTAAGTGCAATAATGTTAGCTCTCTACCTGGTATGTATTGAAACAACGCACGCACGGACTAGCGTTTATTTTAAAATTATTATTAATTTTTATAGATATGTTGGACAGCCCGATAAGTGGCAATTCGGCATCTACACGCAGTTCAAGCGATAGCTATTCATCCAGCTCGTCAACAAAGCAGCTACTTAGCTCAAATCCGACCACAGCGGCTGCCAATATAATTGTCGATGACAAAACGGCGCTACAAAATGCTGTCAATGTTTAAAATAAATCAGCAGAAATATCGAGTTGAATATTTTTTCGTTTATATAGTACATCTACATATACTTATACTAATACTAATATTAATACTTATAAAAACCTAGTTTTTTTGGATGCAGGCTTCCCCCATATATGCGGTACTGCTTTGCTAACGTCGATTTTGATTTAACTTGGCTTTGGTAAAAGTATGTACTAATTATTTTATATATAAGTGAATATAAATGGTGTATTGAGAACAATATTTCCCCTATAAATATAAATTAGTTATGCATTTGACAAATTTTCAATTTTTTTTTTTGTACTCTTTATTATGCATACTGACGGTTTGGGTCGCAGTTAGTTTTTTCATCTTTTTAACTTTGTTCCCTCAATTTGGCTCGCTGAATTGAATTGTATATGCCGCTTTGCTAGGAGATCGCATGTCTCCCCAAAAGATTTACAGAACAAAGTTTTTTGCCAAAATGTTTCAAAAAATACATGAGCCAAATTACAATACAACCGTTTTAAAATTTTTCCAGTAGCATTTGTGGGTTGTGAGATCGTGTTTTTGGCATTTTTATTTGATTTCGGAAAGTTTTCTACGTATGTTTTTTCGACCCTATGTTCATGTTATGGTTTGAATATGCACTCTTAAGTACTCATTTAAACTTCGTTGGAACCGAAGCTTTTATACCATTCTCACGAAGTTTCAATTAGTCTACTTAGCAGTTATAAAGAAAGAATTCTTTTGAAAAAAGTGGAATGGCCACATTGTTTAATAATTATGAGAGGCGTCCGTCCATAAGAAGCCAACATGTCACACTTTAAGTTTATTTCGCCTGTAATGGAAAAGTTTTTCATACAAATTTGTAAAAGTGGGTGCAGGGTTTGTATTGGAGTGTCGCTAAAATTGCAAGAACATACACATAAACATATACGAGGGGTACTATTTATATTTCGGGAATAGCAAATAATAACAAACATTTTTAAATGAAAATGGCTTTATTGTTTTTCAATACATATTTCCCTTGATGATCAATATACTTTTGCATTCGTTCAAACCATTTGTCATAGCAGTTTTTCCATTCCTCTTGAGACACCTCCAAAACATAGTTTTTGAACGCTTAAACTGCTTCTTCGGCGGTCGTAAATCGTTGACCACGCAGTTTACCTTTGATACTCGGGAACAAGAAGAAGTCATTGGATGCCAAATCAGGAGTACGGAGGATGAGTCATTAATTCGATGTTTTGACTGCTCAAAAATGCACTTGTTTGACGAGATGTGTGAGAGCTCGCATTGTCATGATAGAGAATGATTCGTCTTTGGCGGTTGGTTTTGCGAATTTCTCCGAAGACTTCCGGCAAACAAATGGTCGTGTACCACTCAAAATTGACAGTCCTTCGTTGCTCAAGCGGAACAGTGGCCACATGACCCATTCGGCCGAACAAACAGGCGATCATTTGCTTCGCTGTGCTTCTTCCACGAACAAATTTTTTTGGATTTGACTCGTCTTGGCATACCCACACGGTCCATTGCTGTTTTGTTTCCGGCTCATACGCATATATCCATGATTCGTCACCTCTCACGATTTTATACACGTCTTTTGAAGCACCACGGTCAAACTTTTTAATCATTTCCTTACATTAATCGAGCGATTGATAAATTATGGGGTATGCAACGAGAGCAAATTTTTTTTACAGCTAAGTGTTCATGCAAATTCGAATGTATTGAAGTGGAACTAATGTGCAAGGATGCCTCTATCTCAGGATATGTCACATGACGATCTTGCATTATCAGTTCACGCACTGCATCGATGTTTTTGGGCACAACAATCTATTTTGGACGACCTTCACGCAATTCGTCGGCGACCGAACTACGACCACGATTGAATTCACTATACCAATGATATACTGTGGTTTTTGATGGTGCGTTATCGCCATACAAAGAACTGAGTTCAATGACACATTCTTGTTGAGATAATCCACGTCGAAAGTGGTGAAAAATAATCCAACGAAAACCTCTTAAATTTCAATTTTTTGGCCAAATTGCTTTTATTAACTCAGTGTAAACAAAACAAATAGCAATTGTACATCAAAACTTTGTGAGTACGTTTATGCCAAAAAATGTCAAACTTTATTATAGTGTTGCCAGATTTAAGCTTTAGACATTAGGTTTACCAGTTCCGGAAATATAAATAGAAGCCCTCGTATATTAGTCCATTGAAATTAGTCAAAAAGAAAGGCGTTTTTATGAAAAACTTGGCGGAATGCTTAATTTTGTGTACTTTTATGAGAACATCGCTTGAGGTCAAATTCATAACTTCCTGAATGAATAAAGCTATCAATATTAAGTTTGAAGTAGGAGACTTTTAACATTGTACAATATGTAACACCCATACAAAACATCATATATTTTAAAATTTTATACACATAGGGAAAAGAGAACATACCGTTTAAGTACATAAATGTAGGTAACAGCCAAAATTAGGTATGATAGGCCTCATAAAGTATATATAAGTATATTCTCGAACAGCATGCCGTTCTGTCTGTTTGTCTGAGTGTCAAGAATTCGGAGTATAAAAGAGATAAAAAATTTAAACTTGGTTATATAGACTCTTCTTCAGATAAGTAGATAACATAAACATGCCATGCACTCTATAAGAGGTAGTGCCATACAAAGCCACCGCCTAGTTTTGAGTTTTTATGCTAACAGCCTTAAAACTAAACGAATATCCATGAAAACAGACAGTAAACTAATAATATTAAAAAAAATGGAGGTCAATTTCGGCACCGACCGTCTGTCTGCTCTTCATGTCTGCTTTAAATGGGTTTACTTAATAATCCATATTGGGTACTTCAGAGACTACCCTCAAATCAATATAATTCGAAAATTCAGGAATTCGTAATTCAACAATTCACTGGGATGTCTTAATAGAATACCAAGTTCTTTGCAATGTTTCACCTTTTTATAATAGATTTATATTGCTAAGGTGATGGGAACTGTACGTTGGAAACGAGAACGAAAAGGTATACGCATAATTTAAACGAATTAAATACTTAATACAAAATTGAAATAAACTAGAAAAAAATTACAAAATTACAAAATCACAATTGAATAAAAATCGTAAACCGTAAACCGTAGCCGTAATAAACAAAAATTTCAATTCAATATGACTTTCAAATGCACTTGTGGCGTGGAGTTGCTAAAGAATCGATGCCACTATCGATAGCGCTGATGGTGGGCTGCATTATTTATCGATACATTTGTGTAGGTTTTGAAGCTTGCACCACATTGCATCAAGTGTTTAAATCAGTCATATATTCCTAACAAATCGACATCGTCAAGATTTGTTGGATACAATCAATTAACTTTGCGTGTATGTATGTGCCATAGTCAACCATGCTTGAATCGATAAACGATGCAGCGTAGTGGGCGTGGCACCACTCATTTAAGTCCAAATGATATACATATATTGGCAGAAACCTTTTTATAATCGATAGTAACACACACTCTATTAATTTTATAACGTTCAAATTGGTCTTGAGGTATGATGAATTTGGTATTTCATTTATATGCAGGGATACACCAACACAACCGTTGGTTTTATATATCGTATTTACATGAATTTGTATTGCCCTAAAAATCATCAACTTCCACCATTTTACATCCCCAGCACTTTTCAGGCACACCTTCGAAATTAAGCAATGCTGAAATTAAGACAAAGGCATTTTCGGAAACATACCCGATGTGTGAAATCATTTTTTACGTTATGAGTATTATGCAAACTTCCTTTGGTGAGGGATATGCAGAAGTACGCGTTAAGGTGAACAATCAATCACAGACTATAATTGTTAAGCAGTAATCTTAATTGTAATACACTGCCCTGGAGGCCAAGGGTATGCTAAGTTTGTGCAAATGTATGTTACAGCCAGAAGGAGGCGTGACAGACAGCAGAAGGTATATATATGCTTGTTCATCATCGTAAGCTGAGTCGATCCAATCATGTCTGTCTGTCCGCCCGACCGTCTGTATGTTAGAACAACGAGATCTCGGAGACTATGCACAAAAGGTAGGGCCTTCAAACTTGGACTATTAGGTTCTCCTGATATGTACGCAGACCAAGTGTATAACAAATTTTGGATTAGCCGCACACAATATGGCGTCATATCCTTAAAAACAGGATTTTTTTTTTTTAAGATAACCAGCCACAATTTATATTTTTTTTTTATTTTATTTTTTTTTTTTAGTTTTTTCTTAGTTACTAATTAAAAAAAATATTTTTATATACTAAAAAAATATTTTAATTTAAAAAAAAAAAAAATTTTTTTTTATTTAAAATAGTTGTATAATTAGTTGGTACTTCCACTAGATTTAAGGAAGTTTCGTTTTATGAGAGCATCTTTTTTCTGCCTTTCAGCCAAATTTCTTTCTTTGGTCGCATCATCATCAGTTGAATGTTCTTCGGTGTGGTTTCGTAAATCCCAATAAGAACGAAAGCTGAGCGGACAAAGTTTACAAAAGTGAACATTGTATCCAAGATGGATGCGCAGATGCGACATCAAACTAGAGCTTCGACAATAAGAACGATCGCAATACTCGCATTTGTGTGGCTTGTCATCGTGTGTTTTCATGTGGTAGACCAACTTTCCTTTTTGAGAAAAACTGAAAATATATTATACTTATATAAATATACATGTCTCAGTAAAATAAGTAGTTTTTAAAATTTATAAATACGCATACATATATAAAATATGCAAAAGGGACAAGGGTATAATAACTTTGTGCAAATGTGTGTAGTAGGCAGAACCTATAAAATACATGTTCAAGGTCTGTCGCAAAAGAAACAGGACTTTTTAAAACTAGCTGTTTCTGGTGGCGCCACCGTTTCGTTGGAAAGGCACATCCTACACTGACATCCATCACTGACTTTATGACAATCGGAGTACTACAAACGAAGTTATCGCGCTAAAAGTGACCGTATCTTTTGTGCATCGGTCGAAAAATGAATTTTCCTCATAATCCTACCTCAATGTCCTCATAGCGGTGTCCTTTCATCGGCAAATGAAGTTTTCCAAATACATAAAAGTCACATGGCGCCAAATCAGCCGAGTACGGTAAATAGTTGATGGTTAAAATGCCTACCAATAGGTGGCGCCACCAAAAACAGCTATTTTTAAAAAGTCCTGTTTCTTTTGCGGCACACCTTGTATATTCCTGATCAGAAGCGGAAGTTGAGTTGATATAGACATGTCCGTGCGTCCGAGTTTTAGTATAGAACAATAGATTTGAGAGACTATAAGAGCAAGATACTCGTACCACAAACTTGAGTATTTAGACTACCCTTATCCCTACAGTGGAGAAGCAAATTTTGAAACGTTATACGATATTCTTGTAATCTGAATAACTGATTTAACAAATTGGTGGCCTACATCAAAAAAAAAAAAAAAAAAAATACGTCTGGCTTCTTAAACTCATCACCAATCAATGCGAAACATATTGATAAATAAGATGGTGCAAAATGTGAACGGAACAAATTCTCCAAGGGGTCATTGGACCTTGACAAGTAAATTCATCTGTTCAAACGGTTTTGGTGGTGCCAACTTTAAATTACAACACCGCGATGCATGTAACAACACAGATTATTTCGAACAAAAACATAGTAGTCCTGAACGCAAGTTATTCCAATAAGACACCACCTAAATAGTATGAAGCAGAAGATCCACAACAAAGTTAGTCTACATAAGCAAGAGTGCAGGGTATTTTGAAGTCTGGAACTCACGACTTCTGCATTCTAACTTGTTACAAATAAGTTGATTCTGGTTACAAAATTTTTATACGATTTTTAAAACTTACGACATACATATGTACATATGTCAGCGATACTACAGACTTCGGACAGAAAAATGGATGAGCTAATATATTCGGGATTTATCAAGAAAAAATATGATTGTATGGAGTCTATAATGTAACTTTTAATGTGTTACATATGGCCGGAATAATCAACGCAGATCAGGTTTTGATAACAGAACTTAATTGTTTCACTGACTCTCTGAATTTGTGAATACGTAACTTAATCGATACGTGTATATCTTAAATTGAAAACTTGCCAGACGCAATTTTATCAGTGTCACATTTTCTCTCGTATCATTCCAAAATGCGTACAACTATTCAAAGATAAAATTTCTGATCGGAATACAGATAAGTTGCTTTGTGCAATTAGAGATGGGTAAAAGGACACGAATGCGTTGATACTTTCAGTGTATTGTTACTGTTGATTAGCACATGGCTAAATCTGCTAGTATCTTCATTTCAAACGAGAATATATTTATATTTTAGATGAGATCTGCAGCGCATTTCTTAATGTGTTGCAAACATAATTATATGACATTTACCTATTATCGCACTGATTACATTTGAATGGTTTTTCTCCGGAATTTTTCGTTTTGTTCATACTTAAGCGGCTAGCTTTAAGTGCATCTAGATTTTTTCGTGATGTCGCCTCATCGTCTTTAATGTGTTCGTTACAGTGGATTCGCAGCGCGGCGGCTAATTGAAACGTACGAGGGCAAAAACCACAACTGTATGGGGCATCCTCATGATATCTACGAACATGTACACCTAGTTGAGCTTTAGCCGTTGTAGAGTAGTCGCACTGTGAACATTTATACGGATTGGCAGCATTATGTACTCGCATGTGTAATTTCAAACGTAGTTCTTTAAAAAATCTGAAAAAGTAGAATATACAAGTGTAAGTTTAAGTTTGGGGGATCAAAGAATCATCATTAAGTTATTATACGCTATAGGGTAAAAGAGTATATTTAGCAACAGGCAGAAGGAAGATATTTGTTCGAAAGAACAGATCTCGGAGACTACAAGAGATGGAGACTTTAAGTTAGGATATTTAAACTCTCTTTTTCCCTCTTCAGATAACTAGTATGAACATGCCAACCATACTTTAAGGGATGGCCCCCATACAAACATGCTCTCCATTTTGAAGTTTTTGTAAGAAATGTTTTTTGTTCTTAATGAGGTTAGAAATGCAATATATGGTTTATCTTATGTCAATCCTACAAAAATTCAATATAATCCTAAATCGGACCACTTTAAGGGGTAACCCCATGCAAACCAATCGACCTAATTTTTAAACTATACAAACCTATATACAAACTGTGCTTCATATAAGGATACCTAACAAATTTACAGGGTATTTCGAGCACACCAAATAAGGCTCACCGAATGCTCTCAGACACTTATGGGAAGGCCATTATGAGTGAAAGAACAAGTCATTAGTGTTTTCAACGCTTCAAGATTGGTGATTTTAACGTCAAAGACCGGCATAGCGTTGGAAGAACGAACATTTTTGAATATAAAGAATTAGAGGCATTGCCTCGTGATGAGAACTTGTGTCAAAGTCATATTAAATGGTCTCATCCGTTTGAAAGTTTGTAAGTCGTAGACGCCATAAAGTATTAATATTCTTAATCTCGTCGTCATATTTTTTTTTTTTCTGAACATTTTTTTAGTTAATAGGCTGAAAGCCGGTTTTTAATTTTCTGTAAGTCTCAAGTTCCAAAGTAGCTCCCACAAAAGATTACCGCCCGCTTTTGTGATTTCGTATAAAAAAATTTTTTTAGTACCTGCCCACTTTTTGGGGAAGCCCCCTTATAAACCCAATACGCACGTCTATGATTTACAATACGATTTGATATTTCGTGTGAATGGTATAAGAGCTTCGGTTTTGCCGAAGTTAACGATTTTTCTTGTTTTTAATTGACTTACCGCTTGCCGCAATGATTACACATGAGGCTTTTAACAGGGTCCCTTTTGTAGGTCTCAATGTCGCTGTTCTCTGTTGTTGTTGTCGTGGTTGCAACATCTCCTTTTTGGCTGTACAATTATATATATACAATTAATTATATGGCATGATAAGATTGTGCAGAGTAATAAGTAATATAAGAGAAAGATAAACCGAAAAGTAACTCTAGGTATCAAGTCCTAGGAACGAAACTACTTCAATTGGACACATCCATGGACCTACAGGACTCAATTACAACGGACGGGCAGTTGAACAGTTGGTGTCGTGTTGTGTGGCGATTGACCACACTCAGGACAGCAATCATTGGTGTTGATCTTGATCCGCTCCCTGTAACACTCGAGCATCTTGCTCTATCCGGTTCTTAACTAATTTAGTCCTGGTGTTACGAGGGAGACGTTTTTCACTCTCATCTTAATTGCAATTGTATCCTATTAGATTTATAAACGCACTCCTCATATGATCATGTCATCGAATCGATATATACACGTTTTGTAACTTCTGATATCATCTCGAATACAAACTGGAACAGTTCTCGTGTGGATGCCATGATTGCGATGATTGCTACTATAAGCACCTTATAAGAACTGTTTCGAAAGCAATTCATTATGTTGGTGAACGGAAAGCATCATCGGTTCACCATTAAGATAGGTTAATAACCAGCGTTTTCTTTTGTCATATAGTGAGGTGGAATTCATGTCTTGAAACAAGATTGCATGATTAACTGTATGAAATGGCTTGTTCAACTTTGGAGCCACCATCACCGTGCGTTCGCTTGGGTCGGCTTGTTAAGTCCTTCAGCGATAAAAGGGGTGATTTCGCTTAATGCTGAAATACTTACGATTTTGTTGTTTGTTTCGCTGCCAAATATTCGTCGTCACTATCATCAATGGAAATTGTCGAACTATCATAATCATTTAGTGGAACATTCACAACATTTATTACGGCGGAACTGAAAAATGTAATCAATTGGAAAATATTAATAAATATCATAATTTGGTATACCGTATGTTACCAACCTGTTTAGTGTCTCTGTCTCAAAATCATGCTCTTTCATCGGTTCCTGTTTAATTGTTTTATCACTATCATCAATGGAAATTGTCGAAGTATCAAAATCATTTAGCGGTTCATTCACAACATTTATTTCGGCGGAACTGAAAAATGTTATCAATTGCAAAATATTAATAAATATCATATAGCTCGTATACCGTATGTTACCAACCTGTTTAGTGTCTCTGTCTCAAAATCATGCTCTTTCATCGGTTCCTGTTTAATTGTTTTATCACTATCATCAATGGAAATTGTCGAAGTATCAAAATCATTTAGCGGTTCATTCACAACATTTATTTCGGCGGAACTGAAAAATGTTATCAATTGCAAAATATTAATAAATATCATATAGCTCGTATACCGTATGTTACCAACCTGTTTAGTGTCTCTGTCTCAAAATCATGTTCTTCCATCGGTTCTTGTTTAATTGGTTGGTTCATCAGTGCATCATCGTTTAGTGTGGCTTTCGTAAATTCGACGTCTTCCTCGAGTATCACCTCTTCCTTAAGTATTGTTGTTGATGTATAAGTGTATGTGTGTTTAGTATCCAAAGGTTCAACAGTTTGTCTATTGTCATTGTCTTTTTGGCCGCGAATGCTGATTTCCGATTTTATACACATATCAATGAACTTTTTCATTTGTAGCACTTTTTCCACGCAATCTGTACATATGACAGGAGGCAAGCCATCCGTTGGATGGAATAAAAGCCGCGGCGTTATTTCTGCAAACATTTTGGCAATGCTATGGCCACCATAATTCGATCCTTTTGGTCTATCGTAAACTGATTGGAGTTGGAGCGCATTTTGTGTTTTGTCTTTTTCATGGCGTCTACAGCAACGGCACGTCAGGGCGAAAAGACGATCGGACGCGGTCAATTTCACCCTCCCCATCATTTTGTTTGGCGCGCGACGCCGCTTAGCAACTAGTGTCCTTGTTCAACTTTATAAGAATGATTTGCTGCATTTGTAAATTTGTTTAAAAACATATGACAAGCGCAACACAGTGTTGCCACGCATCTCATAAAATCGTTATGAACATATGATGCGTACACGACAGTGTTGGCAAACATGCTGCAAGGTTGTATTTTGGTGGTTGTCCGTTAGTTTTTGAATTACAAATTTTCAGTTCAAAAATGAAAAAAAAAATGGTGGCACAGCCAGCAATAATTTCCACTAAAAAATCTTGCACTACTTGCTCGACCCAGATCATTGACCAATAATTTCTTTGCATCGGTGTAAAAACAGTGCTGCAGAATATTACGAAAATTTAGCAAGTGGGAGTACGAATTTTTTTTGGGTTTGGTATTTTTTTTATGTTAGCAACAACTTGTCGATAGCGGCATTTCTGCAAATTTGAAAATAAAAATTTGCCACTTAGAATTAGAAGTAGAGCCCTCTCTCGAAGTACGAAGATAAAAATCTATAAAACACTGATAATGCTGGTCCTGCTGTATGGCGCAGAAGCATGGACCCTTACATCAACGGATACAGCGTCTTTATGAGTGTTCGAGAGAACGATGCTCCGTAGAATTTTTGGTCCCATTAGAGTTGGCGTCAAGTTTACAACCCATAAGAATTACGAGCTATAGGATGAGGTTGACATAGTCCAGCGCATTAAATGCCAGTGACTGCACTGGGCTAGTAAACTCATCCGGATGAACCCTGAAGCTCCAACACTAAAGGTCTACGTCGGAAATCTGAACTCGATTGGTGGACGGCGTCACAGAGGACGTCCGAGCTTAAGATGGCAAGATACAGCATTATCATATGATGATCTGAAGAAGCTCCGGATTGCCAGTGACTGGCGCCGGCACGCACCGAACGTCACCGAACGGTGCGCTCTCGTGGGGTTTTCCTCACAAAAATGTAATAGCAGTGCAAAACAAACCCAAGTCTTAAACAGCTGATAGTGCAAACTTGCACTTTTTGTTTTTATTAAATTTAAAGCATTTACTTGTTTTTCTTTTTATTTTCAAAATTTTTATCTGATTTCGAGATTTGTGTTACACAATATAAGGAATATTTTATCGAAAAATAGTTATAATTTGCTTGTTTTTAACAAATTTTATATACAAGAGATACATACATACTAGACAGTTTTGCTGATTTACAATACAAGACTTACGTATGATTGAAACATTCAGAATATACATTTAACTTATTCTTTTTTCTTGCACAAACTGAACGTTGATGTTGTTGTTAATTTGATCTACAATACAATATATAGGTATACGGATAAACGTATTTATGAATACTATAAATGACTATGTGTCTTCACAGAAAGATATGCTATTCAAATTAAATTACAAAAAAAAAAATAATAGTAATGACGGAAACCAATTATAAACAAATCGAATAGTATATGAGAAAACAAAACAAAAAAAAAACTTTTAGCTTATAATTATACAAACGATATAAATAATGATAAGTTTACACACAAAACATTATTTCGATAAATAAGATACGCATAAAATATACACAAAACGATACAATAAATAATTATATAAATAAGTAAGTAAACTACTGCAAACATACAAGTAGTAGGTACTTATTTATATATATATATATATATATATATATATATATATATATATATATAAATATATATATATAAAAGGTGATTGGTTGTGTCATGTAAAACGCACTAATCAAAATAATCCATGGTTTTTATGAATTTCACAACCGAACCGAAAAGTGTCCAGTGAAATTGTGATTCACCATCAAGTTTCTCGCCAATGAAACATGTTATGTACTCAATGGTCGACAGCAGATAGGGTGGATTTGCCTGTTTAGAAAACATATAAATCATTTTAGTATAGAAGAACCAATACCAATTTTATATTTACAGAATTAATTCCTGTACTTACCATAATAACTACATATATAAGCACGGGCAGCAAATCATCGGCAGCTGGTATTCGGCCGCTAGACATTTGCAGTAAGCTCATAATGCTGGAAATGCATCTAAAAGAAGCAAATAAATTAAAAGAAAAGATATAGAAATTAGATAGTTGATTAAAAAAATGGTACAAAGTATATTTTGAAGGACAATTTTACAGCATATACACGGTATGATCTAAAAATAACCAAACTTTTAATTTAAATCATAGAACACGCAGCGCTATCTATTAATTGTTGCCAGTGTTGGAAAGGTACATTCTTCTTCTTTCGAAAGCAGTTAAGATCATGCTAATCGTTTGACAAGTTACACAAAATGACACACGTTTTATTAACAACAGTTTTTGTAATTATGTCGTAAAAACATAATGGAACAAAGAGCGAATATTAAATTTTGTTTTAAACTCTGTAAAAAATTTGCTGACGATGCTTACGAATTGTTAACAAACCTACTCAAGTTTACACGTGGTTTACACGATTTTAAAACGGTCGTGTTGATTTGACCTGGACGAGCCAAAGCATCTAATCGTGATGAGTTAGTGGAAAAAGTAAGTGAAATAATCTGTAAAACTGTGAGAATGCTGGCAGAAAAATTAAATTCCTCTTACTGTACAATTTACAAAATATTAACTGAAGATTTGGGTAAAAGAAAGGTGTGTGCACGTTTTGTTCCACACCAGTTAAATGATGATCCAACACAGCTGGTGATAAAACATGGTGTTTGAAATATGATCCTTACACTAAGCGACAATCTGCAGAATGGAAGTCAAAAGACGAGCAAAAAAAAAAATGTGTTTTCAGAAGTCAAGAATCAAGATAATGTTAATAACTTTCCATGATTCAAAGGGTATTGTTCACAAGGAATTTGTTCCATAAGGTCAAACTGTCCATGGAGAATATTATTTACATGTTTTACATCATTTGTGGTCGAGAGTTCTATGTGTTAGGCCCGAATACTCCAAAGAAAAGCAGCTGTTTTTATTGCATGATAATGCACCAACTCACAATACCAAAAAAGTCAATGAATTTTTGATGAAAAAACAAATTTATCTCATCGACCACCCTCTGTATTCGCCAGATCCATCACCGTGCGATTGTTCTCTCTTCCCAAAAAAGAGAAAACTGCAATAAAAGGAGCTTTTCAGGTTGACATACAAGCCATACAAGCAGCGAGCTTAAAAATTCTGTGGATAATTTTGGTTGAGCGTTCCAAACGTTGTTTTGAGTTAAATGGATACTATTTTGAATACCATTCTTGTTTTATTTTTTTGTTTTATTTTATAACTAAAAAGTTCGGTTATTTTTAGATCCACCGTGTATATACTCAGAAACTTAATCTTAAATCTTTATATATTCGTTCAAAAAACATTATAATGGGCGGCGATCGGAAATGACTATTAGAATTTTGCGGAAGTTACGGAATATTAATTATAATTCTCAACACTTGAAACACTTTGAATATATATCGTATGTAATTGATACTCCATCATTCAAGAGTACATATAAATAAAAGAAAAACAGCAATATGATCGGGCCGTTTAATTATATTACTTTCACGATTGGTTGTTTGCAGATACGTGGTTTAAATAACAAATTAATCAGTATGTAATAGAGACCAGCGCAAAAGTATTCATTACACTAAACACAACATGAAGTCATACCTAATGTTTTATGAGTATCTCTTGGGAAGGATGACGGTCAATGAAAAACTACAGTTGTGCATTACACTCTCTTTAAAAGTGTGAAATACGAGCTGTACAGAACTGTATAAGTGAAATATAAATACGAGTACTAATGTCGTTCAGTGTATTTTCCATTCATTCCGAACTTCACCCTTCACAATAAACAAAGAGTCAAATGAGCTATATTTTTTACGAGAAATTCTCGTAAGCATAACATTCGCAAGTCACTCGCCAATTGTCCGCAAGAATGTTACATTTCAAACAATTTTAAATTCGGCGAATAAACATTGATAAGGGAATAAGAAAACGGCGCCATGGGCAAGCACCAAAAATACCGTGGTTCTTTCAAAATAAGCATAAAAGTCGCTAATGATATCGCTAACGAAAGTTTTACGATGCATTTTCGAAACACTTTACGTTTGTTTTGTTTTTTGAAATAGTTGGCCATTTGAAATAGTTTCAATAAGAACTAACATCCATAAAATCTTAAATTTATGACGAAATTCAAAATAAAACGGAGGTTATTTCCATTGATTCATTTGTAACTGTTGATCGATGAACATTTTTGCTACCGAAATTGTAAATCAATACTGCTTTGTCAAAGAAACAAAAAACAGTGTTCCCAAATCATCATGAAATACTAAAATCAGATATTTGTTATGTGAAAAGTCCACACATATTGATTTTTCTTTGCTTTTTTCTGACGGAAATGCAAAAGGTCACACTATTTGTCACCCGTTTTTTGAATATATGAAGTATTTTGAGTATTCGGTAGCAAACATTTTTGCTATCTGAGTACTCGATTAAAAACAGTTCGTGTCGCAAATTTTTGATTGTTGTTTGACAGCGTTTTTTATATGAAGTTTTTTCGGTATCATACATTTTTATCGAGCTCAGTATTGAGCTTAAGTCAAGAAACTTGTAAGTACAGTTGAGAAATCAAATGATTTAAAGGGTATAATTTTTTAGCGATCGGTTGCAATAGTCGCTCACGTTAGTTTTTATCGAAAAAGTAAGACTTTTGTTAGCGAACTTTTTGCACACTGGGTTCTTTCCAACGTGTAGGATGCTTTGTATGTAAATTTTTTGTAAGGTATTATATGTATTTATGTCTGTAGCAAGTAGATATAATGTGGATTCGTCATTGATGTCAGTAAGTGAGAATAGTATACAATTGTATTTTTCATGTCTCATGACTACTTTGTCTTACCGTTGCTCACTAGTGTCATTTGTTCTTGTATACATACCGAAATAAGAACACTTGTGATAGTGCTCTAGTATGTAAACAAGAAAGTTGAACTAAATTTAAAATTTGTTATGCTTATATGAGACCTCCCTCGTATGGTGATATTGATTTATTCATTTCATTGATTGAAGTGGGGTCATTCAAAATATTATTTTAAAGTATTTTATAGCTCATAAAGATGGACATGTTTATATCGATTAGACATTTGATATAGTATACGACTTCCATTTTGTTTAGTCCATTTGTTTAGAGGAATAGGGTTTTTGAACTACGTACCTAATGACGCAGTCGAGTTTCTCACGCGGTGTCTTATATGCCGATATGTAGCTGAGCTGTTGCTGTGCAAAAGTCCATGGCGCTTCGGTAAGATACTCCTGCGGTATGCAAAGCGCTGGATGCGATGGACAAATGATACCTTGCAGTTTGCTGATATGCTCAGAGAGTACACTACAAAAAAATTATACAATTTTTTTATGTTTCTCAAAATAGTATGCTATAATATGCTCAATCACTACTTACATATCGCGTGACAGATCTGCATCGTCGTTCGGAAACATCACCTGTTGATAAATGCGTTGCAGCAATATATGTTCTATAGCATTACGCGCTGCTGTTACTTGCCACTCTGGCATGTTGCACAGTAAGCCACCTGTCGACTGCAGCTCGAGCATTAATGACTGTATGAACTCCTCGATCATCTCAATTTTATCATCTGACATAGTCAGGCGTGTGAATTCCTCTTGGAATTTTTCGATTTTTGTTTGACATCTTTCCAAAAATAGACGTATGCAATTGTGCATCAAATAACGATTACACGAGGAGCTCTCGCTGCGTAAACGTGTCTCGAACTGCTGAGTATTCTCCATGATTAACAGCAAATTCTGGCGATAGCGCATCAAATACTGTAAATAGTTTTGGCGTTTTTGTATATCATGCTGCAGTTCTTCTAGTAGTTGCTGATGTTGTTTGGGTTCCAGCGTTGCTATGCAGCGTATTGCCTCTGAGACATATGTAACTTGTTGAAAATTCTGGAGATTGATTGCCCGCGCAAGCTGTATCTGCAGATATGTCTGCAATGGTGAGGCATTGATGTGCTACACAATAAAACAAGTTAAGAATTATAATCTTAAAAAAAGAAAATCATATTCGTTACTCACAGTTGTCTGTCGAAAGTCACCGCTGTGTAAATCTGTCTTCGACAGTACGGTGCGTATTTTCCTTTTGACGACATTAAACGAGAGTGCCTTGTCGTGCAATGTGGCATTTACACATCTGTTCAAATTACAATATATATGTATAAGTATAAATATTAAAGAATAATAATATTACACACTTACGTTCCATCTCCAACGATTTTATTACGATTTACGGCAGTCGCCGTCGATAATATACCGCCAGCTGCTGCAGCAACGCCACCATTACCTGTGGAATCGGAGTTTGTTGTCTCACTGGAGGTGCTCACCTTGCGACGATATTTGGCCAGTATGTCCTCGGTAATATCACAGAATGTGCCGGCTGTGGCAATGCCAGTACCAATACGATTGCCAGCTATAAAATCAACAGAAACTTCAGATGATTGCGGATTAAATGAGACACTACGGTTACTGCTGCTGCTGTATGAAGGACCAAAATCATCACAATCTGCTGTTGTAGAGCCTGCATTACCCGTTGCTGCACCGCTATGACGTAGTGATTTGACACGACGATTCCAAAATATATTCTGTTTTAGCTTATTAAAAATGCCCGACTGTGTATTGCCGCTATTATCGGGCATACGTTGACTGCGCTGTGTACGTGCTGTACCACCACCTCCGCCGTTGCTACCGGTATTCTTATCGGCTGATGCATCAAAACTGATGCTTTTCGGTATAGCGCCGGTAGATTTTGATGGTTTCTTCTCTGCAGCACTGCCGCCAGCTGCCACCGCTGAATTAGTTGTAGCCAATTTATGCAGTGTACTGACGTTTGCATTGTATACAGTGGATTCAACGAGCGCATTAGCATCAGCATTTATATCGTTTCCCCCATTGTCATTAATTTGCAATTGGTTCGCTTTGGCACAAAGGGACATCAGCTCTTGTTGTTTATCATCGTCAGTCTGCGGCGCTGTCATTGTAGTTGTTGCTGTTGTTGTTGTTCTTATAGTGTTCGTAGTATTTAGTCCACCGGCAGCAGCTGAAACACGTTTAGGTATGTTGGCATTAAGCATGATTTCATGATTTTCATAATTTAAACTTTGATGACGACGCAGTGAAATCGTTAAATGGCTGCTACTGGTGCCAGTTTCACCACTCTTCATTGCCATGATTCCATTGCGACGTCCATCTTCACCGGCATTACGTTGCTCCATTGAAATGCGACGATGCTCTACACTGAGCTCATCTATGCTGGTAAATAAATCGCCCATCTTACGTTGCTGTAGACTACTGCTGGTGGTTGGCTTTTCCTCGCTGCAATCACTGAAATCAATTAGATCGCGGCAATCGCTGCTTGATAGTTTTGCTACCGTTCCGCTGTGATTGCTACCACCACTTGCATGCTTCTTTTTCTTCATTGCCGATTTGTGATGCGACTTTGCTGGTGGTTTGCCCGTTTCTTCTAGATTGAGGCTCTGATTCGAAATGCTACTTTCGGCAGACGTTTGGCGACGCATGCGTGGTGTCGCCAGAAATGGCGCTTTAACCACGTCTTCATAATAGCCACTTTTATAGTTTTGTTGAAAACTATTCTCACCGCTCATCTGATTCGTAGTACGGACGGAGCTGCGTGCGAGTGACGAAGGACCTTGATAGGAGCGTGTTACATTTTTAGCCGCTTCGTCGTACATATTGACTGCATCGAAAAACGCCGAGTCCTCTTGAGAACGATCACTGACATTATCACCACTACTGCCGGGTGTGTCTTCCTCAGCAGGATTTTCAGCGCCATCGCCAATGCCGACATTGCGCACATTAATACCATTACCATTACAAACACCAGTACTACCACCAGCGCCTCCACGATTTGTTAAGGTGCCATTGCGTATATTTCGTATACTGCGTGCAGATATTGCCTCCACTAGCATATCGCGCTCAGTTTCGGATCTAGCACCTGCATCGGTTATATCCGACTTAGCTGTTATGCTGACATTATCATCCGTGTCTACCTCGGCTAGCTTTTCCGAATCGCTGGCCAACACATCGGTGCTCCAGTTTGACTCTGAACGTTGATCGGATGCATCCAAGTAACCACCAACGCCTCCAGTGCGCACATTGCTACGCGCGCCTGCCAGTGCATCGACAAAGTTATTATCGCCAGGCAAGACAACAGCCGATGGTATCAGTGGTGTTGAAAAGTTACGATCACGCTCTCGATCGTTTGCATCAAGCGTTTCCGAATCACTTGCCAACACATCGGTGGACCAAGTGTCCGATATAATCGAGACATTCTCATCTCCCTCAAATTTTTTAATTTCGAACTTGCAAAACTTATCCTCAATATCGGAACGTGCCTTCGATAAAAGTTTCTGCATTTGAGGCGTTGGCAATGCATTGTGTATAGAACCACCGTCTGTGACTTGAGAGGAGGGTGTATCGCGTCCGCTGATATTTGGTGTACCACGTCCGGATACATTTGCCGACACCATGTCCGAAAGATTATCATTCTGATCGTGTTCTTCTTCTAGTTCCAGTGAACTAGTTACTGAATGATTAGACGGTGCCTCACTGACAACCTCTAAATTGTCTGAGTTGCCAATTGAAGCATCATCCTGAGAGAGCGAGAAACGTGTTGTCTTGCTATGCAACGGCCGCAAAACATCACTCATGCCATCATAACCATTTGCCTCTGATGACTTATCTATGGTATGCTCCATATTACAGCTATCAGCTGGATCGACCAGCAACACATCACCATTGGCAATATCCGGACCAATGCTATTCATTTTAAGCACTTCCTCCTCTGTCAATGGTTGCAGTTTGTTCTTCTCAATGCTGTATATGGTAAATAATAAAATAGGCTCGTTTTCAATAGCAATCATGTTGTTGTTATCAGTGACGCCATGCAGGCGGCCAAAGCTGCGTGTCGGCGAAGGACTGGCTGAGTTGCCGTTGCTTGTGCACGGCGTATGTTCAGTGTTATGCTCGTTATGATGATTGCCATTGACGATTACGTTGGAACCATTGCTGTCATTGGCTGAAACCGATGCAACTGTTGCTATTACCGATGATGATGCTGCTGCTGCTGCCGTATGCTCTGTACCATTGCCATTGCTTATATTAAAGCTCATGCTCTTGGCCAACTTATTCTTGGTCACCTTGCTTAGACTGAATGAACTTTGCTTCTTGGCATTTGGTGAATCTGTAACCGTAGCCTCCGTTGTCACTTCAGCCGGTGGCGCTGGCAACTGCGAAAGTATTTTTTTCAGCTTCTGTCGCTCCTCCGCCGATATGTCGTATTCATCGTGCGCACAAAGAATACGAAAGAACTCCGTAAAGTAGACTAGTTCACGTTCAGTGCTGACCAGATAGGCACGCTCAAAATCGCTTTGCTGCGACAATATTGCAACAACATCTTCGCCCACGGTTTGGCCAACCAGCAGCAGTTCGAGGAGATTCGTTACTAGATTGCATTCAAATTTTGCATATACAGCAGCATATTTTGCTTCAACATCATTCTCATGTCGTGTTACTGCCAACATTTGTATTATTTGTCCAATTTGCATGAGATTAAAACGCACCTGATCCGAAATGGGCACATCAATGATGCCAATTAAATCCGGATTAACAATAGCCGGACAAATGAAATGTGTAAAGACCATATCGGCCATAACATCGTTGATAACATTGTCTGCATAGTGTGCCTGTTTCATCTGATGGCACATGGTCTGCACAAGCCAGCGCAGCGTCGATGGAAATAGTGACCAATTCTGCGCAAAGCTATCAATAAACGATTTCACCAACTGATACAATTTTGCAATGCTCTCCGTATGAAATTTCACAACATTCTCATTAAAAGATATTGTTGCCTCTGCGCCAAAACGTTGCAGACGCTCTTTAGCTGGCAGATTGTCGATAATTTTTTGCGGATCAATATCAAGCACAATCTCGCATTCGCTGAGTACGCCCATCAGCGGTGTATATAGCGCCGCTGTTAGAAAGATCTTAGCCGAAAACATAGATTCATTTAGGCGCTGATAGAGACGTGCAAATGCAGATGAATTTGTACGTAGTAAACGTCTTGGCTGCTCACTGCCAACAATTTGTATTTCGAAAAGTTCACGTAGCAGCTTTAGCATCATTTCGACATCCTTGGTATTGATGGCATTACCATAGAGTCCTGTCGATATTGTATTAATGACACAATTTAGATGATGTGTGGTAACTTCACCTAATCGATCGCCAGTTGCCAGCGAGAGCGCTAGTAGATATGGTGCGCTATATAGACAACTGAAGAGATTCTCGTAGGCAAGCGCATACTGTAAAAATATTAAATAAATAAATTAATTAACAAAATATTACACTGTATTAAATTAATATATGCCGCCCACTGTTCTAGATTACGATCCGAATAATTTGTTCGGTATCGATTTCATTAAAATGATCCGTTTTTGATTTGATTGGAAATTTATACTATGAAATTGATATTATCAAGGTAAAAAGTGAAGTCTAATCGCGATAAAACGGATCATTGTAATCGATTCCGATCGAAATCTAGAACAGTGGAAATGGATTTTTATCTTAAACACTTACCTCGTAATTCATCACCTTCTTCGAGTCAACAAATTTTGCATTGTCATAATTATTTGCACGCTGGCAACAGACAATGGGACCAGTTTCCGGACGTGATGCTAAAACATCGTTTACATTTTGTCTTTGTTGTGCACATATATAAGCCAGCTATAGTCAGAGCAGAACAGACATTTATAAAGTACTAACTTTTAAGACAGACAATTGAGTTAACTATTTATACCTTTGTTATCGTTGTTGAATTTTGCACTAGCGTTTGACTGAGCTGCTCAAAAGCTGCCTGTTCTTGCTGTATAAAAAGCTGCTCCTGACGCAAGGTGCGCGCCAGATCAATAATCTCCAGAAGGTTACCTTCCGCGTTGGGCTCCATTTTGCACGTTGTGCTTTAAATTGCTAATATACACGCTGCTATCGCCACGAAAACATTAAAAGTAATTTCTTCGGAACTGCAAGTCTTAAAATATTAATACTAAATTTAGTTTATTGAAGTATATTATTTAGTTTTTATTACTTAATCATTAAATATGTACAATACAAATGCGTCGTACACTCTTTTTGTACAATATATGCATAGGAACATTGGTATAATAAGTTTGTGCGAAAGTATGTAACAGAATAAAGGAGTGACGGACTCTAAAAATCTTCGGAAGACGAGGCAATATACCGATGTCCGTCTGTCCATTTGTTGGAACATGGAGATTTTTAAGTCTATACGATTTAGGGACTTCAAGTTTGGAAATTTAGACTTTCCGTTTCCCTCTTCAGATAATGCCTAGTAAATAAATATATGCCAAACCCACTTTAAAGTGTAACCCGCATACAAAGCTGAATCTCATTTTAAAGTTTTTTTTTACGAAAATTTATTTCTTATTTATTAATTACACTACTATAAATGCTAAAATTTAGTGTATCTTACGTAAATCCTAATAAAATATACCTCATATGTCTAGATCGGAGCACTATAGAATATAGCCCTGTACAAATTTGCTTTGCATTTTTGAGTTTTTGTATGAAATTTCTTTGTTTTTGTTCTTTATATTAAGCTAGAAATGACAAATTTGGCATATCTTACGTCCTTTCATGCTTCCAAAATTCTTCATATAGACCGATTAGACCAGTTTAAGGGGTAGTCTCATGCAAACCCATTTTTGAGTTTCTTTTTTTTTATGAAAATTGTTTGCTGCATATGTTCCAATCGTACTACTAAAGAATATAATCTATGCTACGTAAGTATAAGGAGCCTTAAACTAGGTACAGGGTATCTCGAAGAAGAGCACAATCAACTACAGCGTTCTCTTTCTTGTTATCATATATTTTTATTTGATTCAAAACAGAATATATACTATATATACAGTATATATTGCTATACAAACTAAAGAATTTGTTGTATTTTCTTTCTCTATTTTTATTATGCCCTACTACTGTCAAAAATAAATGGTATTATTAGTTGGTCCAATAGTTTGGCAAGCTGTAAGAGAGTCACTAGTGATCTATTCACTATTTGAGCATGAACCACACAAATTAATCACTTAATCATGAGTTTTTGTTTGGTAATTTCAATTACTGAAACTAGTGACTAAAAAATGTACCCATAAACTATATCTCTATGCATCAAATTACATTGAAACAGTATGTATGTACATATTTGTTAAAGTGTCTGAGCTAGAGTTGACGCGTAGCGGATTTGTTCGGCATGACAAAGCATGTCATGAAATTAGTTTTTTTTTTTGCAAAAACAAACGAACATGACAATGTAGTCGTAGATTTCTTCCAACACATACACCAATAAAGTAAGCAGACCGAATTGAGAAAAGCAAATATTTGTCAATGTTAAAATTTTCGGTTAATATTGTGCTCTACCTAAAATGTCTTTGCTTGTGTCTAAATACATAAAACAGCTTGGTTTGCTAACTTTAGAAAATGTTAGCAGACCAATAAAAAAAAATGCCATTTTTGTTATTTCTGTTATTTAGACACGAGTACAGAATTTTTAATTACAGCACAAAATTTCATATCGAAAACATTTCTGGTTTCTGTACGAAAAGAATTTACATTACTTTAACATCAGAACATTATTAAAAAAGCACTTAAATCTATGGTTCAAATAGTGCTGAAGTGAATTTTCGACATTTTTTGTTCAAGTTTCTGGTTTGTTCCGTCGTTTTTAAGTAGATCTCAAGTTATAACTGACCGAATTGGCTAAACAAGCAGTTAAATTAAAGATAATGCGGCCTACTAAAATTTTTATACCATTCACACATAGTGTGAAATGGTATTATCAGTTTGTCTGTAAGTTTGTTAAGGAGGCATCGTAGACCCCATAAAGTATATATATTCTTGATCAGCTCGACGAGATGAGTCGATATATCCATGTCCGTCTGTCTGTCTGACTGTCTGTATATTGTTGCGCATTTTTTGGACACAAATTTTGTACGCTATCCAGTTGAAAATTTACACACACATTTTAATTATTGCAGTTTAATAGAGTATCAAGATTGACCCGCTACGCCGACTATTTGAGGTAGCCCCCATACAAACCCACCGACCACTTTTGACTTTTTGTATGAAAAACTTTTTTATTGTAGTCAATATCAACTTAGTATTTGATATGGTAGCTTCAAGTAGACGGACACTTCACATATACATTAATGGGTGGGACCCGCTCTCCCTCCCACTTTTTTAAAATAAGTTCCACTTGAAAGTAGGAGGTGACACACCACCAAATAAGAGAAAAACACTTACCGAGGGTGCTAGATGGTTGAGATTTTGTACATTTGTAAAGGGCTCAGGAAAAATAGTTTAGGCCATGCCCACATGCCAATTAACTAGTTGTATAACAATAAATAACCATTCAAAATGGTATCCAGTTTGTATGGGAGTCACGCCATATAGTGGTCCGTTTTATTAGAATTGACGTAAGTTGCAACAAATTTGTGCTTTCTAGCTCAATAACAAAAAACAAAATTTCATAAAATAAAACTCATAAATGCTTTACAGATTTGTACGGTGGCTACACACACAACTTAAAGTACGGATGGCATGCTCATTTAATACACTTTATCTGATGATGAAGTGGGAGTGCATATGTAAATATTCAAATTTGAAGTCTCTATCACTCATAGTCTTCAAGAACTTATTCAAACCGACGAACGTACAGACGTACATGTCTATATCGACTCAACATTTGATGCTGATAAAGAATATATGTATATACTTTATAGGGTTGGCAACGCCTCCTTCTGCATGTTACATACATTTGTTAAAAACTTAATATACATACTCCTTTAATACTGTGCGTATGGAATATGTGCAGGGTATCATATAGTCGGACGCTTTTTTATTTGCTTTCAATTTGCACCTCTCACCCCAGCGTTCGCTGATAAGCAGCCGTAACAGGTAAAATATGTGCTGATTTATGTACGTCTATTATATGTATTTGTCACACAGTAACCCGTTTACTATTTATTTAAATGATTAACTTGTGATAACTAGACTATTTAAAATTGCTCGTGGTATAATTGTTACAAATTTTTATTTTTATTTTGTTTTGTTTTTTGTTTTAACTAGATGAACTGCGACGACGATGGCGATGATGATGTATCTATCGAACGATATTTAAAAACTGTTTCATTTTGTTGGAATGCATTTTCATAAAAATAATTTTTAATGAAAATATATAAAAGAGGAATGCTATGAAACATTTTGCTTACACTCGTATATACATGCATATGTACATATTAAGTGCAGTATACAGTGCTATAAGTATGTGCGTACTATATATATGTATATGTATATATGTATGTCAGAAATATCACTGTGGACGGCAGTCACCTAAGTGACAAAAGCGCAATATGGTGGGTTGAAAATACTCAACTCATGGGAAACGTAACGTCGCAAACTTATTTTTTATTAAGTACATACTGACAAGCACAGTGACGAATTCAACGAACCCCCAAGATCCAAGAGAATCGGTTCATTCGTCGGTTCAAAAGTTATACATTTTTGATGAGTTAATGGCATTTTTTCAAACACTATTTTAATGCGCAATATCTAAGAAACGTTTGTTCTAGAACTTTTTTTTTGAAAATTACAGAATTTGCTTCGAATAGCAAAAAATTAGTTCAGATTTCAAATAGCTACACCAAACGGCTTAAGATTTTTGTATACGTGATAAGTTATTGAAAAGGTTTTTCAAAAATAGTACCTCTTAAATGGTTGCTTAGTTGGCGTAGTAACAAGTACTAAAAAAATTAATTTTGAAAAGTACATTTTGACGATTTGTCGAAAACTGAGACCAAATTTTCGTGCACATATGTACATATTTCAAGTGATAGATAATACGTTTCGGATTGTAAAAATTTTGGATATAGTATTTTACTTTGAGATATATTGATACATATATTTTACTAATATAAAGCATTGCAAACATCATATTGTGCAATTTTTGTTATTTGTCATAATAATGCATCACACTAATGACTGTTACATCTGTTTTACGCATCGTGGACAAACATCTGTTATAATTGTTACACTCATAAATTAGGAAAATATCTTCGTATGCATTCAACGACATGTATCAGCTATCTGCAGCGGTGTAAGCAACTTCAGTCACAACGCATCAACATTCATTCATTCATTCTACGACTCAATTTTAATTAAAACTCAAATTCAATAACAATGTCACCGTCTACTATCTGACTCAGTACACACATGACGATGCACCGTTTGAGTATTCATTCATGACAGCTGCGTAATATTAATGTACTCGTATGTTTGTGAATGACACAGAAATATTAGCGTGAGTACTCAGCGTATGAGTAGAAACTGAATAAGTATTTTTTATTAGCTAAAATGTACTCTGTAAAATGCGAGTATCTAACATCTGAATCAACTGTATTATAAGCTAGTTTTAAGCAAAATCTGGTAGAATTTAGAAAAATAAAGAAAAAATTTAATATTGAAAACAAATATTAATTGTCATATATTATTTTCCATTATCAAGACGATCTCGAAAACTTGTGATGTTAATTTTGTGACGCAAGATTTATATTTTTCATTTATATTGTTGTGATGGATTGTAATATGTAATTGTGCGTTCATCATGTTGCTTAATGTTTGTATGCTATAGTATACAATTGCTTTTTTTATAATTAATTGAAAGCATCTTCTGGAAAGTTCTACATGCATAGATTCTTATAGAACTCGTCAAAATACGAAGAAAAATAAGAATTAATTTTTTCGAAATGTCGAATTTTAAAGATACCAAAAAACTACACAGAAAATGGTACTGGGAGACTAAAAAATTAAAATTTTTAATTTTTAAAATTCGACTGTTCAAAAACTAAGGGAGATATTGTAACATTTATTTGTTCATACTTTTCGTCTTATTTTGACAAGTTCTGTAAAAAAATGTAAAAAATTAAAAAAAGCTAAACAAAAAAATCCATACTAAGAAAGATATCGTAAATCTTTGAAATTCGATATCTGGAAAACTAAGCGAGATATCGAAAAATTGTATTCTTATTTTGAGGAGTTCTGTAAGAATCCAACGTCTGATTGTTTCGCACCGGGTTTCGTAGAATAAACTTTTAATACTGGTCACACTCTATGTGAAGAATATGAAATAAAAAAAAAAGATACTATTATTTATTATTAAAAACAAGACCAAAAGAAGTAAAATTTTGTTCCGGCTATTCGGTCTTGGAAAGTGTGCACATACTGGTCAAATGGCTGTATTGTGTGCGTAGTATTCACAAAATGTAATATAAACGATCTACAAGGTGGATCTAAAAAAAACCGAACTTTTAATTTAAAACATAGAACACGTAGCGCCATTTATTAAATGTTGGCAGTGTTAGAAAGGTACACTTTTCTACTTTCGAAAGCAGCTAAGTTCATGCTAATCGTTTGACAGGCTATAAAATGACACACGTTTTAATAACAGTAGTAGCAAATAAATTTTGTTTTAAACTCGGTAAAAAATTAAAAAAGTTTATGATGATTGTGTGAGTCATACTCAAGTTTACGATTACACGATTTAAAAACGGTTGTGATGATTTAAATAATGATCCAAGATCTGGACGACCAGAAGCATCTAATCGTGCTGAGTTAGTGTAAAAAGTAAGTGAAAAATTGTCGCTATCGATGCGAATTTCATTCCAGAGAATGCTGGCAATAGAATTAAATTCATCTTACTGTAGAATCTACAAAATATTAACTAAAGATTTGGGCAGAAGAAAAGAATTTGGGTGCGTTTTGTTCCACATCAGTTAAATGATGATAAAAATATCGCTCGTGTAGAGCATTGCAAAGACATCATTTCAACAGCTGAAAACGATACAGATTTTCTTGATCCCAACATAGCTGGTGATGAAATATGGTGTCTTAGATGTGATCGTCTTCAGAAGTCAAAAATCAAGACAATAATGATGACATTCTATGATTCTAAGGGTATTGTTCACAAGCAATTTCTTCCAGAAGGTCAAATTGTCAATGGAGAATATAATTTACAAGTTCTACATAGTTTGTGGTCGATAGTTCTATGTGTTAGGTCCGAATATTCCAAAGGAAAGCAAGTATTTTTATTGCATGGTAATGCACCACCTTACAATACCAAAAAAGTCAATGAATTTTTAATGAAAAAACCGATTTGTCTCTTCGACCACTCTCCGTATTTGCCTGGTCTATAACCGGTGCAATTATTTTCTCTTCCAAAATATGAAAGTTGCAATGAAAGGAGCTTTTGCGATGACATTCCACACATACAAGCAGCCGTGACACAGGAACAAGAACATCCCAAAAAGTAAGTTTAACTAGTCTATGGATAAATTGGTTGAGCGTTCCAAACGTTGTATTGAGTTAAATGGATCGTATTTTGAATAATTATTAGGTTTGAAACATAAAACATGTCTGTTCTATTTTATAACTAACTAAGTTCGGTTATTTTTAGATCAATAAAAAATGTGTCTCTATTGAGATTTAATAATTAATTTTCATTTGTACTTTATTTTCATTGAAAAACTTGGTGCAATAATTTTTTACGGGAAGAAGGAAAAGCCGATGAGATATATCCTAATGAATTAGTAATTGCTTTGCACTTCTGAAAAATGCAATCTCATTCATTCCGTGCTGGCGTAATTTGTCACCATTGCAACTCTCACCGGGTCTGGATACGGGGTATAAATATAAATCTTTCTTCACAAAATTAATATCAGAAGTTTTGTGAGTTGCAAGCTGATTTTCGTCACTTGGTTTATACTTCGTCAAGTTTTTTTTTTTTTTTTTGTTTGATAAATTTATTTAATATAAAAACTACACAAAACAATTGTAATAAATTGCTTTTGTTTGAAAGTTTCTTTTTTGTACTCTTTGTTTCTTATTTTTTTTTTTTTTGTGAGTTTCTGCTGCTGCTCAATATTATTTTAACTAATAAAATATAATTTTTTTTTTCTTTGGGATTATATGTGCGTCGCAGAGGGGGGCGTTGCAAAATAAAGATATGAAGTGGAAATAAGAAATAATGAGGGTGGGTGTCTACATTCCCCGTCTGCTGCAATTACGGTATTCCACAGCAGCAGCAGCAGAAGCAAATATGTATGTAGTTAGAGATGTAAAGTTAGAAGAGAGCAAAAGCGAAAAAGGAATGCACACTAGATGCAGATAAATTTAACGGATAGTAAAAAGAAAAACAAAACTGAGCAGGGGCGGGTGGGCGTTCGGGCGGACAACTGCAAATAGTAAACTTATGAATGAAAAATTTAAATGGTTTAAAATAAATAAAAAAATACTGCCATATGCATACAAGAAAATAGAAAAGCCAAAGAAAAAAATAAATAGTGCATTGGTTTTTCTATTAATTGCCTGTATATACATATACATATACATACATATATATATTTCTTTTAGTGACACTATTTGTGAGGCTGTGCGTTTGAGTGTGTGCGTATGCATGTCTATAAGTACATTAAATGTACATACATACGTACATATGTATATATAATTTTGTATGTTTGTAATTGTTTAGGAAATGGTTCCAACCAGAGAATAGCACTGATTATTATGCCATTCTATAATACGTATAGATTGTCGGATGGCGCCACTGCACCCCGCTTCCACAAAAAAAAAAACACCACACTTAGGCACAGCTGATGAGAAAACGACATTGTATGATATTGTTTTTGCTATTGTTTTTGTTTTCTTGTGTCGTTTTCGTTGCTCTGTCCATTTCTTTCTCTCTCTAACCCATTAAAAGTTCACACACACACACACATACACAAAAACATACACACAAATACGCATATTATTAATTCATGTCTTCCGTTGCACAAAATTAGTAAATAAAAATTTGTTTTGTTACTGAATTTCTCAACCTACAAATTATGTTTTAATCTGTCACTAGTTTTTTTTTTTTTTAATCGTTAGACACTCGCGCAGTGTTTTCCGTATTTGTTGGTTTATATTCGAGCTCTGCAGCAACACTGTGCGAAAAAAACTGGTAAACTCTCGACAAGCGTTCTTTTAAAGTGGTGTGCAACTGTTCACATTTTAGTGATGCACTAAGTTGCGATATTTTTTTTCGTTGCAGTTCCCATCTAAAAATACTAGGGCTCAAAGTTTTAAGCAGGGCATTGGCGTAACCAGTATTTTCCGGTAACTCCAAGTGAACAAAAAAAAAAAAATATTTGTTCTATAATTTATAATGTAAATAATATTTCGCATATTGGTTTTTCGCACCTAAATCGTTTAAAATTTATTTTGTAATGCAAATAGTTTTTCGTTTTTAGTAGACTAATTTATATTATACTGCACTGTTATATCAATTTGTATTAACATTAAGCTAGTTTTGTGTCTAAAACAGTTTGTCTTAAAGTAACAAAAAATGTACTTCGATTTTTGGCAGTTATTTTGACTCATGATATCAAAAAGGTCTTCAACGATGTCCTCAGATCGATTAAAATTAATTTTAAGGGGAAAAATAACCATTCAACACTAGCTTGAGACGTAGACATTGAGAAGATTTGAATGTCTACCGTATACATTTTAATAGCATCAAAAGTACTACTGCGTTTATAAAATATTATAGTGCTTAAATCAGTGAAATTGTAGCACTAACTTCAGCTCCCGGAAAATAACACATAAAAAGGACTACAAAACGCCGAACTTATAGCGCTCCGCTCCGTGCACCAGTTAAACTTAACTGCACCAGTGCTCCGCTTTCGGCTCCGCTCCAGAGCACTGGTTTTAACGGAAAGCGGTATAAAATTAACGGTCATATGCCACTTGCATATGGCCGTAGTTAGACCGTTTAAGTATTAAGTAACGCGAAAAGTCTAACAAAGGTGTTTGCATCAGAGGGATTACATTTTACATAAATGCAAATCAGTGACTAAAATATAATCCCGTAATTTCTAGGCCCGAATTTCCACTCGGTAGCACTGGAGGGGGCTGCTTGATTTGTGGCTTTGTGATTTGTTTATTACATAAAAATTGTCAAGCGTTTGGTCGGATGTTCGATTGAAAACTTACTAAAAAGTTTCGGCTGTATGCAAAGAAATTATATCTTTAATATTAAATTTAACGTGCTTACTTGTGATATCTCTGATTTTGATACCAAAACAGTACTTCATATAAATATATAATTTAACTTTGCTTGGAATGTACTTGATGCAATGAAATAATTCCTTTACACAAATTATTTACGACTTAATGAAATTATTTAAGAAAATTGTATCGAATTACGTATATTTATAGTTTGTCTCGCTTAGACGATGTCATTTTCTCTCCCTCTGCTTTGCTTACAATTGTAAGCAAGAGAAATAAAAATGAAAAATTTGCACATCACTATTAAACATTATTGCGCAGTACTTTGAGAATAAAAATACTCATTCGCAAGAACTTGAAAGTATTTATACATCACTAGAAACACTGCTTGCTGCCAAACGAAATCATCGTAAAGTTGTAACGAAATATCAAGTAAAATTTGTAATAAAAGTATATTTTAAACGAAACAATAATGCCAAAAGTGCGTCGCAGCCGCAAACAACCGCCGGATGGCTGGGAGTTGATTGAACCAACGCTCGAGGAGCTTGAGCAGAAAATGCGCGAAGGTAAGCAATGCCGACCGCCATTGAAACTGCGTTCGATGCCGCCACTGCCGACGCTGACAGCTGCTTATATTGCATACTGCATTTAAAACGTTTATTTATTTTTGTTAATTTTGCAGCTGAAACAGAGCCACATGAGGGCAAACGTATTACGGAATCATTGTGGCCCATTTTCAAGATACATCATCAAAAGACGCGCTACATCTATGATCTCTTCTATCGCCGCAAAGCGATTAGCCGTGAACTCTACGATTATTGTCTCAAGGAGAAGATTGCCGATGGCAATTTAATTGCCAAGTGGAAGAAATCCGGCTATGAGAACCTTTGCTGTCTGCGCTGCATACAGACGCGTGATACAAACTTCGGCACAAATTGTATATGCCGCGTGCCTAAATCTAAATTGGAGGAAGGACGCATCGTGGAGTGTGTGCATTGCGGTTGCCGTGGTTGTTCCGGCTAGCAGTGTCGGATAATCAAAATACGTAAAAGTAGCAGAATGTTTGAAGTGTCTGGCTAGTTTTTTTTTTATATATACAAAACAATTTTTTTATTGCTGCACTTCAAAATTAAGTTTATAACTCTGCTTTGTATGTAGTCATACATACACATATATTACAATAATTAGTCTGATTTGTTTTGGAATTAGGTAATACGATGGATAATACCATAGTTTGTAAGCTTGGACAATGTCAAAATACGTTTTTTTTTTGTTTTGTTTTATATTGTACAATATATTAGAGATTTGCGTGGTAGAGATTTGTTCGTTACGGCACGAATACACGGCAGGCATTCTCAATAAAAAGACATTGTCCAACATGAAAATATAAAATACTATAAATATACTTCAAATTTTGTTTAGCGAACATTTTTTGTAAGTTACCTATACACAGCAACTTAGTAGTAGTATTAGCTTTTCATTTTATATAAAAAAAATTTGCATATGTGGTTTATGATAAGGGTACTATATTGCGCTTAGAACTCTTGTTATTATAATTATAGCCTGTGCTCATATGTAAAAAATGGCATTGTGTAATAAGACAGAAGAAGGCGTAACAGATACTATATAGAAAAAAAATCAGAAGACTAGTCGCTGTAGACATGTCCGTCTGTCCGATCGTCTGTTTCCACGAACCGATTTCGTCGAATATAAGAGATAGATACTTCAGGTAACTAGTTTTAATCCAACCCCTAGTTGAATATCCAACCCCACTATAATGAAACTTGAACTTTATTTTTTAGTTTTTTATGACAATATTTTTTCCTTTTGTTTTTACTTAGGCTAGAAATGTCAAATATGGCGTATCTTACAACAATCCTAACAAAATCTTTGGTAAAGTTCCAGTACGAACCACTTTAAGGGTTAGTTCCATGCAAACCAGCTCTCATTTTTAATTTCTTTTATGAACCTTTTTTTGGTTTTTATTTTTAATTAGTTCAAATTTTTCATAAATTCGAAGAAAATATCCTGCATATGTCTAAATCGGACCACTAAACAATGTACAAAGTTATCTCGAATTCGAGCACATCCTACTGTAGCGCATTTTTCTACAAATTTTTTATATACTAGCGTATCCGGCGTGCGTTGCTACGTCCCATGTTGCTTTTATATTGCGGAATCACCAATTTTTCCAGCATATCTTATTTTTCATGATGTCCTTTACATATGTTTTAAATCTAATCCATCTGAGTTAAAATTTGAAAAGATAACGACTTAGATTTTTATTCTTATATATTGAAGGTGGTACTCCACACACTTTTTAATTGGATCTTATTTCTCGTTGTGCGCTTTATATACATATGTACCAAATCTCATATCTCTGTATAATATAGTTAGTGAGATACAACGAATTTGGGTTTGTTCTTGTATGGGGGCGTGGCACCGCCCACTTTTCCAGTAAATCTTATATCTACCGGTGCCCTTTACATACTATGTACCAAATTTTATTCAGCTGCGTTCAATACTTTGTGAGATATAACAAATTTTGTATTGCCCTACTGATGGGGAGGTATGTCACTTCCTATTTATCAGTGTACCTTATTTTACCCGGTGTCGTTTACGTATGTACCAAATCTCATCCATCTGCGTCAAATTGTTGCTGAGATGTATTGAATTTGGTTTTTCTCTTATATAGGGGGAATGGTACCACCTAATATACCTAAACTTCTATATATACTTCTATATATATATATCTAAGCCTTCCTCGGGAACCTGTCTGTCTATTTGTGAAAACCAATTAAATATCATCGCAGTAGTTCCTGAGATTGGAGGTAACACAGATATGAACGGCAGGCGACTTCAATTTACATATGTATAAATTTATTAACTTTGTAACAGTACAGTTTCCCCCACTTTCTCATGGTAGTGCATCACTCCTTTTGGATAGATATTTCTGTAAAATTTTAAGTTTTTATTGTTCAATTGTTCTGCCTTCAAATCTAAATCTAAATTTTCAGAAAAAACAAAAAATTGCATATGTTATCCATTGTGAAGTAACCCCTTCTGAATCCTGTCTGATATTTGCGTTTTTCAACCTTATTGTATATACGTATCATAAGGATGGAAGTGAGTGTTTTCATAAACACGTTTAATAACTATATTCCTCTGTATTTAATGGTGTCTGCTGTGTCATTTTTTTTGAAAATTAGTTAGGTTAGGTTAGTTAGAGTTAGGTTTTTCAAAAAATTCTGCCGTTACTCTGTCTAGGCCGGAAGCCTTTTTATACCATGTACGCATATGGCAAAAGGGCATACTAAGTTTCAACAATTGTATGTAACAGGCAGAAGGAAGCGTGACAGATCCTTTATAGTATATATACTCTTGATCAAGATCGGATATAGTCGATATAGACATATCCGTTCGTCCCTTTGCACGAACAGATCTCAAGATAGAGACTAAGTTTGATTATTTAGACTTCTTTCCACTCTTCAGATAGCTAGTATTAAATGAATATGCCAACCCCACTATAAGTTGTAGCTTTTATACATACTCTTCATTTTTAAGTTTTTGTATGACATATTTTTACTTTTTGTTCTTAATTAGTCTAGAAATTCCAAATACTGTGTATCTTTGTCAAACTTAACAATATATTGTATAAAGTCCCAGATCAAGCCAAATTAAGGGTTACTTCCATGCAAACTTCCACCCATTTTTAAGTTTTTGTGTGAACGTTTTTTTGTTTATTTCTAATTAGTTCTAATTTTTCATCATTTTTATTAAAATATTCCGCATATGTCCAGATCGAACCACTAAAACATATAAACTGTGGTTCAGTATTATCGCTAACAGTATTAGTACAGCTTCCACTACCACTTTCGCATGGTGTACTGCTGTATCACTCCTTTTGGATAGATATTTACCTCATGTTTCTAATCAATCCTTGTTTTATTGCTATCCGTTGTCGGTTTTATTGTTTATCACTGTCGGTATTTCAAAGCCTCTCTCAGAAAAAATGTCGGGACTCGTAATTTTTAGCCATTCAGTTCCAGTGAAGCATTCGCAATTCTATCAACATTAAAACATTCTCTCAACGTAAAAATAATGTTTGTCCTGTAAACTATATAAACTATGGCTTAGTTGAGAATAGATGTTTCGTAATTGACTTTCTTAGGTATTGCCTTTTATATTTTTGTCTGAAGTTTTGGGTGAGCGGTGTGTATTTTGTCGAAGGAGTTTAATATATACCCTATACATAAAGGGACACTGGTATAATAAGTTTATGTGAATGTACATAACAAGCCGAAGGAGGCGTGATAGACACTAAAAATTATATATGTATATTCTTAATCAGCATCGAAAACTGAGTCTATAAAGCTATGCCCGGCCGTCCGTCCGTCCGTCCGTCCGTCTGGATGTATGAAACAAATTATCTCAGGAACTTTAAGAGCTAGAAACTTTAAACCTGGACATTTAGATTCAGCTTGACTATATGAAGATCGTTTATGTTAAATTTGGTGGATGTCATCGCCCATTTAATTACTAGATTAGATTCGATTGTCCTTTTACTCATCATAGTTTTACAATTCGTACCATATTTCTCATTAAGTTCATAAATGATTTGGCATCGTTACTTGCCGTCTTCCGAAATATAAATTTTTTAGAATATATTTCATTAGTTTAATACTGATTTAATAAGAAACTGATTTGTTAACCATCCCCTCTACTACTATAAGTGCCTGCCCCGAATTAGCGAAATAGCAGATCGTTCGTCTGAAGCTGTACCAATTATTGTCAGCATTCCATGAGTTGGAGTCTTTCTAAGTACCTACATCTAAATTCACTCAATACCGGGCATCTGTCATGGAAGTGGCGTATAGTATCTTCTTCCTCCTTAAAGTTGCATTATCGCGAATTGGCTTGTCGATATAGACTATCAATATCGAACTGCAAAATCCGAATCCGAACTCCTTTGCGGAACATCATTATCTCTGACTTAGTCAATTTAACTTCCATTCTCTATGAAGTTTCTCAATATTACAACATACTGCGAATTTGGTTTGTCTGAATACGTTCTCGATAAACTAGACACGCACATTTGGTGCAACTTACATATATATTAGCGAATTTCTGGGAACTCTGTCACATGTAGCTTTACAATCGACAACGCTTTCTTTTTTTCGAAGTACTTTATTCGTACTAACTATATTAATATTATAAATTTAAAAGTACCTCTTTCAGTTTGTTACCTTTTCACGCTTAAACCAGTGAACCAAATTTTATGCATTTTGGTATAGAGATATTTGGGACCTTTGGGGAGGACATATACTAATTTTTATTGCGAATACAAAACTTGAAGGTGTTGAAATAGGGGTAATGAAAGTTTGTATGGAGAACCAATGATTTAGGAATATAAAAATTCGTCATATCTAAACTTTTGGGATGATTTCAATTTTTTTTTTAAAGTACTTTTTTACGTTGTATACCTACATATCTGTTGGAAACATTAATAAATATATAAAGAGCATTGTGAAAAATAAAGTCCACTTAAAAGAGCAGCGAAAATCGTTGAGGGTACCAGCTACTAGTTGTTGATTTATTATATATATATATATATACTAGGGTACCCGGAGTGGATTGCTATGTCCCCTCGAACTTTTATATTGTGAAACCACCAATTTTTACATATATATACCTTTACATATATACCGAATATAGTTATAACGATATACTCGTATGTATAACGAATGTGGTAGTTCTCTTATAAGTGGGAGTGGCACTTTTCCAGTATATCTTATTTCTACCGGTGCAATGTAATGGATAATGAAAACGTGAAATGTAAAGAACACTTGTACCAAATTTCATATATCTGAATAATATAGTTACTGAGATACAACGAATTTGGTTTTTCTTTTATGTATAATAGATCTTTTTTTTTCAATGGTTCTTATATCTACCAATACCCTTTACATATGTATCGAATTTCTTTCAGGCACATTCAATAGTTTGTGAGATACAATATAATAAATTTGCTCGGCTCTTTTCTTGGGGCAGGGGGAGATACAACGCCTAATTTTCCAATGTACCTTATTTCTTGCAATGTCCTTTACATATATACCAAATCTCATACATCAAATAGTTGCTTACATAACGAATGTGGATTTCCTCTTATATAGGGTAAGTGGTACTGCCTAATATGTATATACATGTATGGACCTATACCTAAACCTTCATCGGGAACCTAACTGTCTATTTGTGAAACCAATTAAAAATCACCGCATTAGTTTTTGAGATTGGAGGTAACATTTAGACATGAAAAGCCGGCGACTTCAATTTATAGATTGTCAATTATCGAATAAATACTTTTAAATCCGGCTTGATATTCATTTAGCTTGTTGTGTCGATCGTTAATGATACCCATTAAAATTTTCATTGAACAATTAATGAACGAAAGTCCTCTATAATTTTCTGAAATGTACTTTTTTAAAAGTAGCATATATAATACTCGTTATAAATGCGTAATTTAATTCGCAGTAGTTAAAAATATTGTTTTTTGGCAAAAAGTCGAAAATTTTTAACATTTCGGCTTGTACTATCTTCGAAACTAGAAGAGATACAATCCTAACTCGTAGGAGTGATAGTCTTCGAGATAAAGGGCCGGGAACACGTGTTGTTCCGAAAACCGTAACCTTTTAAATTTGACCAGTATTTACAAAACTAGTAGAGATACCGAAAATGTACTCATATACAAAATCAAAGTAAATTCAAGTTGCCAATGTCATCAAAGGATTGAAACATAGTATTATTTTTTGCGGTTATGTATCTTTTCTTGTCACTTATACTTTGAGAGTTTCTTAGATTATCAAAAGCATCTGTTTTTAAAACTAATAATTTGTTGTAACTAACTGTTTTGGCGTCGATAATTTGATTATATCCAAGAGATATAGTTCCGACTTTTGTTGTTTTGCCAAGTTTAGGTTAAAGCTTATATCTGACATTTGTAGGGCGGCCAGCTTAATAGCTCCACATTTTGGCTCTCTAAATACGTTTTAACAACCCTAAAAATTGTCATGTATTGTCGCATTCTCATGTTGAAGGTTATGCAAGTATGGAAAGGCCTCTTTCATTGTACCATTGTAAGACAACGCATTCACTGCGGTTGATAAAAATTGTAATTTGCAGGTGCCATAATACGAAATGTGGTTCCATACCATTACACCTCCAACTCTGCTATGCAGCCGGTTAAAATTATGAGTCTCTTTGCGGAGGTCATGGAAATATCAACTATAGCCATCGGGGCCTTTCAATTACATTTTTTTGTCTGAGAAGACCATGCGATGCCACTCCGAAGTCTAGCTCACATGTGCGCTACAAAAAGTGAGGCGTTGCGCTTTTCGAACTTGATTAAGGGGTGGGTTTATTGGGGGCTACACTAAAAAGTGGGCGGGACACGCTCATTAGTCTATGTATATTAAGTGGCTGTCCATAAAAAGGCACCACATCGCATTTCATTCTAATATTGACTTTAATGAAGAAGTTGTTCGTACAAAAACACAAAAATAGGCAGTAGGTTTGTGTGGGGGCTACTCCAAAAAGTGGGCGGGTCCCACCCACCCATATATATGTGAAGCGTTGGTCCATTAGAAGCACCCATTAAGTTGAATAAGTTAATATTGACTACAATAAACAAGTTTTTCATACAAAAAGTCAAAAGTGGGCGGGTGGTTTTGTATGGCAGCTACCGAAAAAAATGGACGTGGCGGGTCAATTTTGATACGCTATGAAACTGTAATAAAAATATATGTATGTGCCAATTTTCAGCTGGATACCATAAAAATTGGTTCCCTAAAACTGCGCAACAATATACAGACAGACAGACAGACGAAGGGGCGTCCTATTCAACTGGCGAGGAGTGTATATCGTTAACAGACGAACACATATAAAATAGCCTTCAGAATCGTCTTTAGTTCATACAATAATGACTAAGAGTCCGTTATCGTCACAAAAGTCTCGAAGTTCATTGACACTTTGCACTAAGAGTTCTGTCCTGTGACGGTACTAACTCCTGTAGAGTACTAAATCTATAGCAGAGATACGTAGTCTCTTGTTGCTTCTGTCCAGTCTTCACGTTCATATCACACATTATTATTAAATCGGCTTTGTTATTTTGAGTTATGACATCTTTAATTTTGTTGAAATCGTTACTCCGGATGCTAAGTCTCTGGAGTAACGAGACTTAGCATCTCACATAAAGCGTTGCAACTGTGCAACTTGTTGTAACAGTTTTTAGATAAATTATGACCACATCATCATTATTAGTTTCAAAATTGTTTTAAATGTGTAAATTTTTAATATGCTTCTTTACATTAACAACTATATCTCCAATTCGTTCAACTGTTTCAACTAATACAGATTTCTGAGCCGATAAGCTTCGTTTTAATTCATAATGCATCGGTCCGCATATCTTTTGGATGGATGGAAGGATTTGTGCTTGACTACGGATACGAATACAAAGCAATGGTTTCTGTAGGATTTGTTCTTGGTAGCGGTTACGCTATAAAGCAAAGCAAAGGATAAATCCGCTGATTAATCCTAATGCTGAATTTCCGCACGGTTTATGCTTGTCATGTGCCACTAAATGCGTCAATAATTCAATCTGATTAATTTCGCTTATTAAATGAGAAAAAGAAAGATAAGAAATATGCATATTAAGACTCATCATATAAAAAAGTTTTCTCACACAATAAAACGTGAATGTGGTCGCTGAGAAGGATACTCGACATACGAGTATATTTTATACATAGTATAAGGAAAATGCTGTGTGGCGATATTTTTGTTGGCTGAAGGGGTTTGCTAAGGCATTGAGATGGGTGGGGGAATATGGTGATGGTGTTTTTGCTGTTGGTGTCTAGGGAGCACCCTCTTCTACTGTTGCTGCTACTGTTGCTGCTGCTGCCGTTGTTAGCTCTGCAGCATATACATAAAATATATTTTCATTTAATGCGTTGGAGAATTTATTACTGCGCTGACATTATTCAAATTCAATGGCCAGAAGAAGCAGAGTGCAAACGAGCCAGCAGTAACGATGAGGAGGATGATGACGGCGACGACTACGACTACGACGACGACGACCCATGTGAAAGTGGGAGTGCGTCTATCCACGTTGGACGCAGGACGAAGGACACCGCATGAAGAAGTGTTATGCCTAACGTATTTTATTTTTCATTCACGCACATATTTTTCCAATGATGAATAGAGTAGGCGAAATTGTCGCAGTGTCCTGCTTCTACAAAAGTGACCAAATTGTATGAAAATATTTTTCGCAGTATTTCTCAATAAATTTATAAATAAATTTCAATGTTATACAAAATGGTTACTCTAGCCGCTGCCTGGGGTCATTTATTTTGACATGCTCAGTCTCAGTCATTATTTCACATTTTTTTTTTTTATTCATATTAAAATTTTGCTGAGACAGAAAATACGAAAAAAAAAAACGCTTATAAATGATTTTTTAATTATACTTGTGAACATATTTTCTCATTTCCAACAAATTCCACTTGAGTGGCATCAGCAGCACTTACCATATACTATAACTGTCTACTCATACCAACATGAGATACTATTTTTTTTTTTTTTTTTTTTGCAGAAGCATTAAACTAGCGTATTCCGTAAATGCTGTATGGCATCTGCCCTCCACTTTGTCATACTTGTTGTACTGGATAAAATTTGTATAGAGCAGTAGGTGCTTACTTTTCATATCTGTTTTCCGGTTTGCGCTTCGAGTGACGACGGCGACTCTAACACTCGACTCTATACCACTTACTTCCTTCCGTAACTTTTTTCCGGCGTTGTGCACTTGAAAATTTTCCATTTCATCTGAGCTCGCTGTGAGCACCCTTCATCAGTACTTCGTTTGTGCCAAATGCTGTTTAACTTTTTAAAATGCATGGCTTTCTCTACTGTTGAGGTTTGTTTTATATATTTTTATACCATTTACGCATAGTGTTAAATGGTATTAAGAGTTTGTCTAAAAGTTTTTGTAACGCATTAAAGGAGATAAAGTGTATAAATTCTTGTTCAGCTTGAGACCAGACCTGTCGAACTAGTTATGTCCGTCTATCTGTCTGTCTGTCTATCTGTCTGTCTGTCCTGTCTTTTTTGGGCACCAAATTTTTAAAATATACGTTTATAAGTCTTCACATAGACTTCATTTTATTGCCGTTTAATAGAGTATCACAATTGACCACTGTTAGTGTTTTAGGAATTTTTGTAAGAAAAACGTTATTATTACAGTAAATATTAACTTAAAATTTAATTTAGTGAATTCTTATGTACGAACACCTCACATATAGAGAATTAGATGTGATTTATTCATTTCTATGGGCAGCCCACATACAAACCCATCACCCAGTTTTGGGACTTTTCATAAAGAACTTTATCATATCAGGCAAAATCAACTTGACATTTGATATGGTGGCTTCATATGGACTGACGCTTCTCATAATTATCAAGAGGCGTGACACGCACACTTTTATGTGTAGGCTTCTACAAACTTGCACGGTGTGATCTAAAAATAACCGAACTTTTTAGTTGTAAATTAAAACAAGCATGTTATTATGTTTCAAAGCTAATATTTATTCAAAATACGATCTATTTAACTTAATACAACGTTTGGAACGCTGCTCAACCAATTTATCCATAGACTTTTAAATTCGCTTTTTGGGATGTTCTTTAGCACCTGTGTAACGGCTGTTTGTATGTGTGGAATGTCATCGTAAAAGCTCCTTTCATTGCAATTTTTATATTTGGGTAGAGAAAATAATCGCACCGGATATAGATCAGGCAAATACGGAGAATGGCCGATGAGGCAAATCTGTTTGTTCATCAAAAATTCATTGAGTTTTTTGGTCTTGTGCGGTGGTGCATTATCATGCAATGAAAACAGCTGCTTTCCTTTGGAATATTCGGGCCTAATACGTAGAACTCTCAACCACAAACGATGTAGAACTTGTAAATTATATTCTCCATTGACAATTTGACCTTCTGGAACAAATTGCTTGTGGACAATACCCTTGGAATCATAGAAAGTCATCAATATTGTCTTGATTCTTGACTTCTGAAAACGCAATGGTATGGAACGTGCAAATGATGGACGATTTCTGCTGGTTATAATGGCATTTTTTCGTTTAATTCTAATAACTTCGTCATTCTCCAATCTATTTTGCTTAAATTAGACTTGAAATCGATCTATAGATTTTCGATAAGACATATAAAAAAATTGATTTTGAAGATACTCGTACTATTCAATTTAAAAGTAAAAAAAAGTGAACAATTTCCGCATTAAAAAAAAAAAAAAATGATTGACTTCATGATGCTGTCATCTGGAATCGACTCAGCGTAGACCAAAACTGTTTGAGAAGAATTAGAAGTAAATTCACTAACCGTGCTAGATGCAGCGACTCTCAAATCATCGAATAAAGAAGTGTTATTAGCTATTTTGCTCTGGGGACTCAAACCCAAAATGATCTACTAACCTATGGTTTGGTTTTTTGTTGGATAGCGTTAAACAAGAAATGCAACATCAGTTCACAGTGGTTTAAGCACTGACTATAGCACTGACTCGTAACTATTCTTGACTCTTGGCCAATAGAACTGCACAGATTACTTGAGGCAGCCATAAGACTGAAGCTTTAAGGCAACTGACTAATTCGGATAAAGCATTAGAATCATAAGTTAGTATTGGATATTGGATACAATGGATACGGTGAAACCAGCTGAAAGTTGTTACCACATCAGGTAACTAGCTATGGTGACGGCAACTAAACTTCTCTTATTAAGTCAATATCAGCTTCATGTTCGATATATATGCTTTTTATTCGGACACATGTACTAATGTGCGTGTCCCGCCCGCTTTTTGGGGTAGCCCCCATACAAACACACTGCACGCTTTTGTATTTTTGTATGAAAAACTGCTTTATTTAATCGCATCATACACATTTCCTTATGGGCGGTAGCCCTTAATTGGGGTAGCCCCTATTTAAACCCCCACTTTTATGTTTTGCAATAGGATTTAAATTTTTGTGTGAATGGTATTAAAGCTTCGGTTCAACCGACGTTTTTATACCATTCACACATTGTGTGAAATGGTACTATCAGTTTGTCTGAAAGTTTGTAACGCATCTGTCTGTATGTTGTTGCGCATTTTTTGGGGACAAATTTTTATGCTATCCAGTTGAAATTTTGCAAATAAACTTCTTTTTATTGCAGTTTAATAGCGTGTCAAGATTGACCCGCCACACCCACTTTTTGGGGTAGCCCCCATACATTTGACTTTTGACTTTTTGTATGAAAAACATTTATATTGTAGTCAATATCAAATTATTAATTGATATGGCAACTTTTAGTGGACGGATGTTTGACATATACATTAATGGGTATTATTGGGGTAGCCCACTATTTGGGGTAGCTCCCATACAAACCTTTGGTCCACTTTTGACTTTTTGTAAGAAAAACTTCTTTATTAAAGTCAATATTAGGTTGAAATGCAGTGTGTTGGTTTTTTATGGTCAGCCGCTTAACATACATAGACTAAAGGGCGTGACCCGCCCGCTTTTTGGGGTAGCCCCCATACAAACACACTGCTTTTGTATTTTTGTATGAAAAACCGCTTTATTTAAGTCAATATTATCTTGAAATTCGATTTCGTGGATTTTAGTGGACAACAGCTTTATATATGGGCGTGTACCACCCACTTTTTGGGGTAGTCCCTATTTAAACCCTATTTATGTTTGACAATACTATTTCAAATTCCGTGGGAATGGTATTAGAGCTTCGGTTCAACAGACGTTAACGTTTTTTCTTGTTTTTTTCTTTCAGTTTTTGTAATTGAAACAATTTAACAAATTTAATTTTTTTGCGCACATGTCACGTATTAGCAATAAAATGACATAAATCAATGAATATGCTTAAGTTATGAAAAGCAAAAATAAATAGAAATAGAATAGAGAGACAAAACATGTGCAATAATAGAACAAAATCAAAAGAGAATTAACAAATAAACATTGCTACATTAAAAGAGTAGTCATTTACTGAGCACAATTGAAATTGTAGAGTAATTATTCGAACGCATCGACTTGTGCTATAGTTCTGAAACGCACCTTATATTAGTGGGCGTGTGCCGCTCATTTTTCGGGGTAGCCCCAATATAAATCCATGGCGCATTTTTGTGCTTTTGTATGAAAAACTCCTTCAAGTACGTCAATATAAGCTTGACATTCGGTAGTTTTTTCGTGGTTTCTTATGAACGGCTGTTTCACATACATATACAAATGGCAATGTCTCGCCCAATTTTTGGGTTTAAAAATTCGTTTGAATAATATTAGAGCTTCGGTTAAACCGAAGTGAAGTTTTTTCTTTAAGTTTCTTGTTGTTTTAACATTGCTCTCTATAAAATTAATTTTGTTTGCGGTCTCGAAAATAGAATGCATAAATACATATTTCATACATAAATCTATAACAAAAAAAAAAAAAAAAAAAACAAAAACTATCTACATACGTATTCATCTGTCTATGTGACTGACTGTGTGTAGCTGACAGCTGAAATACCTTCTTTGTCGAGGCGTCCAACTATCCTTTCACACTCAAGTGCTCGAGGGCGCTATCCCAAGTGGGTTTTGGTTGATTTAGTTGATGTGGGAATTTATTTTGAAATTGGTTAAAAGGCCGTATTAAATACGAGTGTACGAGTGTATGTATATAAAACATTTTGAATTTTCGTCTAAAGCACACAAAGTTAACTTTTATTTTTTGTTTTTTTGTTATACTACTATATACACTATACTATACACATAGTAGTATATAGGCGAAAAATTGTTGTGTTTGTGTGTACATGTGTCCCTCAGAGTAAGAACGCTGCATAAGCTTAATTTCGTTCACGATTTGCCATAGAATAATTTACATTCCATGTCACTGTAACGCGTCATGGTCTTTGTTGTTACAACCGACGACGAGTTGAGACGACAAGTACTAGAGGGGGCTAAAAATAGTTAAGTAAGTTGGATTGAAAAAAATGAATGATACTCGTACATAAATATACTCGTAGAACATCAATTTTTATAATTAATATTTTAAAAACTGTCTGAAGATCACGTTAGTAGGTAGTATTTATTCGTAAGGAGAGGTATGAGGGAGCAGCTAGCGTACTAAGAAAAATGCAAGGAGCACGGATGAATGTAATTTTTTTTTTCTTAAGTATATCGTTTAAGGTAGGTAAAAACGCTCTTGGCCGATCACAAAGAGCTCTCTCTCTCTCACTCTCGCTCTCGCTCTCTATCTCTTTCGCTCTCTATCTCTCTCAGCTCTGTCGTGTTCACGTTTTAGAGCATGTCGACCGAGCAGCTCAACGTTATGCTCGAAACTGTTGTAGGCGCACTTTCAAACATATTGTCAAGCATCAGTTAAGTGTGTTTTTGAAAGTATTTTAAATTGGTAAATTTTAAAAGTGGAATCAAATAAATATTTAAAATAAAAAGAGAACGAATTTTGTTTTTCTTTAGCATCAAGCCGCCGAGTTTCGCATGTGTGTGAAAGCACGCAGGTGTTCGGCCCCATGGAGCTATGGCTGGACAACGTTGATTTAGAGGCGAAAGCATTTTCTGGACAATCCTCTATTATGGATATTTTTATTATTGGACACTTTAAAGACAAAATGTCGAATTCTGACCACTGGGAGAATTCTAGTTGAAATAAATGAACTTAGTACATAGTTTCCACCGTGAAGAAGCAATAATCAAAAATTGTGTTTGAAAAAAAAATAAAATAAAATTAGCTATGAAAAGAAACCCTCATCAGTCCAATGGCTATAATATTATTCTAAATACTTAAATGCTGCCTGTTCGAAAAGTTACTTGTGAACTATTTTTTAGGAGTAGAAGTGTGTTTTAAGTAAATTTTTTATTGCAAATTCTTGTATATGCATTAGTGGACAGTTAGAAGTTTTGTCGAAAAAGAGACTTTCATTATAAGGTCGCTAAATAAATATACATCATTTATACGGATAGTACGCCTTTAAATAATACGAGGTGAATCATTACGTCTGTGCAATACGCAAGCGATGCATTCAAATTATCCCATTGACGACAATAAACATCAAAATCGATTGTCTGGTTACGCACCTTAAGCACCTTACCCTTGTAGTACCACTATACTGAAATTTAAATTGACCCAGACTGGTGGATTTAAACCGAACCGGTAAACCGAAATCTTAAGTTGGCTGTCACTGTCATTGACATGCATGCCAAGTTTGAGTGGGATGCGATAATGTTGTGCAGCAGCTGGTTTACGACGCGAAAAGTTTGTGTGGCGAACAGCAACGGAATCATTCAAAATGGCTCAAAAGTGTTTAGAGGACTCTACTCTATCGTGAACGCAAGTATTTGAGTGGCATAAAGCATTCAGCGAGGGTCGTGAAATCGTAGAAAACTTGGCTCATGTAAGTCGTCCATCCATCTCTGTTAACGACAGAAACATCAAAAAAGTAATGGAAATTGTGCTCGAAAGTGGTCGTGTTGGTGATCGTGTTCCAGTTTGATTGTGACGGAGTTTTTGGCCAAACACGAAAAAAAAAAGTCATCGCACATACAACCATATTATTCACCAGACTTGGCACCCTGTTCATCCATTTTCAACTTGACGCAAAAACCGAAAAATGCATGCAAATTAATAACTTTTCATTTTTGAATATTAACATTTGAGCCGAAGGTGATGACATTTGTAATCTAACATTTTGTGATTGCAAACATGCGTAATGACTTTTCCGACAACGCAATAGAAACACCAAATTTGATGTATTTTAAGAAAATATGCCATATAGGTGCAAATTGGTTCACGACTTTAGGGCTAGTGCGTGGCTGGGAAAAGGGGCTACAACGTTGCAACATTCAGTCGCTTCAAATGACATCAGCATGTTAAATTCACCAGTTAAACGCGTTGCCGATGGATAGGCTGGGGACTGGTACCCGCCTCCGGTGGCCGGTGAATTCACTATTCGTGCACTAATGCGGCTGAACTGCAGGGAAGTTGAAATGATGGGAAATTACGTATTATACTTTGTATACGCTTCGCTATTATTATGGTGCTTTGCTGTATCTCCGTTTGTAGTTGTTGTGATTGGTGCACGGTAAAATAAGAATAACAACAAACGCAAAAACGCAATATTATATGCAGACAATTTATATTTAGGTCGGGAATGGAATCCTGTGATTTATGGACATAATCCGGTGGTTTTATTATTTGCGCGCAATTATTTTATAATATATGAAAGTATTTTTAACATCATATTCCTCTTTAAACACATATTGTTGTTGTAAAAAATATAAACTTGAAAACTATGCGTCGCTACGAACGATATAGGTATATACGTTTAGGTCTGACGTAAGTTATGGCACATGTCACATTTATTTGCAACTAGAAACGAATCAGCTCCGATTCGAAAATTACGGCTTGGCAGTTGGGGCACAGTTTGTTTTCTGCAAGATATTCTGTAAGGCACATTTTGCAGTATGTATGTCCACAGCCGGTGACAATCGGATGGATGCCGCCGATCTTCTCAAAACAAATCGGGCAAGTGGGTTCGGTGTCCTCCAACCATTTTTCTCCGCGAATTATCTTCTTACGCTTTGAAGTAAGATCATATTTAATGTGTTGCTTTGAAACAGCCATCGAAGCCAAACTGATGGCGTTCAGCACATATTGAGCACGTACTGGTTTGTCAAATATAGGAACATTGCCTTTCTGATCAGGCCCACCCTTCTTGCCAGCCATGTTTCTTGCAACCTGCCTGCTTACGACCTGCAATCAATGCACAACAAGAAGGTGCTTAGTAAGGCTATTCTACGAACTATTCCGAAAAATAATTCGCCATACGTAGTATGTATGTACTTACTGATTTGAATGGGATTATTTGTTATATATATTTATTTTATTTTTATTTTTAATATTTATTTTTCACCGATTCGGTTTGATTTTCAGCGCGACAAGAAACGAAAATCTACTGAGAATAAATAATGTTCTTTAGAAAAATATCTAAAATTACATTTTGGGAATTATATAAAATTAATTTTTCTATAATTATCTGGTTAGCTTTATCTTCAGGTTCTTCTCGTTTTATGGTTTACCCATTTAGTTGAGTTACAAGCCAATTCAAAGATTGATCCTTTGATAAACTTGTTCGTTAGTTACGAAGCAAAAGGAAAAAAATATGGCGATAAAGAAAGAATTATTTTAATAATACTTTCACTCATTCGTTCATAACTTCGTTATCTTCCTAAGGATTTCATTCAGTAGTAGCTTGTTTTCTTCATAAAAGGTTCGTCTTTACCCAAAAATGAAATGAAGCAATTTTGTGCTTTTTTCTCTCGTTGACTTAATGGATTTACTTACTTACTTAGATGGCTCTACAACCGTCTATCGGTCAAGGCCGCACGTAGGAAAGCGCACCATTCGGTGTAGTTTAGATCGCGCCGGCGCCAGTTGCTGGCAATCCGGAGCTTCTGCAGGTCATCATAGACCAGTTCAGATTGAACCACTATAAGGATTACAAACCTGACCTCCATTGTTTAGTTTTTGTATAAAATTGTTGTGTGTTTCCTGTTCTTAAGCTGGTGTATCTTACGAAAATTCGGACAAAATATTCCATATAGGCTCAGATCGTACCACTTTGCCCTGGCAAACATGCTCCCCATTTCTGACTTTTTGTAGGAAGAGTTTTTGTTTTTTTTGTTTTTTAATTAATTCTAATTTTTCATTAACTCTAAAAAAAATATTCCGTACATGTTCAGATCAGACCACTTAAGCCTATAATCTATGGTTCATATAAGTCGCCTTACACAAGCTCTAGGGTATCTCGCATTCTTATTGGTTTCAATTTTGTTGCACAGTGTTAGCAGTAATTTGCTGATGCAGGACCTTAACATAGTTATTTCTTCAGCTAAATATTTGAAATTGCAGCTTGGAAGCAGTCTCTAAACATACGCATTCGATAAGGATTTTGGTATTTGCGGAATATTTTGACTAGTTTCAGTTCCCGTTGACAAATCGAAATTCTTCTGTGAACACCCTCGTAGTGGTAGTAGATGTGTACGAGAACGATGAGTAGCATAAGCTGGCGAGGATTTCGGTTTTCGGTGGTGTTTCCCTACCTATCCACCCACCCCTTCCTATCCAAACACACACACAAACAGTTGTTGTCTTTTGTCAAAGAGTTGCAACAATTTTGCACAAGAAATGATTCAACGTGTCAGACACTAGCGTTCCAAAAGTCCTTTTCGCACTCATTGCCTGCTTATTTTCTCCTCCAACAAGAATGCTTCTGCATCCTGATACCGCTACCGCTACCGCTCCAGCTTCCGCTCCATCGCCATCAGCTCCCTATGTAAATGCATCACGCACGCCTTGTCAGCGTCAGTTGTCCTGCTTTGACTGCATGCTACTTAAATGCAAGTGCAGCACCATTGGATTCGGTCAAAAAGCTGCTTGCTCTTTGCTATTTGCCCTCACTGGGCTGCCGCTGCTGTTGCTGCCACTGATTTTCAGTTATGTCCTTCCATCCTTGCATCATTCAGCCATGTGCGCTTGCTAGCATTCAAACTTCTGTACATTTCATGGCAGATTTTTGCTTGTTTGTTTCTGAGTTAAGTTATTTTTGCCTTGTGTAGTGGAGATATGTACATAGTTTGTTGGCATAAATGCGCTACTGACGACAAGTAGTCTTCATAGTCGTCATCTCAGCTTGCTTTTGTTTCACTTACTCACTCACTGACTCACTCACTCACTCACTCACTCACTCACTCACTCACTCACTTACTCGCTTTAATCATATTTACAATAAAACTTTACAACGCTGTGGACAGATTGAGTGCCATGAGTTGTTGTAGCTGACAGAGCTTCCTCCATTGTCATGTTCAGTAACTTTTTGAAGATGGAAGCTTCGCGCATCCGTCTATCAAGTGCATCTTCACAACAAACTTGTAAATTTTCGCTCTTTAGAAGAACTTTATTAACACACAAATTTATTTTTGTAGTTTGCGTTGGCTTTTCTCTCTCACGATTTCTTCAATTAAGTATTTATATGTTGTGCATGGTTTGTTTTATCTTTACCGCAAACTTTTATATAGATCTTACAAAGTAACCAACGAAAAAATATATTAAAAAAGAGCCAATGGTGGTTTCGGAAATATGGCCAACGCTTTAGTCATTTGTGCTTATTTTGGTTTGTAATTTTATCATGAATAGACTAATGCCAGAACAACGCTTGCAAATTGTGCAAAGTTATTTCGAAAATAGTGCTTCAGTTTGTGAATGTTACCGTGTGCTTCGTCCATTTTATGGACGACATAATCCTCCTTCCGAGCGCCTAATTGCTGCTGCAGTGCGGAGTATTGAGTAGTAGGACACTTTTTGGAAAATTTTACTTAAATATCCCTGCCTACGACCTTATAAGATTCAGTCGCTGCAAGAATTAAAGCCGAATGATCATCGTTTGCGCCGTAAGTTCAGTCAATCGGTTGAAAATCAACTGGAAGTCAACCCACTGCTCGGTTCAGTGATGAGGCACATTTCCATTCGTTGGGAGAAAAGCTAAGCCTAAAGCAAACGTTGAAGATGAGAACAAGCAGAAGATGGACTTTTATTGGGAGTGCTTTTATAGTTGTCGCATCTATCATATAACTTCGATTTTTTTGCACCGGGGATTTAATAATAAAAGTGATGACCTGGTGACAAAAGCTGGCTAAGTTGGCATTTTCTTAATCAGCACGACTACACGATGAAAAGTGTGTAAATTATAGCTCAAGATTGCAGCTTGGCCCAAATCTATGACTTAGATTTTAAATCGACTAGTAAATTAAGAAATGAGAAGAACAAACAAAAAAGAAGCTTAAAGAAAAAACATCTCCAAGATGAGTTTAGAAAAATAGTGTTATGAATAGATCAGCCAGAGTTGGCCAGCGAGCTTGAAGGTATTGACCTAGAGCTCATTAGTAGATTTAAAATTGTATAACAAGTTTTTTCTTGCAGTAAGCCTACTGATTGTAAAAAAATTTGAAGAGTATTCTCTGCGAACCGCTGAACTATACAATGAGATATACCCTTGGAGAAACATGTCCCGAACAGACACAAAATGTTATACCATGCCAAGAATATTAACCAAAATAATTTATTTCCACTTGAGCTGTCTGAGGAAGTACAGGAAAAAAGAAATAATGAGTGTAGATATTATATGGAACATAACACAAGAAAAATTTCGCGAAATACTGCGAATGAAGATCTTTTTAATATGCTGTTAGCTTTATCTCACCCATTTACTTCTAGTATAGGGTATCAGTGGAAATCGGATTGATACGGATAAGGAAACAGAGGACTTATTAGTCAAAAATTCGCAGGATACGTGTATGTACCCTTCATCAATTTTCGAACTTTTGACAGTTTTTGAGCCATCCACTCCATTATGTAGTACTATTCTTTTTCTTCAAAATGGTACCGTACAAATATTATGGTTATTTGAAGATGGCATGATGAGGTAAATCAGATAAAAGGATTTATGAAACCAATTATATGCATCAAAACTCATCCCGCCATCATAAATTGGGCATAACTTTTGATAGAAACATCGTACGACACCATCCGATAGCTCATTTTAAATGAAATGAGTAGTTTTATATGATATGTATGTAGATTATTAGAAAAATTTTGTGCAGCCTGTATCTAACCTTAAAAATATTAAAATGATAAATTTTTCGTGTACATAACCTCAAATATCTGCGTTTCCGATGTCAATAACAGATTCTTGCAGATCTATGAATGGCTTACAGGTGCATGACATATCAAACTTTTTACAACATTTTTAATTTTTCTCTATATATCTCCGGTATTACTTGCCTAATTTATTTCAAAAATTTGTCACCGACTGCACTTGCTGACATAAGATTAGCAAATAAGAAATTTTGTAAACTCAGTATATTAATTCAATTCAAAGTTGTATACCACTAAAAAACACACTTAATATTAGTGTTAGTTATGACAAGTCGAGTCGATCCAGCTATGTCCGTCTCTTGGTCTGTTTTGTCTATGCGTTTCTGTTCGCCCTATTCCCTCAATCTTTAAAATGTTGGTTTGAATGTTTGTACTTAATACTTTTTATAACCAGAAGCAACATAAGCAACATGGGACCACCTCAAAAAGTGGGCGGAACACGACCATTTGTGTATGTATATGAAGCGGTTGTCCACTAAAATCCACCAAATCAAATTGCAAACTAATATTGTTCTAAATGAAGGATTTTTTTTCATAAAAAGCACAACATTTCACTGTTGGTTTGTATGGGGGCTACCTCAAAAAGTGGGCGGGCCGTGCCAAATTGTCTATGTATGTTAAGCGGCTGTCTCTTAAAAGGCACCTTATCGAAAGTGTTTGTTTTTCTTACAAAAAGTCGAAAGTGGACCATAGGTTTGTATGGGAGCTACCCCAAATAGTAGACGGTCCAAGCCCGATAGTCTATGTATGTTAAGCTGCTGACCATAAAAAGGAACCATATTGCATTTCAACCTAATATTGACTTAAGTTTTCATACAAATAGTCAAAACTGGGCCGTAGGCTTGTATGGGGGCTAGCCCAAACAGGGGGCGGGTCAAGCATCCGTCCACTAAAAGTCACCAAATTAATTATTAAGTTGATATTGACTACAATAAAAAAGTTTTTCATACATAAAGTCAAAAGTGGGCGGTGGATTTGTATGGCGGCTACCCCAAAAAAATGGGCGTGGCGGGACAAACTTGACACTCTATTAAACTGCAATAAGAAGAAGTGTATGTGCAAAATTTCAACTGGATAGCATAAAAATTGGTCCCAAAAAAATACGCAACCACATACAGACGGACAGACGTTCAGACGGACAGACGGACATGGCTAGATCGACTCGTCTCGTCGAGGTGATCTAGAATATATGTATATACTTCATGGGTTCTACGATGCCGATAAACTGATAATAGTACCATTTCACAATATGTGTGAATGGTATAAAATGTACCATTCTAGCATTGCCAAGATTTAATAGATAAATTAAAAGTTCGGTTATGTTTAGATCACACCTTATATGTGGTGTGTAAACACGAAGGTGTTCGTTCCCATGGTGTTATGGCTGGACAGCGTTGACTTAGATTCGAAAGCATTTTTTGTGACAATCTTGTATTATGAATATTTTTGTTATTGTTTACTTTAAAGACAAAAGATCGAATTTCGACCACTGGCAGAACTCTGTTTATAATAGATACTATTCACAGTCTGTGTGAGCAGTATATAAATCAAACAATACAGCAACAATTAGTGCAATGTGGCGTATACATTATCTAAATAGATCTGCTTAATCGTTTGGCCACATATTTGATTTTTTTCTTTTTCTTTTTCTTTTTTTTTTGTCATTCACACAGAGAATCACGCCTCATTGCACTATTTATTTTTTTTCTTTATTGTAGCTCTATTGAATCGGATTGTAAGCTATTCGCTTTGATTTGAATTTTTCTATGTTATTAAGGCACTCGAACAGTTGCGGTGGTGCGAATTGTCAGCGCTTTGGTGTTAATCCTCCGCATTCGACAATCGTATTGTTCACTTGGATGATAGACAACAAATATATATTGTAAAATACATATCGATATAAGATACGTGAAAACATACATAACTACAAGATAGTTATATAGATAGATAGATAGATAGATAGATAGATAGATAGATATTGAAGCAATTACAGGCGACGGAAAATGTCAGCGCATCCGTTGCATTGTTGCGCTATTGTCGCCATTGTTGGCCGGATGAGCAACGACGACGAAAATGGCGACGACTTTGGTGCTGTGGCGATGTGCGATTGTGTGTATATGGGTGTGTGTGCGACTATTAATGGCAGTCGGCATCCTGCTGTTTATCTGTCCGTCTGTCTATTGCTTTTTGTTCGTCAAATCCTGCACTAGAGTGCTGTAATTTCTGAGTGTTTATACCCGCTGACAACAACGTCCAACCAAATGTGTGTGTGTTTGTATGTGTTGAACGAAGGCAAGTTATACAAATATTACACAAACGCACATACACTAATAGCTACACATTGAGTATCTGTGTGTGCCACTTTGTATCTGTATCTGTATCTGTATCTGTATAGTAGTACATGGCGGCAATTAAATTTCAATTTGAGTATCCAATTAAATTTTGTTAAACGAACTAAAGAGTGCAAGAGCAAGACATACAGACGGACCGACAGACAGACAGACAGACAGACAGAGAGACAGACAGACAGACAGACGAAATGATTGTAGTAGCTACGTATGAAATATCTATACCTAAATACAGCTGCACCAACAGACATCTAAAACACATTACACATACATAATTTACTTTTGAATGCTTTTGTGAAAATGTTGAATATTTTTGCAAAAATGTTAATTGGATTTTATGTTTTGCAAATGAGCAAGCATTATGGTAGGCAATAGTAGAAATCATCATATAATGTGCTTGTTTTCTGTTGACAGCGGCAGACAGCGGCATTCAAAATCACATAATCGCATGGCATGACAAAATGATTTTTCATTATTTCCATACAATAAAATTGTTTTATCGATATTCTCCTTTTCCTTTTCCTTTTCCTTTTTTTTAAGTTTTTGTAAATTGGGTCAATGAGACTTTTAATTAGTTTCATAAAATTGTTTTAAAATCATTTTCAAATAAAAGCGTATTAAATAACTTAAAAAATTTGAAATTAATATTGGTACGGACTCTTGTAGTAGAAGTAAAAAGTCTCTACGTGCCCTCTCTTCTTTTCCTTTCGTACTATTGTAGTATATTGCAGGATTTGTAAAAACTCTTGTAGACTCGTCTCAGGAATCTCAGCATTTTGGTAACTATTTACAGAATTCTCTTATATATGTAGCATTAACGGACAAAATAAATAGCGCTGTCTTTCGATACACTTACTAAGCAACAGTGCTTGTCTCGACCGTCTCTTTCTCACGTTAGCTGCTGCTCCGTGTGCACTATACAAGCAAAAAATTGTTTGTTTTTCTAACTGCATATGAGCATAAATATAAATGTATGTACAGGGTGTCCCAACAAGAGTGGGTGATTTAAATTTGGCACCATTTTTTTTTCTGTGCTAGTGACAACACTAAATTTGACAACTGGCTAGATGCCGACGTTTCCAATTATTACAAATGAAGCACTAAACAATGGAAGAACTTGTTACCATTGTGTAAACTTATTACAAAAATGTGTAAAGTTACGCTGAGACCGCTAGCAAACATCACGGAAATTTCGGACGTGGAAATACACCTAATGTGTTACCAATTCGAACAGTGTTAAGAGAGCCACACCGCGCATGAAACAATCGATTTATTGGAGCAACGATTTCCAGACCGAATCATCGCCCGGAATTCCGTTGTCTACTTGCTACCAAGATTGCGAGTTCTTTCTATGGGGTTTTGTTATACTTTTAAATTAAATCTTGCACTCTGGTTGGGAGACCCTATACCAGTACCAGGTACTTTTCAATAAAACGAAAACGGGTTTAGTTATTCTTTGATATATGTATTTTATCTCCTTCAAAGTAATTCCCATTAGATAAAATACACATATTTCAACGCTATTTAGAATCTACAAAATATTACTCAAATCCGATTTTTGGAATAACTTTCTGTGCCTTCGCGAATTTTCTTCTTTCCAACCAATCGTTTCAAAATGCTTTCCGCATAGTGGTAGCTTGATAACTGATAGTAAAAAAAAAGTTCCACGAGATCATGTCAGATCAATACGGAGCTTTGGGAATGACATTTACGTTGTTGTTGGTCAAATAGTCACCTACAAGATGAATATATCTGTAGAAAATATTAAGCAATCTCGGCACAAATCGCGTTAAAATTTGTCTCATGCTCAAAATATCGTGCTCTGCATCGATTCAAATGAGATCTTAAGGTCGGCGGTTACTTGCAAAAGAGCTTTCAGGCAGGATGATGCTTTATCGAAAATTTTTTTTATCTTCTAATGCGGTGCATCTTACGCCGATGCCCATATGTAAAACGGTTGGTCACGATTCTTTCAGAAAGACAGTTCTTAAGTACAGGAAGGAGCAACTATGTACCGGCAAACCGTCAACTTACTGCTTAGACTATCCATGATTCAGGTGCCTACCCAAATAGCGAACACAGTTTACCTTGGGTGTTACCAAATAATTAAGCATGATATTGGGCCAATAATCCTTCCGACTCTGTGACAGGCTGCCCTTGATGGCTACATTCCAACGTTTAACTCATCTGTCGAAGCCATCCCGGAACTCTTGCTAGTGCTTCGCTACGGCTGACTGAGCTGGTAGCGAAAACAGTGTCATCCGCGTAGATAGCGAGCATTGTGCTGGCTGCTACTGAAGTCATCAAATTCGTAAATTTAAGATTACTTTCTAAGGTTACACCAGCTTCTATACAACAAATCTCGAACTTTGACCATGAAGTGGCGGCGAAGCAAGTATGAACTAAACACTAAGTAAAGAGCCGCTGGCAGGAGAGACAAGCTTGTAGTGCAATACTTTGCCATTTGCGGAACATGCAAAAAGACAGGAGAGCTGTACGATTCGAAGGAATTCTTTTGGACTAACATGTTGTTACTTGAAGCCAAACTGATGAATGGTCAGGAAATGTCAACATTCTACGAAGTAAAATTCTTTGAAATATCTTGGAGAAAGATAATTGGTCTGTTAGACCCAAAAAGATTCTAGATTTCGGAAACTCTACATTCACAGCATACATTCATTGAGAGGGATAGTGTTGATGGCGTGCCATGGCATTAAAAAACAGCACTAAGTGATGTACCATTTCTGAAAGAACTTTATCAACTCTCCCGGATTTGACCTTTTCATTTGAAGGCGTAACTCCCTTGGCGTGATGAGGGAGACATAATGCAGCTCAGTAAGGATTCCGTACCCCGTACATCACTTGGGCTTGTTAGCTCAAAAGTCGTGAACCGGTTCTGTAATTCGAACCCAAGCATCCTCTCCAAAATTAAATAACTGAAGTAAATTCCAGCTTTGCAGAACAATAGGTAAATGTGAAGAGTATTTAAGCTGTGGCACCACTCACTGCTATTATTTTGTTTGTTTGTTTTAATTTTCTGTGGTCTTATTTCCAGAAGCCCATTACAATACAACAATTCTGTACAGAAATACATGTGAGTGTGAACAACTGTGTCGATAGATGGATAATTAGATGAAGCTGCAATACAATGAATATTTTTGTATGTCCGACATCAGCTTCAAATACAATCAATTTGAAAAGAAATGCTAACTATTTCATTACATTTCAATTTCAATTTCAATTCAAATTCCACAATTTCAATTTCAGTTTCGTTTCTTTTGTTTGCATTGCCAATTTTATTTATATAATTTTATTCAATGTAACTCGCTTCAATTGCTCTCGACATGGACATCATAGTCATCAACTTCAAGTCAAGAAAAGTAAAAGCCACATTTCCGGCCATAGACTACAAAATGATTAAGGGTAAAAATACAAAAGAAGTCGCAGTTCAAGCAACCAAAACTAAATGAACTAACTCAACATTCAGTTGAATAATGTAAAGATACATACAAGTATGTAGCTATTTACATACCCGTACATGTGTATATCCACTTATAGATACGAGTGCAGTTTGATAAGTTTCGAATTTCGAAATATAAATTGATTTGAGGTTAGTACCTAAAGTACGCAACATTTAGTTTGTGTTTTTTTCGCAGACATGAAAGGCAGACAGACGGACAAGGGCGCATGACAGGCAAGTGGTATCACGCTCGAGCAGCCAGCTACGTTAACTAAGACTCAGTGTTAGAGTTAGAACGTTGGGAAACATGCTGACGGAAGTTAACTTAACTAGTATCTTCTCTGTGTCTTTCATGAAACGGAGAACAAAGCTAGACGAGGTGTTTCTGACCTTGTCAGATGTTGTAAAGGGGTTCTTCATCTGCTCAATTCTGAGCCTGGCCAAGTCCACGAAATCATATAGCAGATGTAAACTAGTTTACATCTGCTATATGATAGACAAAGTCCGCACTCTGTTTCTGAGGAGAGACCTAGTTTATTTAGCCGATATCTCAGTGGATGATGGCCAGTGACCGGTTAGCAGTGTGAAAACAATCTACTTAGCCCAGCTAAGTCCACAAAAGGATTTCGAACCTACAAAAGGGAGTTGCCGAACCACTTCTGGCCAGTTTGACTGTTGTTGGAGGATGTCGTAGCAGCGAAGAACCAGCCTTGAAGAAAAATTCAAAGAGGCTAGTGCTTTAATAGCCAAGAGTATGATTATTTTGGCCTCCTTAGGACTTTTATCCAAAAAGATATTGGCCGCAGACCACATTGGCGTGGACCATAGATTGAAAACCCGTGGGCCAGGCACCCATAGCAATAAAGATCCTGGTAATGGGTCCAAAGACACCCGCATCTGTAGCCGTATCCGTAAGTAAACCATCGATTTCGATTCATGCGATAAGTTTAAGAATACTAGAGTGTAGCGTCTGACTGTCTACAGTCTGAAGTTTCGAACCCTCTATTGCTGAGAATTGAATTGAATAAAAATATGCAGTGGAGGTAGACCGATGATCGTCTCCACTGCGGCAGTGGGACATGGTCGCATGGCACCTCACATGCAAAGGCAAGCAAAGCCGTTGGATTTTGTCGCACTGCCTTATTGCACATGTTTGCAGCAATTTTGGCCACCATACAAGGGCGGCATATATGACTATTGGTCTCACCAAAGAACCATTTTTAGCGAGAGGCACCACGTCCGACCAGGCGTTCGTATGTCCATAAGTTAAGAGTATTTTTAAGATCCGTCTTTCAATTTAGTCTTTTCTCAAGGGAAGAAGTTCACTTCATCGTATAATTTTAAAATAGTGTTTTGGATGTAAACTAAACCCAGTTACAATTTGTATCTCCTAGACCGCCTTGTGTGGGTTTATACTGCGCCCGTTTATGGCAAACCAATTGGTCACAATCGGAAGAGCTGAGCACATTATGTTTAAGATCGTTGCTCAAATCGTCCCCAGACCAGAATCGCCAGGTCATCAGCATAACCAATTACTTTGAGAAGTGGCAAGAGGACACCCTTTGGTCGCCCTATTACTAACAGACACATTGCCAAGAGTGGAAGTTATGTTACGTCGATTTAACATGGCTGCAACCCAGGCAACGGTGAGATTATCTATGCTCCTCTGCGCAAGTGCTCGTGTGTTGTAGTCCTAGCCCGTGTTATCAAAAGCACTCTCAATGTCAAGCAAAGCATCCAGCGCTATTTCTTTTGTTAGAAAGGTCCTTTCAATTTTACCGATCAGGGTATGAAGTACGCCTACCGTTGATTTACTCTTCATATAGGCGTATAGGTTTTTATGATGGGGAAATCGTGTGACCGCAATATCGGCGACCAAGCAGTAGATGAAACAATGGTTTTTTTTTTGTTAGAATCGGCGCGGTAAACTTCTGATTTCTGTTCGTCAGTCTGCCTTTCATATCTGCTGTCAATGCTGTTAATGATGCATGTATTTAAGTATTTAAAGTTACTACACGGGAAATTCAAAAAATATCACTGTGACTTAACAATTTTCCCTCGTAGATAAACACTCGAGCTGAAAGTGCTGTTAAAGACAAGCAAATACGACTGCCTCATGCCCATAGATACCTACATATATTTATATACATATTTATAAAATATATTTGCTCTAAACGCATTTGCATTTCAACTGGTCGGACATAACTACAATGTATATATTGTACACTATATGCTATGTGTAAATATGGCATGGTTGTGGGATTAGATACGCATACTCATACATGCAATCAAATGTACTTAAAAGTGTTTTGAAATGATAGAGTACGTACAGTCAGCTGCAGATACTTATTTGTACAATATACGAGTATGTACAAGTATCTACAAGTCAGTCGCATTAAGGATCAAGGCCAAGTCAGAAGTGTGTTTGCCATTTCAAATAGATTTTAATGCTTAAATGATTTTCCAATGAAACAAATATATGTATGTTCATTCAAGGATTATGTTCTTGTGTAGCAGTAAATTAGTAGTAGTACATATGAAGTATCTACATGTGTTTAATTATTGTTAGTAAGCTTATTTTGGTTGCGTTTGGGTTTTAGTTTTCTTTGGAATGCTAAAATTACTGCTAAAGTCTGCCATTCTGACAATAAAATCGCAAAATTTCAGTATAAATTTGATACACTTTAGTAATTCGAATCGAATCGTAATTCGAATCGATAAAATAAATATAGATAAGCCAAGCGTGATATTGTGGGTATTTTTTTCACAGAGTAGTTTTTAAGATTGTGTTTTTAGTTTATTTTTGGTAATTCAAGAGTTTTAAAAAGCAATTTAATTGTTCAAGTCTTCGTGCGAGTGTGGGCTTATTTCACAGGTATCAGCAATAGTTTCCATACCCAATTAAATGGTCCTTCGAGCCGAATTGCGTTTAAAGCGATTTTAATTTTAAGTAATTGAAAAAATTATCAAGGTTTTGTTCTTTCTATCTGTAGCTTTTGGGTAAACTTATATATTAAATTAGTGCAAATGTACACAGAAAAAACTACATAATCTTTATCACAGTAATCATCGAGGCGGTATGGAATGATGACGTTATATCAAACTAGAATCAAACTAGAGTTGAGCGATATTTAGCTACCTGTGAGTCAATCACGGCGACTGAAGAATCACTGATATCAGTTGCTACTCGATATTGTAAATGCCAGTGATTGAGTAACATTTGTTTCTTACTAGTGTCGCTGTGATTCATGGCGTATGAGTAACATATCATACATGTAGTTTAACAGAACAAATGGTATCAATGTATCAAGTTACCTATTACTGATACGTCGTGAATTACAATATCACGCGGCAACTGATATTAGTGATTTTTCAGTCGCCGTGATTGAATCACAGGCATTTTGTATCATACACGTAGTGTTTACAGCCATATTTTATAAAGCTATTGAGACACTTGTTTTGAATTCAATCTTTATGCTTGGTTGGCTTTCATCTCTGCAAGTATCTGGTTTGTTTCATTGGAGTGGAAAATAAAATGTTGTGAGAAATTGATGATACAGTCAATTTTTGGAATCGGAAATAAAATCAGCAATAGTTGGCATTAAAATTGTAATACCATCTTTCCGTCACAATTCGCAAAATTTTTTTTAATAATACTTCTTCTGTTACGACAGCCCAATGATTGAGACTATATGCAACTCTCTCCTCTGCTTGTTTATGCCATTTTAAGCCAATCCTATCCAAAAAATGGCATACAAAAGAAGATATTCCAGAAACTGATGGTGGTTTCCTGAAGTATTGCATTAGTCCCAAAAAATTGTAGTGTAAGTATGCCACTTGGTCAATCATTGGAAGCATAATGTCGGATATACATGTTCCAATGGATTTTTAGTATGGGCGCTGCAATCAACAATAGTTGGTGACTATCAAAAATACCACGTTCCCGCCTCAATAGCCAAGATCTTTGTAAGGAGCACATACCCTGTTGCGGGAGCCCAATAATTCCGACTATCTACTACACTATCGAATGGTTTCTTGTCCATTTTAAGTATATCCTCTCTAGAAAATGTCACTAGATATCGATTTGGTGGCACATCTGGCTATCACGCTGCGATACTACAAAAACATTTAAAAAAACGCAACGTGTTGTCAAAATTCTGCATTGTAATGCCAATTTCTGGAGAGCATTTGCTTAAAATGGTACAATAAACGATTCGATGGTGCGGGAGATAGTCCGAATCATCGAGGATGATGTCGCTGCAACAGATAATTTCATTATTGTGAATAACGCTGCCGAAATCTGGGAATGTCTTAATAAGGATGTAAACGCGCGAATCCGACAACAAAAACACAGCAAATTGATATAATCTGTGATAATGTGGGCTCTATGAGCTCTTTTCCGATTTTATACTCGCTGAGTTCATGATCTAAAAGGGACTTGCGACTAAAGTGCGCTTTTAAATTGAGTTAGCATTCAAAATATACGCACTGAATCTATAATTTTTATCGTATCATGCGTGAAATGACAAACGATTTGTATCATTCACTCTCCGAATCTATTATATATATTTATATGAACTAACTGACCAGACCGTATATTATATGATATTGTTGTTGCGCAATGTGCACAATGAAAGCTGTAGTAATTTGTGGTCTTCCTGAAGGAGTTGGCGATAATCTGATGATTGTAGATCCATATTGGATGACGACCGGAAATTATGGCATTCTATAATTAGTCGATGCAGCAAATGAGTTTGGCTATTAACCGCGTTTTCAACAATATTTGAAGTTGGGCTCCAACTACAGGATATGGACTCCTTACTTGGGAATTGAGGCGGCAACGGGATATTTCAGATATTCAGATGTAAGAAGACTATGAATAAAAGTTTTAGTTTAGTTAATAAACAAAACAAAAAAAAAAAAATAAATAAACATTTTCCGTTGCTTTTTATTTTAACAGTGATCGCAGTAGCAGTAGCATCACGGTGATTTCAAAGTCGCAGTCACGATAAACACAGCTACTCAAAAATCACTGACTAGCTCATCTCTAATTCAAACAGCATACTAAGTGAAACAAGAATGTACGTTGCGCTATTCTTAGACGATCTTGTGTCCAGTTTCCCAGCGGTATAAGATTTAGATGACGTATTCATAAAAGCGCTGTTATGTCCAAATGACATAGTCATATTAGCTGACACTCAATGTTTTATACAAACTATGATTGATGCTCTTCACCGATTGTTTGAATTAATTTCATTTTATGGTATCGATCGACACAAAAACGTGGCGACAATTTTAGTTTTGGGAACAGAAAGAAGTCACATTGAGCAAAACTATCCATTGTATGTGTCGCATTGTTGGTACATTTTTTGTAGGAACGAGTAGTAGTAGTTTTTAGAAACGAGTCAAACGGTGACGTGCCTCATACCCAGATTGCTCAGGTTTAATACCCTTTGCTTGTTCGACTTTTGAAGATATGCATTTGGAGAATTTATGGTTTGAACAGAAAGATTTAGTGCTTTCGTATGTCACAATAGTTATCTACTACTCCCGAAGTTTTCTAGTTATCATTCTGAAACTCGTAAACTCTGTAACCAAAAATTTTCATGACTATCGGTTAATACATTTACTAGAACCACAGTTTCAAATGTATGCTTTTAAAAACTAAACTAAAAACGGTATGTAAGCTTCTCGGAATCTATCTCGAATGCATTCTTGAAACTCTAAAATCAGTTGAAATTCTTTTTTATCACTTGTATTACTTGTACTACTATTGTGGTTTATTTAAAATTTATTGCAGTTCACATGTAAATTGTTTTTGAAGTGAGTGAAATTTTGCATATATATTTGTTACTTCAAACTGCTTTTGCTATATGATTTATTATTTTCACTTGGGCACTAGTGAATCTCTTTATAAATATTTGTAAATTTATGAAAATATATTTAATACAGTTGTACGTGCTTGTGATATGCATCATATACTCGTATAAACTCATAAATAGTTCACATGTATAACATTTTCTACGGTTCTCAACTGCAAACACATTCTTAAGCTCACCTCCACTACATTCATACAAGTATGTACATACTTACGAGTATGTCTTGTAGAAGAGAGTTCGTACATCTGCTGAGTGAGGCATGTTGGTTGTGACCATTAATTTATTTTATCATTCCTTCAATCAGCGCCAAAAATGGCATTGTTCGATTAAGAGCGGCATATGTTGGTAACTCTAAGGAAAAACCAAAGTCAAAGTCGAAGCTGGAGTTGCTTCTTTTTTTTTTTTTTTACTTGGTCTTTTGTGTGTGCGACTGTGCGTGATTCTAATCCCAACTGTTTTGTCGGGGTTCAAAGTGGTAAGCACCAAATTGTTAAACCGATGAAAGTATTGTCTTTCCTTTTGACCCACAGACACACGCAAATAAAGCTTTTTTTTTTGCACACATACTACGAGGGTAGTTCATAAAGACATTAAGACAGAATCGAAAAACTAATTTTCCATGCTACAAATTTGAAGCTAGGACCAATGTTCAAAAAGTGAATTACAATATGATAACTGAGTGATGCACATAACGATGCTATAATGTGATTTTACTTTTCAAATCAGTGAAGTTAAAGTTCACATATCCATTATACTTCTTCATCTTCATCTTTGTCTTTTAAACTCCATTTAATCTAAGAAATCAAACAAATTAGAAATCATATTAAAATAAAATCACACTTAACATTTTTCTACCGACAGAGAAGGTGAAAACTATGCTTAGCCTGGTATTGGTCTTTTTCTTGCTGAAGCTGAGCCTATTAGTGCGAATTAAAATATTTGGAGCGTTACAAGCTACCTCAGAATACTAATTAAAAGGAGATTCCCAAACAAAACTCAGGCGGAACCTGGTGTATTAAGTCGAGTAAAGAAAAAGCTATTTAATTTGCTACCCATCTGGACGCTGCCTTCACTCCATTTGTTATCTACGGAAAAAGAAAACACTCTAGATTTAATTTATGATAGAGCCTATAGAGCTTATTTATGAGGTCGGTCATTTCCATACCCAATGGAAGTGCGCCGAGTACAATACGATTACCAAACCAGGTAAACCTGAGCAAAAGTCATGCTCCTATCACTCGATTAACCTGCTGATAATACTGTTCAAGATATTTAAAATAATATAACGGGTGATTCATTTAGTGTTTTTTTCCTTTTTCTTTCTCAGATCATGCGTGATCATGCTGTCACACTGTCATCTTCTTTTTTTTATGCATTGAAAGGGCTTGTTTCAACTTTTAATTTCTGATAATAGCGAAGTTTTTATCACGTCAGGATTTTTCCCGTGTTCAGCACGAAAAATCCATTCGGAAACACTAGGTCACATCTTATTCGCAAATGTCTTAATGACAACATGCAAACGCACAACCTCGAATTTAAATGAAAATAAGTGTTCTGCATGAGTTTATTCGAATTGAGTGAAATAATATAAATCAACCTACTAGACTTAGGTGCGCTCTTTATTGTTGCTTTCGGTTTCATAGTTTTTAGTTAGCAGAATAAGGAGAAGAAAATATTCTCTATCTCTATCTCTGTCACGAACTAACTCTCACAGCATTAAAGAAACAGAGAGCGAATATTTTAACTTAAATTATTCCGACATGACTGCGCTCAGCGCACCCTGAGCATGGTACAATAACAAGTTAACGTGTTGAGATCGTGCGTCCACGTATTTCATAGGAATTTTTTCCTTGCAGCTGTGTGTATGCCATTGTATTTTCCTTTTGTATACATATTCCCTTTGTCTTGTTCTTCTTGTTCTTGTTCTTACTTCTTGATTCTCTTGTTATATTACGCGTTCATATGGATAATCTTGCTCTCTTTCTCTCTTACGCGTTCATTTGGATAATCTTGCTCTCTTTCTCTCTTACGAGTTCATTTGGATAATCTTGCTCTCTTTCTCTCTTAAGCGTTCATATGGATTTTCTTGAGTCAGCGCTCAGTACGCTACCTTATTATTATACCATTACCCTGAGTACTCTAAGTGTTCTCTGCTTTCTGCTGTCATTCATTCTGCTGTTCACACTCATTTACTAAAATTCATTCGTTTTGAGTATATAAATATAAAATACTATGCCTATATTAAGTCGTAAAGAAGAATAATTTAAGAAACAATAAAGTCATTCTAAAAGGACTCACAATATCATCTCGTAAATATAGGTACTTCAACTCAAATGGCTATAGCTTTGTCATTTGTCAATTGAATTTATACATTACCGGTATGTAATCATTCTTAAACTGTAGTTTACGAAATTAGGTAAGCAAATGATTTGCTTCCGATTTAAATTTTTTCCGAAATGCACGTCAAGCTGAGAGTGTCGAGCTAAATATAAAGACATAAAATGAATGCAGAGTTTTTGTTGAAAAATATACCATAAATAACTCAAGAACAACCAAAATAAAAAAAAATTTACGATATTATTTATTGTCTATTGTTTGGTTAGAGCTTATTGACTTACCCTCGTATCTAGTTTATATTGTTTCCGCATCGATTTGACTGCGAATGGCATCGAACCGCAACGAATCGAATCGAGTCGAATAGAATGGAATGGAATGGAATATAGTCGAATCGAATCGAATGGAAATGAATGGATTCAAATCGAAGTACGGGAATTGAAGGGAATTGTACCGTTGTCTTTTTGCTTGCCTGGTTTGCTTCAGTTCATAACAACATCATGTGGGCTCAAAATTTTTACTTCAATAAATCCAAATGACTTTTTGTCCGCTGGCATTTTTCTCCTTTTTGTGCTCTGCTGTTAATCTTTGCTATACGCTTTTCGACTATGGTCTATGCATCCTACACCCCTGCGACAGGGTTTTCCAAACTTATATTTTATTTTTTTTTATTTCATATATATATATATATATATATATATATATATATATATATATATATATTTTTTTTTTTTTTTTTTTTTGGTTTATGTTGTCCTTGTTGCTGGTGCTTTTATGTTTTCGGTCATCGTTTTCCTGAATAAATTGCTTTAGGTCAGCATCAGCACAGCACAGCACTGTAGTAGTAGTAGTAGTTATTGTTGTATCTGTAGTAGTCGGTCAATATGTGCAAATAAAACAGCTGACTAATAGCCTAGTATAGTCGTATGGTAGAAATTCTTTCTGCAATAGACTAAGCGAGTAAAATAGTAAAAATCAAACAGCAGCATTGCTTCAAATGAAACTTTTAATATAGTTAAGAGATTTGTATGAAGGCAAGTGCTTTCATATTTAATTTGGTATTCGAGTAGTTTGCGTAGATACTAGATACAAGATACAAATAAAGAGAATAACTTGTTTCTTTGGTGATATTCGTTGGCTGAGTGTGTGTGCATGTGTGTGTGCGGTAAAATTTTAATCAATTTTGAACATTTTGTGGGTGCAATATCCTTTTAACGGAAACAGTTCAATATCAGAATTAAGCATAAAAAAAAAACCACGACTACGTATCGTATTATAACCCAGTGGCATTTTCTTTGAGCTTGTACAAGTATAAAGTTAATTAAAAACTTAATTGATGATTTGAAAAGTGTATTGCAGCAAATGTGCACTTCAGACTATATTATACCCTGCACAGCGTTAAAAAAATACTTGTTCGTTTGGGTAAAAGTGATGCGTTGTGGTGTCATACTAGTTATAGGCTGCCCCGAGTATACCCCGGGTATACTAAGTGTATTGAAATGTACAAGGTGTGTCGCAAAAGAAACATGACTTTTTAAAAATAGCTGTTTCTGGTGGCGCCACCTATTGGTAGGTACATACGTTGGAAAGGTACATCCTTCACTGACATCTTGTACAAATTTTATGACAATCGGACCACTACAAGCGATATTATCGCGCGAAAAGTGACAGTATCTTTTGGGCATCGGTCGAAAAATGAGACTCGAACAAAGATCAAATATTAAGTTCTGTTTTAAACTTGGTAAAACATTCACCGAAATGTTCCAAATGATGAAACAAGTTTATGGTGACAATTGTCTATCCCGTAGCAATGTTCACGAATGGTTTAAACGTTTTCAAGAAGGTCAAGAAGGTGAAGACCTCTGTGACGGCCAAAATCAGTGGTGATCGAAAAGAACATTGAAAAAGTGCGTGAATTCATACAAAATGAGCCGAAATCTTCGTTGCGTTATATGGAAATGAAATTAAATATTCCCAAAGATTCGATTCATTGAATTTTGGCGGAGAAATTGGGTCTATGGAAGGTGTGTTCACAGTTTTTTCCGCACAAATTGACATACTACCAAAAATGCGATAATGCGCCGACTCATCGGTAGACACCGTTATCACCGATTTTCTCACCAAAAATGGCATTTTAACCATCAACCATTCACCGTACTTGCTTGATTTGGCTCCGCTTGACTTTTATCTATTTGGAAAACTTCATTTGCCTATGAAAGGTCACCGCTATGAGGACATTGAGGCAGGATTATGAGGAAGATTCATTTTTCGACTGATGCCCAAAAGACACTGTCACTTTTAGCACGATAAATTCACTTTTAGTGGTCCGATTGTCATAAAACTTTTACATGATGTCAGTGAAGGATGTACATTTCCAATGAATAGGTGGCGCCACCAGAAACAGCTGTTTTTAAAAAATCCTGTTTCATTTGCGACACACCTTTTATTTAAAAGTTAGAAAGAGAAAAGCTTGACATAGTCAATCAATTATATTCTTGATAAGCATAAAAAATTTAACCGATCTGTATGAACGTCGAGATCTCGGAGACTGTATGAGCTTGAGATAAACTCTTCCAGAGTATAAAACCAGAACCGTTAACCAAAATTAAACGATTCAAATTGAGTATCGAAACCGGAAGGAGTACCGATACCGATTACTGTTGTTTTCTTAACGCAACATTATTTTTGTTGTTGCTCTGCGCTCCGAATTTATTTATTTCCGATTGGATAATTTGTTGTTGTTGTCTTATTTTGCACTACGCTATGTACTAAGAAATTGGCTACTTTTTCATTTATACTCTTTCTTCAAAAGTAGACTCTGGGTTTACAGAAATGGCGATAATATTGTTTATGTAACAAACCAGAACCGGATGCTTTGATCTAAATCGCGATTTCAAGGCAATGCCCCTATAAATATCTGACGCTAGAAAAATTGTTCAGTGAAATTAAAGGTCTTACTATCTCTCCAAAGCGTAAGAAGATTTATTCTCCAAAAACGAGAGCTTTCGTTGGTTATTTAACCACATAACGAGCATGTGACACCGATTACGACGGTATTCACCCCAGTTTTCAACACACGTTTTACGAATTTTGAGGTGAAATCTGTGGAACCAGCACCCAATGCTAGCTCGGTTATAACCAAAGCTGTTGATTCCATAGAGGAGCCTCCAATTGTCCATATAGACATAGTAAGTGTCGTTTTCAATCCGGTGATAGTAACAATGCATATTGATAATGCGGCAATACATGCTGAGCCAGCTGTTATTCTTCTTTACATTTCTCGTTGCGTCTGCTATTACCAAAGAAGACATTAAGACGTATAATAATTCACAGTTAAATTTTTCACCCAGTATTTCAGTTACGAAGTTTAATTTTAATTATACCCGTTTCATTTCGTCTTTGAAGGTGATTGTTTCCGTTTCGTTCTTCGAAACCGTTCTCTCACCTAGTTTTTGGCTTAACGGCATTTTAGTTCATGAGCACGTTTATAAAAATAAACGTACTTGAGTACAAAACTAGGTTGAATTGCCCTAAACTAAATGCGCTTTTTTCCTTATTCACTTTCAAAATGTGAGAGGGCTAAGAACTTAACTCCGAGATATTCAGTTAATAGCTTATCCGTTACGACTGACGTCATCGTATAATCGTCATTATAAATTAGATGGATCAGATGAAGAATCAGCAAGCAAATTAGATGTATAGCCCTCTCTTGTTGTATGGCGCATAAGTATGGACCCTGACATCAACGGATACAGCGTCTTTGGGAGATTGCGAGAGAAAGATTCTTCGTACGATTTTTGGTCTTCTTAGAGTTAGTGTCGAGTTTAAAACTCCAGCGCTGGGATGATCACCTCATCTGGATTAACCCCTAAGCTCCAGCACTGAAAGTTTACGATGGAAACCTGAACTTGCTTGGTGGACGGCGTCAGAGAGGACGGACGTCCGATCGTAAGATGGCAAGATCAGGTCTATGATGACCTGCAGAATCTTCATATTGCCAGCGCACACGAAACTTCACCGAATAGTGTGGAAAACATTTAACGCAAATGAATAGTTGACAATCAATAAACGGCAAATATTCACAATTCAAACAGTTTTGAATAAAATTATTTTCTATTGATTTTCAGATTTATGTTACTACTATCTTTTGAAAATGTTATAATTATCCAAATATAGTTCTGTGCTGTAGTTCTCTAATATTTAACTTATATAATAATATTCATCAAATATTTTCTCTTCCATGACGTTTTCCATGACGTCTTCATTATGTGGATGATCTTCATTATGTGGATGACCTTCATGATCTTCATTATCTTCATTATCCTCATTATCGGTATCGTTTTCATCTTCAAGTTCATCAACCGGGTTTTTTTCACTGGCTATATAAAACAGTTCATTGAGCGCAAAACGCAGCTCATCGTAGTGCAGTGTGATACGCAGAGCCTCCCATTCGGCTTTAAATGCGGCTCTGGTATCCTGTGTCAAATTATGCGCCGAATAAATTAAAGTAGACGCTTCGCGTTGTACACGATCGTATAGAACATTGGTGTCCAATACTAGCGTATAGATCAAACGTAAACCAAAAACATTTATGAAGTACCATGACGCCGATGAAACCCAGTTGGTATCAAGCGCCGTAATTTCGATGCCACGTTGCAGCATTGATTTAAACGGTCGCGTTAACGGAAATGGCACACGGGTTGTGATAAATGCCGAGAACATCCAGTTTATCCAGCCACCCGTAATGACCATCGGAATAACATTAATTAGATTGCCCATTGCCATATCGAAAATGGTTGCCGATACATTTTTTCCAGCTCTTTCACGATGCTCAACCTTGAAATAACCGGTCTCCGTATCGGCCAAAAATAGCCAACGCATATAGTAGGACTGCCTAGGCAGAAAGCGTCCATTTGCACGCAGTAGACGCGCACGCAACATCACCTGACTGGTTTACGGAATATAAAATTTATAAAATCAATGCACTATTCCGGTTCTCACTTTTCGAAATATTTGGCGAAATTTCATAAAATTTAATAGGTTTTCGCAAAAAATATCCGAAAGTGAGTACTGGTATATAATAATTTATAGTTTCTGATCTTACCTGTCCTGTATCTGCAATAATGTCGGCTTGCATTCGGGTTGTATTAATAACAAAACGAAATGTCGTATATAATCGACTAGGAAAGTTATCAATACGATGGGTATAAAGACCCATGTACGTATGGCAGGATCAATTAATAGTTCCATTTATTGCGTCAACACAAATTTTGCGTTCGATTCAATTTACGTTTCGATTGTTCAAAATTAGAAATGTGTCGAATTTTTCACAATAAAATATTACTACAACTTTCAGAATTTTGACATTTAAATCCGATAGAAAAATTATAAAATTATATGTTCAAAAAAATCGATCTCTCATGTTACTAATGTTTCAGGATGAGTAATACATTAGATGCCATGGAGTAATGTACAATAGCTGGCAGAATGAGGCGTTCCAGTTCCAATAAAGTATGTATATATTTCTGAATATCAACAAAAGTTGAGTGGATATAGCTATGTCCATCTGCCGAACATCCGTTTGTGCGTTCGTCGTATGTTTCGGTTATTGAAAAGGTTGTTCTTTTAGCAGCTATGTTTTTTAATGTAGTAACAGTCATAGAGTTTATAGTTTATCGAAAAGCTGATTACATATTTACATAGATAATTATTTGCAAACATACTTAGCTGGCGCTATAATCGCGTGGTAAACCCGTGCGACGGCATAACTTCGCTTTCCGTAAACAAGATGTCATACATTTTTTTACTGGAATTGAGGAAAGAATGAACCGTTTTCAATGCACTAAGTCAAATGTATGTATGACCACTTCAAAATTTTCATTTTTTTTTTTAGCATCTTGTATATCCATGTTTGGTGTATATGATATTAGAGATGAGCTAGTCAATGATTTTTGAGTAGCAGTGACTGCTACTTTCAAATCACGGTGATTTTTAACTGCTACTGCGATCGCTGTAAAAATAAAAAGCAAAAAAAAAAAACAAAGAAAACCTATTTTATCTATTTATTATATTAACACGAAACTAATTTCTCTTCAAATTTTACTTTAATATAAGTTTAACAATGATTATATATTTTATATATATATTTTAGTGCCAACTATTGTTGATTGCAGCGCCCATTCCAAAAACCCGTTGTAACATGCGTATCCCACATTATCCTTCCCAGGATTGACCAAGTGGCATATCTTCAATAGAATTCTTTGATACTAATTCCTTACTTCAGGAAACTGCCATCAGTTTCGGGAAAATCTTCTTTTTTGTGCCATGTTCTTTAGAGGATTGGTTTAAAATGACATAAAACCAGAGGAGAGTGCCTCAAGCATTGGGCTACCGTAACAGAAGAAGTATTCCTTAACCAAATCTTGGGAATTGAGGCGGCAAGATGGTATTTCAGGATGTCATGTTCATGTTAGTATGTTCTTTTCTAACGCACTAAGTCACACATTCCAAAAGTTCTATTTACTTTGGAATGCGTCTTCTAGTATATTAAAATAAAGTCTATTTTCTTAGTTAATCAAGTTGTTTGCTTCACTTGTCACAAAAAATATACATTATTTTCAAAAGTCTTGATTGAGCAGAATAATGGAAGGTCATTCTAAACTACCGAGGCCAACACATTTAAACAGAGTTCCTACTCCTGAACCTGATACACTGGACGAATTTTATTCGAAATTGATAAAAATCTACCACGAAAGGAAACTTTTCAATGTGGAATTACCGAAAGAAGAACTGATTTGTCTACTCTAACAAGCGCCCACATGGAGTATCCACGTGTGCTTGAGTATTCTACGGAAAGTTTAGTGTCGAAGTATTATGTGACATAATTATTTGTGTTCTAAATATTTGTTAATAATTACACAGGTCTACAAATACCGGGGTCGTGTCAGTTGTTGAAAAGCTGAGGGTCAATTCCGAAGTAATTTGCTGCTTAGAATAATTTATCTCTTGAACGCTTAAATTAAAGGGTAAGAGTGGTTCTATATTATGTATACCACTTACATTTTTTGCACCCTGTACATAATCTCAAAAGTAGGAAAAAGCCGTTTTTCGGGTACATAACCTCAAATATCTCATATCTCCGGATTCGGATTCTACGAAGCAAATTACTTCGGAAATGACCTTCAGGTTTCCCACCACTAAGCCATGTGTACCTGTGTTATTAAACAGTTTATATTTGAAACTGGACTTAGATACATTTTATTATTATTAGAAATAAAAACATAGATGGAGGTGGCAACTCACCATTGAATGATTCAACATAACTCGAGCCCATCCCATAAAGCCAGAGGAACCCAACGTTTTTTACAAGATAACGTTCCCAGCTTCATTTCTTCACAACAATGGCCACCATATTCGTCAGAATTATACCCAATGGCTAAAGTGAGAATGAGACGTTCAACGCCTTAAATATTGCAGCTCGGCATATTTAAGTAAAATTTTCCATATAGTGTTGCCAGATCTGACTAATTTATGAAGGTTTAATCGTTGTCAAAAAATGGCAACTCTTAAGAAACGCCCTGTGCTTACATACAGATACACTAATCCGTACTCGCTTATTCGGCACTTGTGCTAAGTTCGATACGTTATATCCAATTGCATTTGCTAACATATCGAAATGAATTTCACTTGTCCATTCGATTCGCATTCATTCGGCATGTTGCACACCTCATCCAAGTGCCATTTTGAATTCTTTTGACCTCATCTGCTTATTTTGCTTCGAAACGTTATATATCGTATCGCAGTTTGAATCTCGCACTCAAAATCTATCTGAATCCATGCAACCATTACTAAACTAGTACAGTACTGTATATACTAAGTGCGGGTATACGGCAACCATTCTGCTTTCACAAAATGGTAACTTTTTAGCATGCGAGTCACGTTCCTGGCGGAAAATTGAGAGCTAACGGCAAAGTGCATATTAGGCGGATATATTTTTACTGGGCTATTTTGAAAATGCAGAATGAGCATCAGCATGCATGAAGAAATCCTTTTACACTGGCACTTTTTCTGCTGAAAAGATCAATCGAACCACAATTCGTCGTTGCCATTGCTAGATAATGATGGCAAATGGCAAATGAAAATCAGTAGAGACACCACAATACGAGTGTATCTATGTATATGTATATGTATATGTATCTGTATCTGTATCTGTATCTGTATCTGTATCTGTATCTATATCTATTCTCACTGAAATATACATATATCGTTCCTATAGCACATGCACATTATGTGTCGACAAATGAATACAATGAACTTCAATGGTGCAATTGTCGGTTTAACTTCAAGCAAAGTGTTGCCAACTACAATAAAATGTACAATTATGTATACGTATATAGCAATTTCGTATGTAGAATTTAAATGTTAGTTTTAGTAGTTCTCAGTTTTTTTTGTTCTTGTTCTTGTTGTTTTTTTTTTTTTTTTGTAAGCTTTACAAAATACTAAAATGCTTTAAAATAGGCTGAGCTGAAAGCTAATAATTCTGGCCACATTCATACGAATTTGCATATGTAAACTTAAAACTTAATCACTTAAGTATGCCACTAAAACAAATCGTCGAAAGTCCCAAGAAAGCCATTACCAACTGCCACAACAGCCTCAACAGCCCAGCCTCAAACAGCATTAGGTAGAGTGGCAACAGTGGTGACGGTGTGCAAATGCTTTTATGTAGGTAAGTACATTTGTACATTAAACTTGTGTACATCATATCGGTAAACTTGTAGCTATACCCTGCACACTCAAAAATATATTTGAGCAGGGTGTATGCTTTTTTGGAAATGTGTTCAAATGTGAAGAAGCTGCTAGAAGATTAACAATCGGGTCGGGTTCACGATGAAGAAGCGCGCAAGAAGAGATAGAACCGTAGTCGATTGATAATCTTCTAGTTCTTTCTTCATGATACCAATGAATATTAACATGAATATGCGCTAGAAGAGAAAGATCGAATAATTGCGAGAAAGTAGAGAGAGAGAGAGAGAGAGAACCGTACTCGAAGACTTCGTTTTAGTGACTTGATTTTAATGTTATCTAGTTGTCTAGACAGATGATGACATATGGTATGACTACATTATCATCGGCCAAGACTGATAGTGGAAAATTCCATCACAAGAGTGTAGAAAATGTGTGTTACATAGAAAAAGACATCAAATCGCTCATCTGCCCATTTGACCGAGATACTGTTTCTCAGAGACCATAAGATAAATGATTTACAATATTGAAGATATGGTCTTCCAACTGTAACTGTTACAAAACTCTTATCGTATGCTTATTAACTGCATCCCGTTGGGATACCACCTGAATCTCCTTTGATACTTCAAACCCTATTCTTTTACAACCGTTGGGAAGATTTTATATACTTGACTAAATTGTTGACCGTTAGCTTAAATATATCAGAAGTAGTCCCCAAGGTGCTTGCATCTTCTCTTTGATAGTCCGGAGCAGTGACATAAAATGTTATGGACGGTTCCGGGTTCCTCGCAGTTATCACAGCTTTTACGGAAGTCTTGTGAGGAGGCACCCAGTGTCCTGGCATGCTGGCCTATGAGACAGTATCCTGTTACCACTCCTATGAAACTGAGTTCTGGACTGTGTTCTTTTCGGGTCATACCTAGTGAACGCCATTGATATGTTAATACTAGATCAGCTATTGTTTGTGGTCCTTAATTTTTGATTTGCTGCTTACAGGTTGGCAGCGGAATGCCAATGGACACCTTATCCTGTCGAATATCGGTCTAAGTCTTGTAAGTTCATCTGCTTTACAGCTACGTTCAATAGTGCTGTGCCCTAGCACCCACACGAGATGAATACTGTTCTGCGCAGTCAACTCATTAAGAGATTTGCTGCAGTCAGTAATGGTTCTTGCTCGACTCGGACAGGAGTCCAGCGTTTTTAGAGCTGCTTGGCTGTCTTAGTATGGTTTCCTCTAAACCTAGACGATTCTAAAACGTTGCCTTCTGGATGGCAGCGACTTTTGCCTGGTAAACACTAGAGTAATCCGGTAGTCTAAATAAGGCCTTAATATTCATTTCTGGAATGTATACGCTACCACCGATTCTGTTCTACAGTTTCGAGCCGTCTGTGAAGATACTCAATGATTTTTCTATTTTTTTTCCTGCTGCTGTGCTGCTTAATTTTTTCGGGAAGGAATGCGAACATCGAAATTCATATTGAAGCCCAGTATAGGGATACAAGCTCTGTATCCTTTTAGGATTGTTGTCCAATTCTTCCAATAGGCACAGAAGCTTTCTATCCAATATTCTATCCAATTTGGGAGAGATTAACTTTGGTGACTTGTACCTACTTGAAAATAATATAAGCCCAGTCTTAGTGGGGTTTACTCTTAAGCCAGATGAGTCTGCACAACTAGAAATATGCTAAAGTGATGTTTTCATTAGATCACAGAGTGTTTGTGGGAATCTGCCGTTTATTATCATTGCTACGTCATCAGCATGAGCTGTACCACGATAGCCACTCTCTTAAGCATCTTCTCGATCACTCATAGGACTCATCGGACTGGGCATAGCACTCCCTCTTTGGAGGTGCAGCTTACTAAGCACTCGAATTCTTAAGAAAAAGCTGAATGACAAGTTTCGTAATGTTTTCACTAAAATAATAATTCATTGTCATTCAACATACTCCTTGACTCTGAGCATGATATTATATAAACGGAATCTCAACTGTATGGACTTACTTTGCTTATTTTGTAAAAATCTTTTTACGTCATCAGAACTCGTCCATGTTTCTTTACATTTTCCTTGACAATGGTCCAATATCTCTCTATCGGTCGAAGTTCTGAGGAGTTTCTTTGGCTCTCGTCTTTTGCAACAATATTACCTCGCTTTCTTCTAACAGAACCAGAGTGGAACGGGCGTAGTGTGCAATATTGTTGACACATTGTGTTTTTTTGTAAAATGGTATAAGTTATAGACGCTTCTTCTGGCAATTTTTTTTTTTTTTTTCATTTTGGCGAAAATTATGCATTTCTTAAGCCACCTGAGCAAATAGTCAGTTAGATAGGTACTTTTTCGCCAAATTTTTTCATTCCAATCATTAACAGTGATAGTCGACAGTCACCTTTCACTTTTGTATAAAATTGGAGATGTTCCTAAATCCATTTTAATGTTGATTTCGTCATTCATTTCAACACACTCAACAGAGTCTTTAAGCACTGCACTTCTTCACATTTTTTGAGTACTGAAATACCTTTGTTTCAAGATTCGGCTGCCTTGGACCATTTTCTCTTCTACATTTCGACAAATCTTTAAGAGAACAGTGGTCGCCGTACTTGATGTAAATACTTTTTACAGCATTTGTACTAATCTTGAAGCGAATGTTCTTTTTCAGTGCAGTAATTGTGCAGAATTTGCTTACGCACATACTCTTCGATGCAAGGCATCGCGAAAAGTTGAATAGGAACTTCAAAAACAAACAATAAAACAATTAAAAATAGATTTGCTCATGCTTTGTAACGATACTTTTCGTATTGCAAATAAGCGTCTGTACAGTTTCTTTTCGGTACAGTAATTAAGTTATGAAATTTTAAGTTAAACTTGTAACAGTGCGGCACCTAGAGAGTCTATATCGCATGTTTGGTTTCTCTAAATCTGCTCTAGTCAGAGATTTTTTTCAGTACGACAGACATACAGACGGTGTGCACGTAGGACGGACATGGCTAAATCGATGCTGATCACGAATATTTATACTTTATGGAGACTCCGATGCTCATACATTATGAGAGTTAAACAAACCCAAAGCTGTTTTTAAATATTTTGTGTGCAGGGTATAAGAATAAGTATATATTTCGTATTTTAATGTTTGTTATTGGGGTATATCAATAAATAATATTTAATGTTTAATTAACCCGCGTCTACATTTAAAGAAAGTTCAGGACCATTATATTCCGATCGTATATCTTTCCACTACAGGTATGGATTGTGCCTTATTAAAAATTGCAGATAGTTAGTTATGAAAGTGCGGATTAACAAAAAAAAAAAAAAAACAAATAAAATTTCACACAAAAACTGTCTTGTATTACACTTTCCTCTCTTGTACTATTTTCTTATTCCAAAAATATGCATGTAGAATTTGATCAATGACGTAGTTGCATATGTACATACTATAAATGTATACATATGTAGGTAGTTAAAACTTATGTTTTATTTTTTTTTTGCGTGTAGTCTGCTAACGGAGTGGCAGCTAAAGTGCGAAAGCGACGGATGTGACAAACAAGTGAATAGAAAGACTGCTCTGTTTGTTTTGCTCATTTGCCTTGTATTTTTATACAGTATGGTCGTTGCTTGTATTGCACCAGCGCACCATCGAGACAACCACAACATACAACTGGTTGAAACATTTTGTATTCGTATGTTATAACCAAGTGCAAAGAAGAATGTAGAATTTGTGAGTATTTGCCAAACGATTATTTTGCCTTTTAGCCATACATAGACATACCTACAACATAACTTTCTATTTTGTTTGTTAGGTGGTTGCCTAGACCAAACGAAATTGCAATATACAACAATTGAAACATAAACCTTAGAAATGATGTACTTAGTTCTATATTTCTATTGTGAACAGAATGGGGTAGATATTATTCGCAATGCTCATCATACTAAACTTTTGGTTTATACTGTTTATAAAACACCTTATAACGGGTGATTCATTTAGATGATTTTTTTTTTCACAGATCACGTGTGACTGGTTTCATACTGTCAACTTATTTTTGTTCAGTATTGTTTGCTAATTCATCATGAAAAGACTGACAGCTCTATTACGATGATTCTCGCACTTAAAACAACATACACGGCATGATCTAGAAATAACAGAACTTTTTAGTTATAATATAAAATAAGCATGGTATTATGTTACAAAGCTAATATTTATTCAAAATACGATCCATTTAACTCAATACAACGTTTGGAATGCTCAACAAATTTATCCATAGACTTTTTAGACTCGCTCTTTGGGATGTTCTTTAGCACCTGTGTCACGGCTGCTTGTATAGCTGGAATGTCTTCGTAAAAAGCTCTTTTCATTGCAGTTTTTATTTTTGGGAAGAGAAAATAATAGCTTCGTTTATAGATCAGGCAAATGCGGAGGGTGGTCGATGAGACAAATGTTTTTTTTTTTTTTTTATTAAAGATTCATTGACTTTTTTGGTCTTGTGAGGAATATTCGGGCCTATAACACGTAGAACTCTCGACCACAAACGATGTAAAACTCGTAAATAATAGTCTCCATTGACAGTTTGACCTTCTGGAACAAATTGCGTGTGAACAATACCCTTGGAATCATAGAAAGTTATCAACATTGTCTTGATTCTTGACTTCTGCAGACAAAATTTTGTATGGTGTGCAGCATCGAACTTTCGCGCCCAATATTGCCAATTCCATCCGCAAATTTGAGTCTCAGTGTTAGTTATTGTATGATACGCAGCCGAAAAGACCACAACGAGTCCGTAGTGCGGAGAATATGGCGGCTGAAGCGGAGAGTGTGGCTGAAGACCATGATCAATCGATTCGAGGCCGTGCGTAGCATCTTGATCTTGGTCATATGGATAAACTTGACAATTTTCGAATTGGTTCAAAGGCTTAAAAAATCCGCCATCTATGCTTTTATTACAGTCACTGGGCTCTTCAACAGCTTAATGAAGTTAACATGAAGGCACATTTCTAACTGAATGGATACGTCAGTGAACAAAATTTCCGCATTTGGGCTGTTGAGCAACCCGAAAAGATTCTCGAAGTACCGTTGCATCCAGAAAAATCGTCTTTGTCCATAAGCCGGTATGGCGCGTTACTCGTGAGATACCGTTAGCAATGCTGGAAAGAGTGACCGAATAGGCCACCTACAGCATAGTCGCGGCGAACATTTGAATGCAATTGTCTTTAAAAAGTAAATGTCAGAGATTGTTCTTTTGGGTCATAATAAATAGTATTTCGAAAAATAAAAAAACGTCTAAATGAATCACCCGTTATAAATAGAAAATATACAAGGAAAAATCACAGCTTGCCTTTAAAATGAAAAACTAAATTTAACAAAGCACTCGCGAAATTCGTCACAATCCCCAGATACACATTCCAAAGCAATCCCAACGGTTAAAAAACAGTAGCACTACACATAGATGCACATAACACAGAAACTCAGTGAGAACTAGTAAAAAGTTGTGAAATATTTTATCTGTTTAAAGAACGCAAAAAAACAAAAAAAAAAAAAATAATAATAATAATAATAAAAGATAGAAATAAAATGGACAGAAGTTTGTGTGACTTTTTGGAGTGATTACTTTTGGGCCGGAATATGTTCGTCGCCACATTTCTGAAATATTTCAGTAGAGGACATCCAAACAAACAGATACAGATACAGATACAGATACATACAAATGCAGATAAACAAACCGTTTCAAATTATATCATTTAAACTTTATGTAGTTGTTAGGAACTGCGGTGTTACAGTCGGCCAGCTGCAGCTCTAAAATGAAATTTCCGTCCATTTATTTCAATGTGGATGCCATATTGTAGTTCAGAGTGAACTATGAAGTAGGAAAACATGGGCTGCACATTGCTAGGTTCGACATAATTCGCCAGGCCGTTTGAATGTAAGGAAGGTGTTGCCCTCGTTGAGGCTTTTTTTTTTGTTTTGTGCTGGACAGCATCAGCAACAGCAACAGCAGCAACAACAACAGAAGCAGCAACAGCAACAGCAACAGCAGCTGTAGATTGTTTGACCAACTGTCCGTCTGTCTATTCGTCTGTCGGTATGTCTGTCTGTCTGTCTGTCTGTCTGAATGCCTGTCTGTTTGCCTATCCACTTGTATCTTTTCATCTGTGCCTGTGGAGTTAGTGGTTTGAATGTTGTTGATAGAGAAATGAGCAGAATGCCAGCAAATGGACTATACTTGTATTTATACAGCAGTCAAAATGTTGCACATCAACTAAATTGCACTGGACGAACGTGACACTTACAAATAATCGTTCACTCTGCGGCTGGTGAACAGCGTTGACCAAATTTTGACCAACACACAGAATTGATATGGCCAACAAAATATGAATGCGTACATGTTTCGTAATGAAAAATTCTTTGGATAGATGTTTATATATAAGTCGGCATAGAATGTTTGATGGGTATGCTGACGGCAGAGACGTAGATACGAGGGCAATTTGATAAGTCAGTGACATTTTGAATTTCGAATTATATTGATTTGAGGTTGGTTTACCTGAAGTACACAATCTGCTACATTAAGTTTGTGTTTGACTTTTTGACATATGACATTGAAAGTAGACATGAAAGGCAGACAGACGGACAGGAAGTAGGTTAGTGCCGAAATTGAACGTAGTATACTTTTGCGGGGAGTGCGGCCGAGGGTCATCGAATCTTAGTGGAAAAAGTACGAGACACGAGCAATGGTACAATGTATTTGTGTGAGGCGACTATCCAAAAGAAGCCACAATATCGAAATTCTAGCTGATATTGACTTAACTTAAAATGGTTTTTATACAAAACTGGGCGCTGGGCATATCAATATGGATACTCCATTAACTTGTGATCAAAAGAAGTTTAGGTACCGATATCTATCAACTATGAGATGGACAGACATACATGCCTAGCATACATACTTTCTGGGGTCTACGATCACAAGACTTACTACTCTTTAACATAGAATCTTTTAACGCTTGTCTTTGGTATTTAATTGTTAAACGTAAAAATGTTAACTTCGGTTGAATCGAATGCCAATCACCTGAAATTTTAAATCGTATTGTAAAACATAAACGTGATGTTGGTTTGTATGGGGTAACCTGAAAAAGTGGGCGGGACACGCATATTTGTATATGTGTGTGAAGGAGAAGTTCACAAGGAACCACCACATCGAGTTCGAAGCTTAAAAAGTTTTTCATGGAAAAGCGCAAAATGGGCCGTCGGTTTGTATGAGTGCTACCCCAAAAATGGGCAGGACACGCCATTAAGAACATGTTTGTATATAAAGCGGTAGTACATAAAAAGCCACCACATCGAATTTCAAGCTAATATTGATTTAAATAAAGAAGTTTTTCATACAAAAACTCAAAAGCGGGTGGCGTGTTTGTATGTGGGCTACCCCTAAAAGTGGGAGTGGCTGATTCATTTTGATACTCTATTTGACTGCAATAAAAAGAATTCTAGGATCCGGTTAACGACTGGATAACATAAAAATTTCCAATAAATGCCTAACAACATCCAGACGGACAGGAAGACGGAAATAGATAGATTAACTTGTCACGGTAAGCTGATCAAAAATTGTATCGTAACTCAGCATTTTTTAATTTTTATGAAAATTAAGCGAAAAAAAATTTGTTTGTAATGAACAAAAAAGTTTGGGGGGGGGGGGGACGTTCACCAGTTATAACGCCCCCCCTTCTCGTTGCAGACAGTATGAAATAGTATCAGTTTATCTGAAAGTTTGTAACGCATTAAAGGAGGCATAAAGGATATATATATTCTTGATCAGGTTAACGATTCGAGTCGATCTAGCTGTGTCCGCATGTCCGTCCGGATGTTGTTTTGGGGACAAATTTTTATACTATCAACATGTAAATTCGCACATAGACTTCTTTGTATTGCAGTCAAATAGAGAATCAATATTGGGGTAGCCCCCATAGAAACCACCAGCTCACTATTGACATTTTGTATGAAAAGCTTGTTTATTGTAGCCAATATAAACTTAATAAATTATATGGTAGCTTCTAGTGGACGGACGCTTTACATAAACATCAATGGGTGTCACATCCCACTTTTTGGGGTAGCGCCCATTAAAAACCTATTACCCGGTTTTGTGTTTGTGTACAAATAAACTTCTTTATCTAAGTTAATATTAGCTTGAAATTGATATGGTGGGTTTTTTGCTCCATACACATTTATTAATGAACATGTTCCACCCACTTTTTGGGGTAGCCCCCATACAAACCCATCGTCCACTTTTATGCATACCGTGATCGATATTGTGGCTTCTTGTGGACCGCCCACTTTTTGAGGTAATCCCTATACAACGGAATTTTCAGAAATCTGAATGCAAGACAATTTTCTAAAGAAAATTTCAACAAAAATTAAAGATTTTCATTGTGCGTATAACCATTTTGTTGAATTCATTCTACAAACAACTATGGAAATGTTTACTAGGCGCTTATATGCCTAATGTATCTGCATGCGTCCTTGTTATTAACTGACTAGAACAACTGCTGAAGCAAGTATGCCTAATGTAATATGTAGATACTTACATACATACTTACATACAAACATATGTGTATCTGTTCCATTCTCTTTTTTTCTTATATATTTTGCGTGCGCTGGTCTATCTCTTTCTCACCATTTGCATCTGCATCTGCATCTGCATCTGGATCTGCATGTGCATTTATATTGAATTTCAAATTGTGTCCGTTTGCAAATCAAATTACAGTGAAATGCTCCAAACCAACTAAGTATGTAGGAGCATATATGAATGCATGTAGGTTGTTGTTCTAACGCCCCTCAAACTGCTAAATACTACATACATACGTACATAGAGTTAGAGTACATAGATACGCACACACAAACGCACAAACAGACATACACTTTATACTAGTACATTCGATGCAATTCGATTCAGAGGCAGTGATGGCAGCGGCGACATTTTCGCATTTACACTCAAGGTTAGTTTGCTTCAGAGGAGGTGAGTTGTAAAGTCGGTGTGAGGCAGTTAGCTGCACTGCAATCACTTGACTATTCTGTGCTGAGTTGGCATTTTCGGTTTAGAGATGATCGTGATTTGTAAATTGTTTGGATAATTGCTAGAAAATCATAAGAATGAATGCGTCACTAGGCTCAGGAAAGCCTAAAGTTACTTCTGTTCAAAATCTACACTGAATTTCGCATTTCAACGAACCTCGCAGCTTGAGATATTGTGAAAAAAATCTATTCTCCTGGTCAACAATTAGACATGCTGTCAGATGGTTCGTTCGAAATACTCAGTAAAGAATTTACTGTTTGCTGCGAAACTCTAAATTTTTTTACTGAATTTTTTACTGAAAGACTTTCTCTGTACCTACGCTGAACATATTTTACAATGACCGTGCCACGCCCGCTTTTAGGCGTAGTTCCATTACAAACATTGGCGTTGTGCTTTCAGTTTTTGTATGCAAACTTTTTATTACAGTCAACATCAACTTGAAAATCAACTTCATATACATATTAATGGGTGTGTTCCGCCCACTTTTGGGGGCTCCTCCCATACAAACTCATCGCTCAGTTTTTATACCTTGCAAATTTAACTTTAAATTTGATATGGTAGCTTTTCGTGGACGGATACTTCACATGGTTAATAATGGGCGCATTCTGCCCACTACCAAGGTTTTATAGATAAAATTTATCACTGCAGCTTTAAAAGACTTTACAGTAATTTGTCATATACTTTTGTAGAGTACTGAAGCTTCGGTTCTACCGAAGTTAACGTTTGCTCTATGCTCTATTTCTATTTTTAAATTTTTATTTGAGGCGGTTCGATTTTGCAGAACGTGACACGAAGTTATTACAAGCTTGCGCTGCATACCTTTTCGCTAGCTAACGAAAAGTAGTTAAAGAATCGCTAGTGCCTTGGGATTTCCAGTCACCGGTTGAAAAACAGGGAAATAACTGAATACGCACACATGCACGTGTTAATATGATGTCAGTATAATACAAGGAAGATACAACGTTAGACAAACACAAAAAGTAGTTATTTAAACTAGTTGCGTATTATAAACTACCGTGGAAAGCGCATTTAAGCCAAACTGCGTGTCCGTTATGTTAAATTTCTTCACGTACTTGCTCATCTCTAATTCAAATGCTGCTATTGCCACTGCTGCTATCTCTTTCGCTGTTGTTGTCATTACGCTCATTTGCATTAATCGCATGGCTATGGGGAAAATGAGATTAGCGTTTAATGTCCTTAAGCCTTTGGCCACGTACCGAGCCAAGTGAGTAAATGCACAACAAGCGGCATTCATGTACGGATGCGCTTCAAAGCGTGCTGACAGAAAATTTAATATGTTAATTGTGAATTATCAATGGTTTTCTAATTAAAATCATTCACAATGAAATCATATAACTGTATAAACTAAAAAACAATAGAAAACATGCAAGCATTCATGAATCGAAGAATGTTTCAACTGCGCTTTAAAAAAGTATTAGACCAGGAAATGCTTTAAAATTTACAAACACAAAAAAAAAAAATGGAAATAAACAGCTGCTGATTCGATTACGCACACAAAATACATACGAGTACAAGTCAATACGTTATAAGGCTTTTAAATTGAAGTAGTATATAGTTCGAACAAGCTGAGAGCATTCGATTCACTTTGCAGATACAAACACCAATAAACAGGGATGGAGATGAACAAAAAAAAAAAAAAAAACAAGAAACAAGAAACAAGAAACAAGAAACAACAAGGAAGCAAATGAAAGCAAATGGAAGAAAATAAGGATAATAAAATAGGCGCAGACATGTGTAGAAGAGCACCCCTTACGCATATAGAAACATGTACTATATACCCGCATACATACCATATAAATCGTACATATCGCGCATACGTCCCGTGGTCGACTTCATTTTCAATAATAAATAGTAGTGTTGAAATTGAAAAGGCAGCAGACAAAATACAAAATACAAGTGATAAAAAAATGGCGAGTAAACATTAAAAAAATTTAAGAATGCTATAGTCGAATTGCCCGAACATCTTACACCCTGCATTATACAAATCAAACCACAATCAATTAAAATCCTATTGTTAAACACTAACCTGTGAAGTGGATTTCTATGAGGGCTACGGACTAAAATCATTCATACAAGAAAAGATCAGTGGGTGATGGGTTTATATAGAAGCAAGCCCCCCCAAAAAAAAAAAGTGAAGCGTCCATATGCAACTGTAACAAATTTCAAGCTGACATTGATTTAAAATTCAAAAGTGAGCGGTGTGTTTCTATAGGATATGCCACGCATATAAACTCGAAAACCAAAATAACCAGCCAAATATCTAAAATCATTTATGAGAAAACAAAAAAAACTACATTAAATTGTGAAAGAAATTTAATTACGAAATCATTTACGTTAGGAGACCTCTCATCAAAGAATCGGCAAGACTTTCTGTCGCACCAATGTCTTGAAATGTCTTTATTGAAGACACAAGATGTTTCTTCATCAATTTGACAACCAAACAGCTGACCGTTGTTTGTTCTTGTTTACTTTTGTATTTGCTAAAGGCCTGGTCAGACGGTCTCATATTTACGTGTCAGATTGCTACGATGGTCACACCACATAGTGTGACCATGCCAAAATCTATGTCATCAGCAATGTCGCGCGACACTTCTGGAAATAGCTCCGTTTCTATTTGATGTTAGATTTCCGAGTCATTATTTCCGAGTCACTGTTGTGAATTGTGGGCAAGAGTAGTGATCAGTATTTTTAAACACTCAAATTAAAAATCGGCTGTTTTAATTTTCACTCACACTTGGTTGGTCGCAGCAACCATTTCCGACACCAAATGCTACGCGCACATAATATTTTTATGTGATATATTGACATTTGCAAGCAACACAAGTCAGATAACATAGCAAGTAAATATAAGACCGTCTGACCAGGCCTTAAGTAACGCTATGAAAATGAACGACGTAAAATAGTCGCTGTGAGTTCAAACAAATGAAATACCGCTACTCATACAAGTAAATAAGTATGATCTCGTTACGGCCACATTGTGTATGCTGCTTCTGTTTATAAAAACTTTTCAAACTAACTTTCCAGTCAACATATTTGAGGGAATAAGGCGAATAAAAACATACATACATACATACATACATACATACATACATACATACATACATACATACATACAGACAGACAGATGGATATGGTTGAAACTACTGCCCTTGTCGAGCTAATTATGAATACATAGAGTGTATATGTTTATGTTCATGATCAACACGACAAGACGAGTGTATCTAGTCATGTCCGTCTGTCTGCGTCTATGTCCGCGATTTATTCACTAGAAGATATAGCTATGGTACTATACCTCCTACACTATACTTTTGTATTTATTTTGTTGTATCGAACATGTTTGAATTAAAGCAATTATATTTCAAATATTAATATGTATCCACAATTAATAATTGCTCATATTTTATATATAGTACCATTGTATTAGTAAACATTTGACGTCAACTGTACAGCATTGTAATTAACCAGAAATCAAAAGTCAAAAGATCTGGAAAATTCGGTGCTGGGCGAATTGCCAGAAATTGCAATAAAGTTACTAATTATTTTAGCAGTGTGATGTAAAAAGTAGCGTAGCAGTTGGTCTGTTTTTGTGGTTTTCTATGGTTTCAAGGCATTTAAATCCAGTTGCTCATTAAGAATGTCAATCTTGTGGATTCTTGTCAACTTTAGCTTTTACCAGCACCACATTCCTCTCGTTGTACGAAGAATGTGGCCGACCTTCTCGAGGCTCGTATTCTATTCAGTCGCAAATCTTCGAAAGCAGTTTAAGGCTGACGTCAGAGTTCGGGACAGTAGCGATACGAAGCGTGCAGCGGGAGTATTTCATGCTCTAAGCAATGTTAGAGAATGTCAGAGTGATGCGAAACGATAAGAACAAAGCAAAAACCAATGCAAGTAGTTTCAAAACTGCTTTCTCGCTTCGTTCTCACCTCGCTCTCGCTTTGCTCTCTCGTTTTATCGCTTGCACTCGCTTCTGTTTTGTTTGCACTCTGATACCTTTTGAGCGATCACATAAGAAAGTACAAGCAGTGGTTTGGAGTGCACTCTGACGACAGCCTTAAGACGGTGGGCGCCGAAAGCCGTAAAGAATTGTATAACGATTTTTTTGCTGTATTGGTGGTGGCATTTCTTCCGAGCTTGCATCAGTACTTCTCGTCTTTATGTCAACTGATTTTTCTGATTTAAAAATTTAAAATTTCGCAAGACAATTGTAAAGCGTCGAAAATTTTTAGATTTTTTTGAAAACAAATAAAATACCAGCAACTAACCGGATTTTTGTTACTCGTCTCTCGTCTCTCGTTTTCATGATCAGCGTGACAAGGTGAGTCGTTTTAGCTATGTGCGTCTGTCCGGTTGTCCGTCTGTATAATTCCTTAATATAAAATAATTGAGCGTTTTAGTTACTTATTTCTAATAAATATATAATGCTGCACACACATTTAATTCGTAGCGTATACGAACTGCTGATATAGGAACGTTCACACCATTCCATTATATCACGTAACCCCGTGTGATGTGCACACTGAAAGCTTCCATTTCAACTCAATCCAAAAGCAGCCAATCCACCACCTCCACCCAACGTTCTAAGCCCACTGCTGTTGCCGCCGATGCTGTTGACGATGCTATCGATGAACACCGAAAAGGCATTAAAAAGGCATATGGAGCACAATTTGCGTACCAAAATCGTGTAAATCTGTTTTGCAAAGTCAGAAAAAATAAGAAAACAAATGAAACACACACATAAAATTTTTCATTTTGGATTGCTTGGGAGACTTTTTTTTTCTCTTCATTTTACTGTAAAACATTTTGGCGCCTTTTGCTCTTTGATATGTTGTCTGCTTACAGCGTGTTAACATGCAAAATAAACATTATTTCAAGTTTAAGTTTATTTATTTTATTTATATATTTTATGGGGGAAATAAATATGCGACATATTTCACAATATCTAAAAGCAAAATGCAATGAAACTAAAGCTAAATAGGCAATAGTCTTGATATAATTCAAAAGTAGCTACAAGATACAATAAATTTTACAACACTTTACAAGCGTTCCGTACAAGCGTACTTTTATGCCGTAAACGTGTATTTGTATTTACGCGTGCCTATGTAAATATGTTTGCATGTAATGCAATTGTGTAATTTAGCATGACTTCCTATATCCGCTAAACGCAATCGAAGGGAAAAGCTAAACTAAACAAAATGCAACTAAAATCAAATCGAATCGAATCGAATCGAATACTATAACAATTCGTTTGAGCGAAAACGCACTTCCTGTATACATTTAGCTATAACTACTTGCGTGCAATTGAGTAAACTTTAAATGCTAAAAAATATAAAAAAAAATTTTTTTTTAACAATTTCTAGAGCATTTAGAGCAGTGCAGTATACTCGACTTAAATGTAAACTATCTTAAGTAAACTAGAAAAAAATTTCGCTATGTAGTATACATTTTGACTGCAAGAATATAGGCACGCGCCAATACAAACCGATCAACTGAATATAAAAAAACAAAGACATTTTTAGCTGCAAGCCCCACAAAGAGGGCGGTTGGTACTTATGAAGACTTACTCTAAAACTGGGCATGATACGCCCATTAATAAATACATGGTTGGATCTAAAAATAAACGAACTTTTTAGTTAATAAATAGAACAAGCCTGGTATTATGTTTCAAAGCTAAAATTTATTAAAAATACGATTCATTTAACTCAATACTCGTACAACGTTTGGAACACTCAACCAATTTATCCATAGAATTTTTAAACTCGCTTTTTGGGATGTTCTTTAGCACCTGTGTCACGGCTGCGTGTATGGCTGGAATGTCATCGTAAATCCATTTATTGCGGTTTTATATTTTGGGAAGAGAAAATAATCGCACGGTGATAGATCAGGCGAGTACGGAGGTTGGTCGATGAGACAAATCTGTTTTTGCATCAAAATTCCATTGACTACACGAGCGATTTTTTGATCATCATTGGAACAAAACGTGCACACACCTTTCTTTTACCCAAATCTTTTGCAGTTAATATTTTGTAGATTGTACTGTAAGATGAATTGAATTCTTTTGCCAGCATTCTCACAGTGAAATTTGCATCGTTAGCGATTATTTCACTTACTTTTTCCACTAACTCAGCACGATTAGATGCTTCGGGTCATACAGGTCTTGTATCATCATTTAAATCATCACGACCGTTTGCAAATCGTGTAAACCATGTGTAAACTTGAGTACGACTCATACAATCAGCAACATAAACTTTCTTTAACAATTCGTAAGTCTCAGCAAATTTTTTACCGAGTTTAAAACGAAATTTGATATTTGCTTTTTGTTCCATTATGTTTTTACGACATAACTACAAAAACTGCTGTTATTAAAACGTGTGTCATCTTGTAACCTGTCAAACGATTAGCATGAACTTAGCTACGTGCGAAAGAAGCAAAATGTACCTTTCTAACACTGCCTACATTTAATAGGTGGCGCTACGTGCTCTACGATTTAAATTAAAAGTTCGGTTATTTTTAGATTCACCTTGTGTGTGATAAAGGAAGAATAAATATCAAGTTTCCTTTTGACTGTAATGAAGAAGAAAATTATGAAAATAAATATGTTTGGTGTTAATTTTTTGAACTTTCATTCTTAAAATTGGATTCTTAAAATTAGACCGAAGTGAGCCCATCAAATAAGAATGATATACTTAAAACGAATTTAAAACCTTAATTTATGACTAAAGAAAAAAAAAACTTATATTAATATTCTATAATCTTAAAATGAAAATTGTTGGTCTTAAAAATAAGAATTTTCGACTTGTTTGTAGCGTTCTTAATTCAAGACCATTATTTTTGTTTTGAGCCTAACACAGTATAACCTATTTCAAGGCCATTTTCGTGATTTTAGATCGTTCGTTTATTAGTGTATGTAGGAATAATTTTTTGTATATTATTGCGTTTATGTTTTGGTTGCTATTGCCATTTCACTGGGAACCAATCACAGCATTCACAAACAGACAGACAGTTACGCAAGTAATAGAGAGGCGCAAACAAAGTAAAATGTCAGTAGGCCCAATTTTCTATCACTTTTCTATTCAGTAATGAGGCTCACTTCTGCCTTAGTGACTAGTGTTCCACCAGCTGCAAATGCTAAAGTCATATGACACGATTTCTTATTTCCTAAAGTATGTAAACATCTGACAGCCTTTGGTTTCAACAAAATGGCGCCGCATGCCAACCTTCTGAAGCAACCATCAACTTATTGAGAGAATAGATCCATTGCCTGGCCCGCATAGTCGTATGATAGGACATACTTAAAATCGTTGGAGGTTGGGGTTTCTCATAGTATAGCAAAAGATATGTACACGGTAAACTGAACAATTATATAAATTTCGTGTAGTGCAGGGTATTAGCTATATATACTAGTGAACCAAAATCTTTGGAACACTTGATTTATGTTGTATTTGTTGAATGTTTTTTTTGCGTTTTCCTAATTTTTTTCTTCTTTTCGCTGCGTCATCGTCGGGACGCCGTGTACTCGTCATCTTCATCTTCATCGTCATTGAAGTTCTGGTTTTTGTTGTTGTTGTTGTTGTTGGTAGTTCTGAAATGCAAAATAAATTGAAAAATTGAAAAAGCAATTCATCGTGTTGAGCACGTACATTGCGAGTGAATGAGATGGAACACAGCAGAACTTAGTTTGTTCGTTCATTTGTTCGGGCGTCCATCCATTCATCCATCCATCCATCCAACCCTCCGTCCAACCATCCGCTTACATTTGCAAAAGTTTCTGTAGCATGATGTGTTGTAGGGAACGGATTTTACGGCGGTGTTACATAGCCGCCTTTCGCCATCACTCATACGGCAGGTGCGCACTCATTCGCTTGGCGTTTTGAGCGTTTTGGACGTATTTGATGCGCGCAATCCGCGCCAAGCGCTGCCGTACCGTACGTAATATGGAACTGCGGGCTGCCATCGCCATCGATTGATAACTGCCATTTGCCCCTTTCCAATACGGCAGCCATCCATGAGAGTATTTTGAAAGTTTCACATGAAGTTGGAGTTTGAGTTTGAGTTTCGTTTGTGGTGTCATCACGTTTAGGAAATGCAATAAAATCCAATTGGAAAGCTTCAAGGTTTATTCTTCTTTAAGTACGTTTTTGTAATTTATCACGGCGTTGTCATTGTTACCTTGGCCACTTACCACTTGCCACATTTGTAGCAGCACTTGTGTGCTATTCGATATGACATTGAAGTTTGCCACTTAAGTACGGACACATTTCCCGTTATGCTGTAAATATGAATGAAAGGTATTATTGTGGATGCGTAAACGTTTTGTATTTTTATGTTATATGAATTTCTACTCTATGGTTTACAGAGTGGAATTTAACTTTTTAATACGTTATAAATTTTAAAATTGGCTTTCAAGCGTTTATCGATCAAACATAATTGGCTTGTTTGGATTTTATTTACCAATCTGAAAAATAATGACTCTCATAAAAAATTTTATATTACTATCGTATAGTAAAAATATTATAGAGAACCGGTTAAGCTATACAACACTGTATATGCACAATTATTGGTTTGTGTGGCAGCAGTTTGTTAAATTAAGTTTAATGAGAGCGAATAAAAAAATCAGCGATTTTTTCAATTTGAAAAGCTATAAGCCAGACCAAGAATGGGCTTGTGAAATACTATTGAGCCAGTCACTATTTCAATTTCAATGGTACAGAAGTGGTTTACTGAATAGCGCTGTGATTTTCCTAGCAAACATTCCAAAAATACCTGAAAACAAAAAAAAAAAATTTATCTTCAGGGGAACTAAAGCTTAACTACGTTTAAAATGAAATATTAAATCATAGCGCATTATTATACGACGTTTGCCTTGGCAACCCTAAGCGTTGTTAGATCCCAGCTAACATTTCCATTGAAAACTTTGTAATTGATTGCCATTCACTTGGAAATACTCAAAAAAACGGCCCAAGCAGCTCACAAAATCCGTTAGGCTAGCCTCTGAACATTCATTTCGAAGTGAGCAAATGGTGAGAACACAACCCGCTCCCCTTTATAAGGGGTTTGATTCACACCACTGCGAAACTTTCAGACAGAGGAAGCCTCGTATATGATCTACCTTTGAGGACGACCCTCGGAACAAAGTTCGTGAGCGCGACCGAGCACTCGTTGGAAATTAATACCAATTATGGAACGACCACTGCATAATTATTATTAATAAAAGAAGGATACACAAAATTTTGGGGTGATCTGGTAGGCAAAAGCATGCATCTGCCCTTGAAAATTAGGTACTTTCTGATAGCCACTTTCATTGCCTATTGATTGATACCTTGTTGAGCAAAATCCATTCAATAATTTTTCCAGCAGATTATCGAAGGTAAAGAGGTATCCTGTGTACAAATGGTCGTCAAAGGGATAATGGTCTCGATCGGACTTTTCAGTTACTTATTGCGGGTATAATATAGAGCACGTTGGCCTTCAGGTCTTGCAGGTTCCTTGAACGGTTGATAAGCAGCATTTCAAAAATCCCCACAGCAAAAATCGCATGGCGATAAAAACGGCAGATGATGACGGCGATGTGTCAGACCTGCCACAAAAACGAAGAACATTCAGTAGTAGCAACGGATGACGAAACACGCGCTGGAGAAACGACGCTCTCAACAAAAAATAACGACGTAAAGACGCAACGACGCGAAGCAGAAAATTTAATAATAATATTTGCCAATGTGTATCATTAGTTTATTGGCTTCAGACCAAAGAGGTCGACCAGTGACCAAATTTTCATTTTACGCCAAATACTAAAAAAGAACCGTGAGTACAACAAAGACACACAGGGCGTTCTCGGAGATTGAGAAACAGTCACGTCTGATGGGCCCAGCGGTGAACGAGGACAAGACTTGATTTCCTCTCGCAGACCACTAGCGCGTCAGGCACGATCTGTGGATATGGAGAATTTCAACTTCAATGTTGTAGAAAACTTCGTCTATCTGGGAACGCAAATTACCAGCGACAACAACGCCAGCCGAGAGATCAGACGAAGAATCTCGCTTGCTAATCGCTGATACTTTGGGATACAGCGTCTTTAGGAGTGTTCGAGAAAATGATTCTTCGTACGATTTTTGGTCTCCTTAGAGTTGTCGTCGAGATAAGGACCCGTATGAACCTCGAGCTGTATGAGCTCGTTTGATGAGGTTACCATAGTCCAGCGCATTAAATCCCAGCGGCTGCATTAGGCTGGTCACCTCATCCGGATGAACCCCGAAGCTTCAGCACTAAAGATTTTATTTTTAATAATACTACTATTAACTAGTCCAAATATTTTCGAAGAATGCCTGAATTTTTATTTTTGTTGTTTTATATCATATGATTATAACAAAATGTATCTTAATCTTTAGAAGAAATGTATATTGTATAAAATATTGTCATTCCATGATGCTCGTCCTTGTCACTGACAGCGCCGTAGAAGTTGCTGCCGTTGCATCCAGTGCCGCATTGCTCTCTTCCACGAGGAAATGTTCGCTAAACATTTGATCGACACCGAATGTAACGCGTACCTGTTCCAGCAGCTTGTGATTGTAACCACGTGAGAGCAACTTCTGTTCCGTCTGTGCAATAAGATCCCGTATATATTTAAGAACGTTAGTACGCTCGGTTACTTGATTAGTAACGAACTTATGACGGAAACCTATCTTGGCCTTCTTGATTTTGTTGTTGTAGCGCGATTTACGACAGGATTCAGCACGTTGTCGTTGCAGCAATTCGTTAGATTCAATTCCAGTAGACAGACACGTTTCGTTCACTTGCTTCGTTGTTGCAGCAGCACGTCGTTCTACTACAACGGGATTCTCCAATAGCATTTGTTCAACATACCGTTGCTCTTCACTAGCATAATGATCGCGCATCTGTTGCATCTCATGGTTGATCATTTCGTTAATGTGTTCCGGTTTTGTATCCAGTTGCCAGGACATTTGCTCTGCAAAGGCCGAGGCTGTGGTCAATTGATAGAACTTCAAGAGTGTTGGCGTTACGGGAATATTTTTGGCAGCATTTATTAATAGAAGTGCACCAGATTTGGCACCGGTGCTATTGTAGATGCCAGCAAGTGATGCTTTGAAATCCATGGTTCTTTTTACACGATGTTATTTCGTTTCACGTTCGATAGCGTCTGTGTGCGTACTTCATTTAACACACGCTTTTATAGCCCACAGAACGGCTTCGAAATGTTTCGATTTTGAAAATTATCAATAGATTTGCTGCACGGATTTCCATGCTGTGCGATTCTCAGAATTTAGCTACCTGCACACAGACGACACCTTTTTATACATCTAACTCGCTCTTACGCATTTAGACCATTGAACTCTTTGAAATCATTTGGGTATTCTACCTGCTACCGTATGTAACTAGTGCGGAAAAACCAAGCAATTAATATTTTATGAGTTTGATAAATGTAGTTTATGATTCAAATTGCAGGATGTCATTAAATTAAATATGAGGGATTGTCATTGCTTCTGTTCGGCATATTTTTGACTGAAGCATTAAAAAAAAAAATAAATAAAAAATTAATCATTCTAGTTTGTCCGTCTGTCTGTCTAGGGCATATTAATGCAGATTTTATACACGCTACTTATAGTATAGTATGGTATATTAAGTTTTTGCATATGTATGTAACAGACAGAAGGTGGCATGCTGGACTGTCAGTCTGACCGATCCCGGAGACTATAAGAGTTAGAGACTACAATTTTAAACTCTCTTTCGACTATTCTAAACGCTCTTCGCTCTTTATAGTGGATTCTATGTTAAATCCACTATAAAGGGTAGCTCCCATACAGACCTAACCCACTGATGAGTTTTTGTATGTAAATTTTTTCTGTTGTTCAGATCGGAGCACTATACAAATAGCTTTAGACAAGATATAGGGTATTTGAATGTCGAGCAAACTCGACTGCAGCGCTCTCTCGCTTTTTGTTTTGTTTTAAGAACTCGTTTTGAAATTGGGTTAGAAAACTTATGTAATCATAAGCTGATAATAAAACAAGTGCGATAAGATTTTTACTACGGTATATAAACGAAACTAAAATACTCTTCATATGCAGCTAAATATTTACTTTAAATTCAGTCATTATATGACTGCATAATTAGATGCAATCACAGTAAAAATTTGTTACTCTAATTATCTTTGGAAAAAAAGAAAATCCAGAAAGATGTTTCACGTGGTTGTGGAGCCACCTTTCATCTTGCTTATATAGAAAAATGCTGAATTTCGCTTATATTTCATTAGCTATTGCCTATATCTAAATATTGCCTTACCGTTTCGAGAAAATAGTCACTAAATAAAGCTATAAAAATTAATTTTCATATATTTTGTTCGGTAATCCCTTAAATTTTCGCCATTTTTTGACCAAGTGTAACGAATTTTTAGTCCATTTCTTTTTGTTTTCCACACACAAAGCCTAAATGTTACCAGAGTTTTTGGAGAGTTAGTCGTACAATTTTATTAATGTTTATTTTATACGATTTACTTCCCTTCTTACATCGTAGTTTTACCACTGATAGTTTTTTCAGCAATTCCATTTTTTTAACTCGAACGTTATCCAAAATTTTTCCAGAAGATTTTTTTTTTGAATTTTGTATACTAAATTTCTCGAATTTTCGCATACAATTTCGAAGTCAGTAATTATTAACAAGATATAAGCGAAATTATACACATCTATACATCTATACAGATAAATAAAATTAGAGTGTCTGTTTGTAATATTAAAATAACCGCTTTATACTAAATGCATAGGGATGTATACACGGTACATATACCAAAATACATTTTTTTTACAATTTTTGACTGTCTGTCTGTCTGTCTGTCTGTCTGTCTGTCTGTCTGTTTGTTTGGCCTAATCTCTGAAACGGATAAGGAGTAACTTATGCTACTTTTATTTTAGAAGTTTCATTATTTATTTTTATTAATATAAATCTATATATATAAAAAATCTATATATGCATACATATATATTCTACCATGCGAGTTTGCTACTGACTGAGCTGCATTCTCTCTCTCTCTCTCTCTCTCTCTCTCTCTTTCTCTCTTCTTTGGCGTTGTCGGCATCAAACACAATAACAATAACAACAACAGCAACAGCAGCCACAAGTACCGTATATGACGCACGTATATGACCGTATACAGCAACAACAACAACAACAACAAATATCGTATATGACGATAGAGTAGTCTGGACGTACGAACCATAGCACAAAGAGGAGACAAAGGATAGGGAAATTATATAGAAACGCTTTTTATCTCTTTCTCTCGCAGCATACATTTATAGTTGTCTCTTTTTCGTTATACTTTTCGTTTCAAAAAATCCAATTCACACCGTGCCAAACACTTCTCCCACCAATGACTTAATATTACAAAGGCTGCCTGTCGCGCGGGCTCAGAACGCGCGAGCGGTCTATTGGTATTGGTTGTGTCTCAACGACTTCGTTCAAAAATTCATTTCCAGCGCTTATATCATATTTTTTTAAAGTATGGTAGGCGAAGAGCTGAAAGAGGACAATGTGCCACAGCGAGGCGTGGCAGGGTACAGCTAGTTTTTTATATAATCGTGATGAAAGGGAAGAAGCTTTACTCTCCGTGACCAATTTATCTGAAAAATTTATGTGTTTTTTCATAAAGTAAATGGTGTTAATCTAAAGATTTTATTTCTTATTTTAAGTATTCAGCTCAAGAAAAAAAAAAAATAAAAAAAATACGTTGATGTATAAAAGCTTCATTGTGGGCATTGGAAGCTATTAGTATCTTGTGGCTAGTATACGCATTAGTATAACTGTAATAAAATAAGTCCAAAATCAGAGAGTGGCTTCATTAGAACCAACAATCCTTAATAGTGAATTGGAGTTGCAACGCAACTCCACATCGAATATCCGAGTATATTCTCTCCGCAATGTATATCAAATACACAAGCCACTACGTTTCACCCAACAGAGGCCTCAACATAAGTCAGCATGAACCATGGTTCATTGAGCCTGCTGACTTTCCGTGGCACAGTGAAAAGTGCGTTGCTTCGGATTTATACGGGTTCCTTCACATTACATTGGACACGGTATAATGAGTTTAGAAGTTTGAGTGAACTGAGAATATTTGTACCGATTTATAAAATGATTCTAGTACATAAAAACTGTCTGTGAATTATAAGTGCTATTAAGTTTTATATGAAGTTTAATACTATGTTTAAGGCCAATATAATCGGAAAATTGGCCAACAAATTATTTGTGTGCACATCTATTCATTAATAAAACTATTTACATATAATTTTGTTTGTTAAATATATTAAAATGGTTTTTTGGTTTCGTATTTACCCGGACTGTTAAAAAAAAAAAAAAAACAACATTTTTATTTATCAACTTCAAAATAGGCTCCTTTTGAGTCAATACAAGCATGCCAACGGTTAATCCAATTTGCCATAAAAATTTTTTTATATCCTCAATCGACCCATGACGCGTTCCCCGGAGCGGATATTTAAGTTTCGGAAACCGAAACAAGAAAAAAAATTAACTTCGGTTGCTCTAATACCATTCACACGAAATTTTAAATAGTATCGAAACACATAAAAGTGGGGGTTTAATTAGGGGCTATACCAAAAAGTGGGTGTAGATGTGTAAGATGCCGCCATATCGAATTTCATGCTGATATTGACGTTTTTCATACAAATGCATAAAAGTGAACTGTGGGTTTATGTGGGACTACCCCGAAAAGTGGGCGGCACACGCCTATTAGTTTATGTATGTTAAGCGGCAGTCTCTAAACAGGTACCATATTGCACTTCAACCTAATATTGACTTTAATAAAGATGTTTTTCTTACAAAAAATCAAAAGTTGACCACAGGTTTGTATGGAAGCTACCCCAAATAGTGGGAGGGTCCCACCTATTAATGTATATGTCAAGCATCTGTCCACTAAAAGTTACCATATCAATTATTAAGTTGATATTGACTACAATAAAAATGTTTTTCATACAAAAAGTCAATAGTGGTCTGTGGGTTTGTATGGGGGCTACCCCAAAAAGTTAGCGTGGCGGGTCACTCTTCATACTCTATTAAACTGCAATAAAACTAAGTGTACGTGCAAAATTTCAACTGGATAGCATAAAAATAGGTCCACAAAAAGAATATATGTACTTTAGAATTTATATACTTTGTGGGGTCTACGATGGCCCCTTTAATGCGTTACAAACTTTCAGACAAACTGATAATACCATTTCACAATTTGTGTGAATGGTATAAAAATATGGCGAAATTTCATGATTTCTGTCAAATTTTAAATCGTAAATTCATTAAATCAACGAGAGAAAAAAGCGAAAAATTGATTAGTTTCCAACAGGAATTAAACTGTCCTAAATTGTTCAGATCTGGCAACGCTATTGTCATTTGTGCTCTGTTTGGTTTGCCATTTATCATGCAAACTAACCAAACAATTATAGAAAAATTAATTTTATATAATTCCCAAAATGTAATTTTAGATATTTTTCTAAAGAACATTATTTATTCTCAGTAGATTTTCGTTTCTTGTCGCGCTGAAAATCAAACCGAATCGGTGAAAAATAAATATTAAAAATAAAAATAAAATAAATATATATAACAAATAATCCCATTCAAATCAGTAAGTACATACATACTACGTATGGCGAATTATTTTTCGGAATAGTTCGTAGAATAGCCTTACTAAGCACCTTCTTGTTGTGCATTGATTGCAGGTCGTAAGCAGGCAGGTTGCAAGAAACATGGCTGGCAAGAAGGGTGGGCCTGATCAGAAAGGCAATGTTCCTATATTTGACAAACCAGTACGTGCTCAATATGTGCTGAACGCCATCAGTTTGGCTTCGATGGCTGTTTCAAAGCAACACATTAAATATGATCTTACTTCAAAGCGTAAGAAGATAATTCGCGGAGAAAAATGGTTGGAGGACACCGAACCCACTTGCCCGATTTGTTTTGAGAAGATCGGCGGCATCCATCCGATTGTCACCGGCTGTGGACATACATACTGCAAAATGTGCCTTACAGAATATCTTGCAGAAAACAAACTGTGCCCCAACTGCCAAGCCGTAATTTTCGAATCGGAGCTGATTCGTTTCTAGTTGCAAATAAATGTGACATGTGCCATAACTTACGTCAGACCTAAACGTATATACCTATATCGTTCGTAGCGATGCATAGTTTTCAAGTTTATATTTTTTACAACAACAATATGTGTTTAAAGAAGAATATGATGTTAAAAATACTTTGATATATTATAAAATAATTGCGCGCAAATAATAAAACCACCGGATTATGTCCATAAATCACAGGATTCCATTGTCTGCATATAATATTGCATTTTTGCGTTTGTTATTCTTATTTTACCGTGCACCAATCACAACAACTACAAACGGAGATACAGCAAAGCACCATAATAATAGCGAAGCGTATACAAAGTATAATACGTAATTTCCCATCCTTTCAACTTCCCTGCAGTTCAGCCGCATTAGTGCACGATGAACAGGGTGCCAAATCTGGTGAATAATATGGTTGTATGTGCGATGACTTTTTTTTTTCGTGTTTGGCCAAAAACTCCGTCACAATCAAACTGGAACACGATCACCAACACGACCACTTTCGAGCACAATTTCCATTACTTTTTTGATGTTTCTGTCGTTAACAGAGATGAGCCAAGTTTTCTACGATTTCACGACCCTCACTGAATGCTTTATGCCACTCAAATACTTGCGTTCACGATAGAGTAGAGTCCTCTAAACACTTTTGAACCATTTTGAATGATTCCGTTGCTGTTATTCCATTGGAAACACAAAATTTCACGTTCAAAATCGCCACACAAACTTTTCGCGTCGTAAACAAGCTGCTGCACAACATAGACTAATTATCACATCCCGCTCAAACTTGGCATGCATGTCAATGACAGTGACAGCCAAATTAAGAAGAAGAACTGAACCGAATCGGTTTACCGGTTTGGTTTAAATCCACCAGTCCGGATTAATTTCGTTCTAGAGGTGTATCGTTTCGGAGGCTTCTAATTTTGAAATAGGCCCATAACACACACTGTTATGATAGGCTACTATTTTTGGGTTTTTTAGGGAATGTTTTTTGTAGCTTGTGCTATAGATTACAAACTCAGACTGTACGCATAATATAGTTAGAAACTGCACATAAGCCGTCCAAGCCAACCATACAAACCCAAAGCCTATTTTTTGTTTTTGTGCACTGCCCTAAAGGGTCAAGGGTATACTACGTTTCTGTAAATGTATGTACTAACAAGCAGAAGTAGGTATGGCTGCATACATATATATACATTAAAATCCGAGTCATATAGGCGATATATCTTTCGACCAACAAGGTCTCGGACACTATAAAAGATAGCACCTCCAGGTATTTCGAAGTCAGCAGCATTTTTACTTGATTTTCTATTTGCTTCGAATACTTTGCCTTTTATTTACATTTGGCGAAATGAGCCTGCCAATCCCACTTAATAATATCAATCAAATATATTTAATATGAAGCCAACTATACACATCTGTGCTGTGTCTGCTCTTCTCCACTAAAGTTTGTGTCTATTAATCGATTCCTATAAAAGTTTTGGCACAAAATTCACATCAAATTTATTCGTTCGAAAATTGCAAATTTTGTTTGCATTTCAATAAGCATCGAGAAGCTAGGAATACTAAATAAACAGCTGTACCGAATATGAAATTCGAAAGTATCTGTGCTGAGCTGACAGCAGGTAGTGAAATCTCTCATGCATATTATCAATACTGACAGCGAGACAGAAAGGCGAGCAAACAACACAAGTTATAAAATCATAAAATAAACAATCTTTAACTTTAGAATGAAATGAATTTCGTGCATGTTTGTGCTTGTATGTACATAAGATACATATATTATGTAAGCGCTCCTTGGTTTTGAATGAAAAAAAATAAGCAATGTCTAGCGATAACATTTCACAGCGTCAAAACATATATAGCAACACAATATCACAATAGATACATTTTTACACGTACACAGTGTATCAGTGTTTTGTATCTGTTTCAATACTACAATGTATTGATTCGATTTTTATCTTAAATGTTGAATATATTTTATATTATGTGCTGAATGAAAATCACGCATCATAAGATAACAAAGAAGCACGAAATTTTAAGAAATAGAAGCAGCTTTAAAATTTTCTGCGATAGATTGTTATGACAATGATTTGTCGTAGATGTATCTTGTGTCTAGACGCACAAATATAATAGATAGAGAGATTTTCATTTTTGTATGTTTATAATAGAACGATTTTGCTGCGAAGCATTTTGTATGAAACTCAGCGATATTTATAAAAATAATAAATTATAATAGAGAGTTTTAATGTTCAATGAAGTTATTGTACAGCGTAAATTTTTTATAGAAAAATTCATTAATTGAAACAGAAACAATAAAGATGTCCATGTCTGACCGCCAAGCTGACATCATTGCTGGTTGTCTCTGTTCCCAGTTAGACAAAGATTTCGTCTAAATTCTCCATTCTCACAGATCGTCCAAGACGCGACGATGATCTGCGAGTGGATACCAAGTATCAATACTTAGTCAGCATTATCTCTCAATATCCAAGCTTGTCTTGTTAACTCGCTGTTCGTTCGTGCCGATAATATCAGTGTCATCAACATACATAAGTGAGTAGCTTTACTTCCTTATGGCATATCGTGTCTGCCAATTCTACGTATGAGCATAGGCGTAGCATGTACTTCAAAGCCAAAAATGATGTTTTATCCTTTTTGTTTTCAAACTGGCAACCGAGAGCCAGTGAATTCACTAGTGTTCGATAATGTAGTGCGGGATTGGTGATTTTACGAGCGAACACTAATGGATTCGTCACTTGCGGTTAGTATTCGTTGCATGGAGACTGTTGATTCGCCAGTCTTGTAAGGATGCTTTATTATTAATATTTAGTTATTGTCTGTCAATGATTCTGTTAAAGACTAAACAATTCTTGTATGTTCTAGTAGTTAAAATGTCTCTTCTACAATTGGAAAATGAACTAAATTTATAGTACAAGATTTATTATTATTTTCATAAATTTTTTATTTGTACACAATCAAACCTTTCTAAATATTTTAAATTTTGCTTCGTACTTACTTTATGTTTAATATGTTGATGACGACGACTATGATGATGATGATATACTGGTAGATGGTGCAGTTGTTGTCAGCAACTGGCTAGTACCCCTCGTACTATTTATATTTCATAGCAAATAATAACAAACATTTTTAAATGAAAATGGCTTTATTGTTTTTCAAAATATTCCCCTTGATGATCAATACACTTTTGCATTCGTTCAAACCATTTGTCATAGCAGTTTTTCCATTCCAATTGAGACACCTTCAAAACGTGGTTTTTGAAAGCTTCAACTGCTTCTTCGGCGCTCGTAAATCGTTGACCACGCAGTTTACCTTTGATACTCGGGAACAAGAAGATGTCATTGGGTGCCAAATCAGGACTGTACGGAGAATGAGTCATTAAATCGATGTGTGAGAGCTCGCATTATCATGATGGAGTATGTTTCGTCTTTGGCGGTTGGTTTTACGAATTTCTCCGAAGACTTTGTACCACTCAGAATTGACCGTCCTACGTTGCTCAAGCGGAACAGTGGCCACATGATCCATTCGGCCGAAGAAACAGGCGATCATTTGCTTCGCTGTGCTTCTTCCACGAACAGCTTTTGTTGGATTTGACAAGTCTTGGAATACCCACACGGCCGATTGCTGTTTTGTTTCCGACTCATACGCATATATCCATGATTCGTGACCCGTCACGATTTATACACGTCTTTTGAAGCGCCACGGTTGAACTTTTTAATCATTTCCTTACACCAATCGACGCGAGCCTTCTTTCGAGCGATTGTCAAATTATGGGATATCCAACGAGAGCAAATTTTTTTTTACAGCTAAGTGTTCATGCAAAATCGTATGTATTGAAGTGGAACTAATGTGCAAGGATGCCTCTATCTCACGATATATCACATGACTATCTTGCATTATCAGTTCACGCACTGCATCGATGTTTTTGGGCACAGCAATCGATTTTGGACGACCTTCACGGAATTCGTCGGCGACCGAACTACGACCACGATTGAATTCACTATACCAGCGTTATACTGTGTTTTTTGATTTTGCTTTATTGCCATACAAAGCACTGAGTTCATTGACACACATTCTTGTTGAGATAATCCACGTCGAAAGTTGTAAAAAATAATTCAACAAAACCTTCTTTCAACAAAACCTTCAAAAGATTCTTTCAAAAAGTAGTAATAAACGTACTATATATGTTATGAAATCACCATGTATTTACCTCGGTAGGTTTTCATGAGTCAATGTACATAAAAAGGCAACTAAAAAAAAAAATGAAATCCGATAAAAAAGTTGCAGACAATTAGACTTCATGAAATCGAGGGTTAAGCAATGTCGGCATATATAACCTCTAAAAACAAACGCACCCTGTATATAGTCGGCCAACATTTTCAGCCGCATTGAGCAATTAGCCACGTAACAGTGCTGTGAAGACCACTTTGTGCTGTCAATAACCTTATTTTCGTTACAACGTGATTTAATTAATGATTACCACATACTTTCAGACACACATATTCCGTATATGGAGCATGATCTACTGTTCTGGAGCGTGCGTGCCTTCATGCTAAAAATACGTCTGTAAGTTCCTTTAGATACATTACATGTATATGTAGGTACATATATGTATGTATGAATGTATATTAAACAATTAAGTGAGTTTTCTTGTAATTTCGAGGTTAACCCGAGAAAGTTGTAATTGAGTTTCGGTCAACTACAACTACAAAATACTCTCACATATGTACATATACCCAGATAAATATGTACATATAAACAAGGCCAATAGTAGCATCACCAGTTACCATAAATACATGACTAAAAGAGCAGCGGTTGCAAGTCTGTTCGGTGAGTTTGTATCTCTATATTTGTACTATCTATACATATATATATATACGATATGCTTATATGTACAATATACATATGTACCGTTATATATGCATGTGCTGTAACCACATTATAATTGCGCTCCGACCAGACCAGAACAAACCAAACCAAAACCGACCGATTCGATTCGATTCGACCAGACAATAACGTTTCGCCTACACTCAGCGCTGAATATTTGGCGCGTGTATGCATTCAAGCGTATGTATGTACAATAAATGTATGTTTATATATGTACATATGTATGTATGTATGTATGTATGTATGTATATATGTATATATTGAAGTACATATGTATGTAATGTGTTCATGGTCCACTTTGTTCTCATATTAATTGGGTTGCATTTGACAAAAATCTGCACAGACAGCCAGACATGCACATACACGCCTCTTACATTATACCCTACCCAAGCGTTTTATTATGGAGTTTGTTAAGCATATATGGCAGCTTAGAAAAATGTCTAAGCAGAAACTTACTGAGTGGCAGCATAAGATCAGCTGCAAAAACCAGCAAGAAAATATTTTCTTTAAAACAGACACGTTGTCGAATGCAACCAAAATCAAACAAGAGTTAAAGATTTCCGGAAGTATAGGTAAGTCCAAGCCATTCTCATTTCTCGTTTTTAATCAAAACACAAACTTTTATCTCAAGTTTGTATTTGTTTTAAAAGAGTACTGTATCGGATTTCGCCAAACTTCACTTCACTTCACTTCAGTTTATTTTCTTTCTATTGCATTATGATACACAACTCGTTTATGGTGTACTATATATTTCAAAAGTGTGAATAAGGTGAATAAACAGACACTGTTGTTAATGATTTTGGCAAGAATGGAAACATTACTGTCTAGTTTACCTGTAAAATATCCAAATAACGACTATATAAAAATTGATGTTACTGCAACTCGAGCGAAATCAGTTGGATATAAAATATATTGATTAGAATTTTATTTTCTGTATTAGCTTTTATGAAATATGAAAGCTTATTTTTGTTTTAACCCCATAAATTGTCCATATCAGTATAGGGCTAGTATCCATACAAGCCCATCACCAACTTTTGGGATTCCGTTTTAAAAATTTAATTACACTAGTTAACAAAAAGAAAAAAAGAAGAAAAAAAAAACAAATCAAATCAAATCAAATCAAATAGAAAACGTCAAATTATATGCGGTTTCTTATGTGTTTTTTCCATATACACGGTCTGAAAAATAATGTTGTCCCCATTGCGAAACAAAACAAACCTGCTGAGTTGCTCTCCTCATATAGGCCCAACAGTGTGCTGTCGTCAGTCAGTAAAATCTTGGAAAAAGTAATTAAGGACAAACTAACCCATTTCATTGAAACTAACAATATCCTTCCATGTCAACAGTTTGGTTTTCGCAAACAATTTGGTTTTCAGTGCAGCCGCTAATTAGAATTAAAACAAGAAAAAAAGTTAACTTCGGTTGAACCGAAGCTCTAATACCATTCACACGAAATTTTAAATGGTATTGTAAAACATAAAATAGGGGATACCCCAAAAAGTGGGCGGTACACGCCCACTAGTATATGTGTATGAAGCGATGTAGTTGATGTGTAAGATGCCGCCATATCGAATTTCAAGTTGATATTAACGTTTTCCATACAAATGCATAAAAGTGCGCTGTGGGTTTATATGGGACTTCCCCCAAAAATGGGGGGGACACGCCCATTTGTATATATATATATGAAGCGGTTGTCCACTAAAATCCACCAAATCAAATTTCAAGCTAGTATTGATTTAAATAAAGATTTTTTTTCATAAAAAACACATAATTGCACAGTGGGCTTGTATGGGGGTTACCCCAACAAGTGGTCGGGCCACGCCCATTAGTCTGTATATGTTATACCATTCACACTATGTGTGAATGGTATAAAAATGATCCAAAGCAATTTCTCTAGGTCCAAGGCTTAATCCATAAAAGTTTTGTGCTTTAATTTTCTCCCAGCGGTCATAAAAATAATTAAAAGTTTCCTAGAAAACCGATTCTTCGTCATCCACTTACGAAAAGCTTCGTCAACGACAGTAAATGTCACTGCAGGTTGCCCGCAAGTCTGCTGCCTTTCGCCTATACTGTATAATATATATACAGCCGACTTCCCAGCGTTACCTCACTGCACCACGTCGATCTTTGCGGATGACACAGCTTTTCTTTGCTCCGGGTCTCTTTCTGCAGAAATAACAAATAAACTTCAAGTAGCATACGATTCTGTAGACTCGTATTTCTCCAAGTGGAGAATTTTGGCAAACCCAGAAAAGACAAAAGCCATATATTTTACACAAAAACGCAAAGACATATACGTCAACACAGCCGATATCAGACTAGGGACGGTAAGTGTAAAGTGGGAACCGAATGTCAAATACTTGGGCATCACTCTGTACAAAAGACTTAAATTTAAGGATCATATAAGCGACACAAACAAACTAAAAACTGTGGTTCGCTCTCTTTACCCTTTTATAAACAGAAACTTAAATTTAGAAAATAAAATGTTCCTGTTCAGGTCTATTTAGCAATCGGTAACGTTTTATGGTGCACCGGTATGATCAGATATAGTTAAATGTCACATAAATCAGCTGCAAATCAGTTGAAAACAAAATCTTGAAACTTATCCACAATCTCCCCTGGCATCACTCTACGGTTGACCTTCATTGTCGAGCCAACATTGAAATGGTAACTACTAAGGGTTATCGTGACTAGTATCGCAAAATTTTTCTTCCAAATGTCACGAATCAATACATCCTTATATAAATGATCTGGCTTAACCACCTAGCTGTAAGTTAATCTTTAAGTTTTCAAGTTGTGTGTTTTCCATTATTTTCTGCCCAAAAGTAACAATTATTAAAATAATCATACGTCATTCGTCTGTATTAATATCTAAGTAGAAATGATTGCGTTTTTGTGTTCAGCGGATCAAAAGATATATGAAATAAAAACCGGCCAAGTGCGAAGGGTTCCGCACCATTATCTATAAAAAACATCGCATTTGGTTGCTTCTATAATTTTTTTGAACTTTTTCCATATTTCTCAAATTTAGCGTTTGGTCATTTGACTCGAATAATATTTGATATTACTGCAAGCCTAACAATAGACACTAAATAAAGAAGGATCCTATAAATATGCAGCATTGCATTTATCACTCTCGCACATACAGACCTTGATTGGTATGTGCGAGAGAGATAAGAGAGAGAGAGAGAGAGCGAAATATTCGCTAACAAATCACGTTTGTTGTATTGGAGCCCCTTTAAATATTTATTTTATTCTGTTTTTTAGTATTTCTTGTTATAGCGGCAACAGAAATACATCATCTGTGAAAATCATCTGTGAATTCAACTGTCTAACTATCGCGGTTCATGAGATATAGCCTGGTGACAGACAGCCAGACGGACGGACATCGGAGTCTTAGTAATAGTTTTAGTTTTACCCTTTAGTACGGAACCCTAAAAAATAGTGGCATGTCTATCATAAAAAAAGGCATTGCAAAGTGTTATCCGTTTCAGCTACGTAGTATAAAGTGTATTAAAGTTTCGTTGCCACCGAAGCTAACTTTTTCTAATGTTCGATATTATTATTATTCTATTTTTTTTTTTTTGTTATTTCTTTTGGGCGTAACATAAATTTCAATGTGCAATAAGATTCTAAACCGAACATACAACATAGATATTGCACACATACATAAATATCAGTGTAAGCGATTCTAATTGGCCAACACCCTATGTACCCTAGGCAGCCTATTTTGTATACCCATTACCCATTACCCATTACCCATATCAGCTGAGTTTAACTTGACTGCACTTGACTTGCTCAACCACAGTTTCGGCTGTCACAGTTGCAGATCCTCATGCTGCTGCTGCTGCTGCTGCTGCTGCTGTCACTTATACTACCCTTGTATCCTTGTATGTATATCATTGTATATTGTCACACATAATCGTGCATACAAATATTGTGCTGCTCCTCCAGTTGCTGATGGCAGCTGTTAATAGTTGCGGTTGAGTTGTTGTTGCCTGCTGCAGCATGCGACTATTTTGCTATTGCTATTCCTGTTGCTGACATAAATAATCCAAACGATGATGTTCCTGTCAGTGTGAATGCCTGCTCAGCTCAGTTCAATCCGACACTGCTAGGCTCGGCTGCTACATTTGGGAGGCTGAATTTTGTTAGTCTTGCCAAATCCTTTCACTTGTCATCCTTTCAATTTTTCCAAAGACAATTGACAGAAAGAATCTCTTATTTCATTCCATTTCTCTGCACTGATGACTCCACACCATGGCTGTTGTAATGCATTTAAACTTGTGATATGCAGTAGTTCATTGGCTTATATATAGATAGAGTGTGTAATTTAAGAAACTAATAAAACTTCTAAATATACACGTACGTAGTTTTCATTAGGAGATTTGATTGATTGAAAGTTGTCAGAATAAATTGACCCGGACTGGTTAAAAAACCAACAAAATTTTTATGCAAATCTTTATTATCGCCTTAAAAATAGGCTCCTTTTGAGTCAATACAAGCATGCCAACGGTTAAACAAATTTTCCATACACTTGTTATACGCTTCGGCCGGGATAGCCTTTAGTTCCTTTAGTTCCTTCAGCGAATTTAGTTTTTATGTCCTCAATCCACTCATGACGCGTTCCCCGGAGCAGATATTTAAGTTTCAGAAACAGAAAAAAGTCACAGGGTGCCAAATCTGGTTAATATGGTGGTTGTGCGATGACATTTGTTGCATGTTTGGCCAAACTCCGTCACAATCAAGCAGCAATGTTCAAAAAATGCAGTTCTTGTGGTACGAGTCTGGCGGCGACGCGTTTTATATACAAAACATCAACCAAAATGTTTTGAGTCGATCCATAAGAGTTGTTTAGTGTGTCTGCTATCTTTCTAATGCCAACACGACGATTTTCGAGCACAATTTCCATCACTTTTTCGATGTTCTTGTCGTTAACAGAGGTGGATGGACGACTTGCGTGAGGCAAGTTTTCTACGATTTCACGACCCTCACTGAATGCTTTATGCCATTCAAATACTAAATTGACTTCAATAAAGAAGTTTTCATACAAAATGTCAAAATTGGGCAGTAGGTTTGTGTGGGGGCTACCCCAAACAGTGGCTGGGTTCAACCCATTAATGTTTATGTCAAACATCCGTCCACTAGAAGTTACCATATCAATTATTAAGTTGGTATTGACTACAATAAAAAAGTTTTTCATACAAAAAGTCAAAAGTGGGCGGTGGGTTTGTATGGGGTCTACCTCAAAAAGTGGGCGTGGCGGGTCAATCTTGATACTGTATTAAAGTGCTAGGACAGAGCCCTGAGGAACCCCACTGGAGGTTTTATACTTCCTCTCTCCTACATCAACATTCGATATGGTGGATATATGTATGTGTGTGGATGATCGCTTCACATACATATGCAAATTAGTGTCTTCCGCCCACTTTTTGCGGTAGTTCCAATACGAACCCACTACCGACGTTTATGCTTTACAATAGGATTTGAAATTTCGTGTGAACGGTATTAGAGCTTCGTTTCAACCGAAGCTAAAGTTTTTTATTGTTTTTATTGATAATGTTGGTATTGCCATACAATTTTGGCGGCTACACTTTTCAGGTCAACTTATATGAAAAACTTATATGGAGAACAGCGCTTCAGAAGAGTGGGTTTATGTGGGAAACTCAATCAACGTACAGTGGCAGATTTTTACAAAAACCTGGCCATTAAGCAATAAACGCTGATATCGAAACGAAACTTGGTATTCTTGTATATTTGGGGTACCATATAAAAATTCTCGTCAGAATCGGAATAACTTGTTACATCATTTTCTTAATCATTTCCAATTTGTCTAGCATTTGGGAACCTTTCTGGAGACACAAGTAGTTTGATGGCCTCAGATGATAAACCTCTGTTTTTTTTTTCGGCGGTTCGGTTCCCAAACATGTAATTAAAGGATCAGATGACACAAGTAAACAATTGAAAATATCTTTCATATTTTTCTTTCGAGAACATTTTCTGGAAAATCCATCTTGTTATTTCTTTATTCCTAGACTCTTGCGCTTCTTCAGACAGTTGACCTATTGGTAATGGAGCCCATTCTATAATTTGTGCGCCATGAATCAGAAGTTCATGTATCGAGGTGGGCATGTTATACCACGGATATTTTTTTATTAACATTTTTGCGGTATCAGAAAAGTACTGAGTAAATTTTTGTACATCTACAGTAAATCCACAGGTCCATAAGGCCTGTTATATCACGTGTGCACGTCGAATGGGTTTATGTTCTATTCCCAATATTTAAGCAGATACCTCGGATTCGGTAAAGAAACGTCTCGCGCTATTCCCATCATTGCATTACGAAACCTGGTTTTGGGCAAACCATATTGAGTACCTTTCGTTTCTTAAAGTCTTTTTGAATAGTCAATTTTCATTCTTTTACTAATCTTTTATATATGGATCATATGAGATCATATGGAAGGAGATGTAAAGGCAGGGGGAATGGCAGCACCACGCTGGGTACTATTTAAGATAGAGGAATGAAATGTTGTATACATGTGAATAGCATCGAAGGTGGCAGGGAAAAGGGTTGGGAAAAGGGTTGTGGACAGTGAGTAGGTGTGGCAGAGGGAAGGTGGTGTAAGGGGAAGTAGTGGCTGGTGAAAGGAGTGGCAAGGAGAAGGGCAGCAACGCGCCGGGTGCCAGCTCGTGAAATATTAATACAGTTAATGTGAATGTAATGCTTTCTGATAAACTATATTTTTTGTTTTGTTTTGCGGTGTATAAAGATGGCAGCAAAGATGAAGGCTTTCCGACGCGCGAACACGCGACATATAGTTGTCCGTGCGCAAAACAGCGAAACTCAGAGTAGATTCCGAAAACTTCCAATGACTGGCCTTGTGATTTATTTATGATCATCGCAAAAGCCAGTCGCACGGCAAATTGTAGTCGCTTAAAATCAAATGGCAAATCCGTTGAAGACATCGGTATACGCGGAATCAAGACATGCTCTCCTTTGTATTTTCCCTTGATGATCGATCGTTGCCTCGATGACGTTAAACATTATCTTTTTCACAGCCAGTCTCGTTCCATTGCATAGTCGAGATGACAACTGAACCTACATTTAATAGCAAATTGTGAGGTGGTAGTCCAGGTAATTCCAGTGAATTCAAAAATTCTGTGGTATAGTTGACTACGTCAATCTGGTTGATAACTGTGTCAACTGATTTGATGGAACATTACTGACCCGGAAGTGAATTCTGACATCGCGAATTTCCAACAATTTTTACCATTAAATTTTTGCCTTTCGGCCAGGTTTTTTTTTTCTTTCGAAAATCGGCCCACTGTGCAACGTCCGAATGGGCGAACGAGCATGTCCAAGTCTGAGAAGACCGCTGCAAACTTTGCTATTAAGATTCAAATGAAACAACGGCGTATTTTGAAATAAGTTTTTTGTTCGTTCTCTTTTTTATTTATTTAATCTCCACAAAAAAAAAAAAAAAATATTAATATTTATATACTCTTATTTTTATTTATTTCTTTTTTGTTGGGTTTTTTTTGCATTTGTTGTGCATTTTGTTTTTTTTTTTATTTGTTTTTATTTGTTTTTATTCATATTTTTTTCTATACATTCATTGAAATATGCACTTTGACATTTCCTTGGAAATTTTTTAATTTACACCGAAAAAAAAGAAAAATAAATAGATCAGCTAGATTCACATTACATCTACCCAATGTAATTAACATCTTCGTCAACATTTTTATTAACAACATTTCGTTTCGTTTTCATATTTTTACTAGTCTAATAAGTAAATCCATTTCCAGTTTTTAACATTTCAAATTTTGAATTTCCTTTCGAAAATTGTATTTCTTTACAGTTTATACTCATGAAATTGGACACGGTTGACAGTTTTAGGTAAAATCTTTTTAAGTTCTTTTAAAAATCCTAAAACTATTTTGTTAAAAGAATGGTTCATTTTAGGTGTTTTTCTTCTTTTTTTTTTTTGTTTTTTTTTTCATAGATTCTTTTCGGTTCATTTTCGTTTGACATTTAATACTCTAACAACAATAAATCCTGGATGCTTCTCGCTTGATATAGATTTAATATAGTATATTTCATTTTATTTGTTATATTTTTTAATTTTTTAATTTTCTTTTTTTATTTATTTATTTATTTTTTTTAATTTAAAAGATTTAGGACAAAGAGAGAAATGTATAGTTCTAAAGAGTTAGAGAGAAAGATAGTGAAAAAGAAAGAGAGTTTATGGTATAAACTTTAAAACACTTCACATAGTAGTATCTATGGTATATATTATGCGCTGACTCGGTATACCTGTTAGTCAATAGTATACAAGATGTTTATCTTGAAGTACCTTTCTATGCATATATAAGTACTTACTATTAATGAAAATTACTGGGCACTGTTAAGCCCTGCTCCTTTTTTTTTAAATAACTTTAAGGAAAAATGCTGAAAAAATGGAAATGAAAACAGCTGTGGCAATGTTTATGAAAGATAATGGACAACATTTTGAACAAGAGAAGTTTAAAGTTTCTGTACTGAATAGTTGTACCTTAACACATTACTTGTACGTAGTATGCACTTGAGGGAAGAGCTATTGCGCGTTGATGCATGCATCTTGTAGTCGCTAGGGAGTTGAAAGAAAAAAGACTAAATGTTAATGAGGTATTGAAAGCAGCACTAAAGCAGTGCACAGAGAGAGAGAGAGAGAGCGACAGAAATAGAGAGAAATATAGAGCATTGAGGCGTACATCTTGTAGCCGCAATGTAGTGCGCGTAAACAATGCAAGTGTTAATAAGGTATTGCAAGCATTTAAGGAGCGTATCGATTTGTTAACTTAGTTAGTTTCAAATTCCAAGTTGTTTCTACAAGTATGTACATACATACATAAATACTAAATACTAAGTACAGATGGAATATCAAATGGCGATATTATATGATTTGCGTTGTAAGTCATATTTTGCCTATTTTGCTGTATTTGATCGTCGTCGCAAAAAGTCGATTCATAAATTGATTCTCTGAATTGAATCCAATACAAAATGTTTAACTAAGTTTATTTTGTAATGGAATTTGCAATAATTTAAAGCTGATGTGAAAAGAATAGTGTGTGATTTGAGAAAGAATAGTGTGTGATTTGCACACTGTACCAAATCAGAAACAAGCCAATTTAGCGCTTAATAATGTCCCTCCTAAAACTTATATAGTGTGACGAATCGCGTCGATAAAACAGTGCAAAGCTTATCCTTTCAGTGTTGAGCGGCCACTAACGGACCTCTTATATTCTCAAATAACATTATGTCGGATTTGGTTATACATTGTAAACTGTTCGCACAAGTAAGTATCCTTTCTAATATGTATGTACTAGGTGTCCTACAGTTTATTCGCCTTTCGTTTAGTAAACACTTTGTTGTGCCGAATGTAATATGAACAAATAATTTTTCGCTATCGCTAGCGATAGTCGTATATACAATAGATGCATTCTTGCAAAAGAGTCTGATAAGAGTCACATAACTCAAAGAGAGCTCCGTCATTTCAACAACTTATCGAATGATAATTTAATTTAATTATTAAATGTGTCCAATTTGGATTAAGTTCATGTAACGGGAATATGTGACTTTGTGATGTATTACAAACTTTCAGACAAACTAAATTGTTCGTAATGTAGTATAGAAATTATGCCATACATATTTGTATCGTGTTGACGTAAAGGTGAAGTAAGGATATAGAGTATGATGAGGCATTGTATAAAATCGTCAAAAAGAATTGTTCCCCGCCCGAAATGGCCAAACTTTCGGAGCAGTATGTACATCAATCAAGTGGTCTGATAATCGATAGCCGAAAGAAGTTAGTGTTGGTTTTAAGTCATCTTTGTCGATGTTGCCAATATTTGTCGCTGTCGAAAGAACGTATACAGCCAAGTCAGCACATGCGAAGTGTCTCAAAGAACTTCGATATTACCGAAGTTTTAATATTATTATTTTTTTGTTTGTTTTCTATAACTTCAAATTCAATTGATTTTACTTTATATATACTATAACTTTTCTTTTGTTTTGTAAGATTTTGGTTTTGTAAAAATAAAAAAAAAAATCTTCTAAAACGAGATTTTTAGTTTTTTACGATATAATTTGATCTTGTAAATATCATTATTTGCTGTTTTGTTTTCCATTTTATTTTATTTGTTTTTTAGATTCTTCATTGGCATTTGATTGAAATTTTTTTAAATATATATATATATATATATATATATATATATATATATATATATATATATATATATATATATATATATATATATATATATATATATATATATATATATATATATATATATATATATATATATATATATATATATATATATATATATATATATATATATATATATATATATAATATTGTTGAATACTTTAAGTACACACATTTACATATAAATAGTACATATCTACACATCTATACAACACATACGCCTATATTGTTGAATAATTCACGTCAATGTGTGTCTGATTTTTTACAATTTTATATTTAATTTTTTGTATTAATTTTTTAGTTATTTTGTAATATTTTTGGTCGCGAATAAAAATTATTTACAAATTATTATCTTTACATATTTTGTTTTTAATTTACCTACACATATGTATATACAGGCCTGTTCCGGTTCTCAAGTTCGCGAAGATTCTGCAAAAGTGAGTACGAAAATTCTTAAATTTTCCGTCACGCGACTTGAAGTTGATTTGACTTTGATAAAGTGAAGTTCGTATTACACAAGGCAAGTGAATTCAAATCAAAACCAGCTCATATCGTATTCACCTTCGTCAAACTATCTCCAAACTATCGCCAAACTATCGCCAAACTATCGCCAAACTATCGCCAAACTATCGCGAAAGTGAGCACCGCAACAGATCTGTTGGTAATTATTATGCGCTTGAAGCAAAAACTATTCGAAATCATTCCATTCCATTCCATTCAATATTTCATTCAAAGATTTATCCAACATTTTGAAACAAGCGCATATTTTTTTGTTTTTTTTTTATATATATATAAATTGTGTGTGTGTGTTTTTTTTTATATTTATATTTATAATACTGCTCGAGTTGTATTCATTTGGAAAACTAGCGTTTTCGAATGAGCAAATGCTTACAACTTTAAAATGTATTTGTAAATATAAACTACTCACTTAAAATGTGGCACCTCTTTAATTACTTTCTTTTTTTGTTTGTTTGTTTTTTACATGGATTTTGAAGTTTCAATTACATAGTTTAGTTTAGTTTTGTTTAGTTTAGTTTTTGCCAAAAATAGATAATGCCCTTTTGTTTTACGTTTAGTTTATACATACGTATTATATAGTTTTGTTCATCTCACATTTCTTTATTGTACTAGGGTGGGTTGACGATATAATTCGGGTTGGTCTTGATGCCATTCATAATCGTTTCAATATACGTATACTACAAATATTTAATATACCTGCTGCGGTTGTTTCAGTGCGGCTCTTTTTAGGTTTTATATTTTATATTTTATTATTATTATTATTGGTATTTTCTTTATCTAAGTTATTTGATTTGATTTTATTTAATTCTTTTTTTTTTACTTGTCACACATAGTGTGAGTTCACATAAAGTGTTAATTGCATTAAGTTCTTATACAAAACAACTGCTTATACACTTTGCATACACAGATGTGCAAGGTATGATCTAAAAATAACCGAACTTGTATTTAACTCAAAGAACACGTAGCGGCATTTTATTAAATGTTGGCAGCTGTATAAAGGTACATTTTGCTTCTTTTGAAAGCAGCTAAGTTCATGTTTGACAGATTACGCAAAATGACACACGTTTTATTAACAACAGTTTTTGTAATTATGTCGTAAAAACAAAAGAGCAAATCTGAAATTTTCTTTTAAACTTGTTAAAAAATTTGCTGAGACTCACGAATTTTTAAAAAATTTTATGATGATGATTGTATGAGTCGTACTCAAGTTTACACGTGGTTTACACGATTTAAAAACTTTTAAGATGATTTAATGATTTAAATGATAATTCAAGAGCTGTACGACCCGAAGCATCTAATCGTACTGAGTTAGTGAAAAAAGTAAGTGAAATAATCGCTATCGATGCTAATTTCGCTGTGAAAATGCTGACAGCAGAATTAAATTCATCGTACTGTAGAATCTACAAATTAATAACTGAAGAAGATTTGTATAAAAGAAAGGTCTGTGCACGTTTTGTTCCACATTAGTTAAATGATGGCCAAAAGATCGCTCATGTAGAGCATTGCAATGACATCAACAGTTTCAACAGCTGAAAACGATGCAGATTACCTTGATTCCAACATAGCTGGTAATGAAACATGGTGTTTTAAAAATATGATCCTGAAACTAAGCGACAATCTGCAGAATGGAAGTCAAAAGGCGAACCAAATCCTAAAAAATTGTGTCTTCAGAAGTCAAGAATCAAGCCAATGTTGTTAACTTTCTATGGTTCCAAGGGTATTGTTCAGAAGGAATTTGCTCCAGAAGGTCAAACTTTCAATGGATAATATTTTTATACTATGCACACATAGTAAACGAGGCATCGTTGACCCCATAAAGCATATATAATTTTGATCAGCTCGATGAGACGAATCGATCTAGCCATATCAGTATGTCTGTCTGTCTGTCTGTCTGTCTGTCTGTCAGTCTGTCCATCTGTCTGTATGTTGTTGCGCATTTTTTGGCGACCAATTTTTATGCTATCCAGTTGAAATTTTGCACATACACTTTTTTATTGCAGTTTAATAGAGTATCAGAATTGACCCGCCACGCCCACTTTTTGGTTTAGCTCCCATACAAACCCAGCGCCCACTTTTGAATTTTTGTATAAAAAACTTTTTTTTTTATAGTCAATATCAACTTATTAATTGATATGGTAACTTTTAGTGGGCGGATGCTTGACATATGCATTAATAGATGGGACCCGCCCACTTTTTGGGGTAGCCCCCATACAAACCCACCGTGCAATTTTGTGTTTTTTATGAAAAAAAAAATCTTCATTTAAATTAATATTAACTTGAAATTTGATTTGGTGGATTTTAGTAGACAACCGCTTCATATGCATATACAAATGGGCATGTCCCGCCCACTTTTTGAGGTAAACCACAGCTCGCTTTTATGTATTTGTATGGAAAACGTCAATATCAACTTGAAATTCGTTATGGCGGCAACTTACACATCTACTTAATCGCTTCATACACATCTACTAGTGGGCGTGTACCGCCCAATTGTTGGGTTAACTCATATTTAAACGCCCACTTTCATGTTTTATAATACTATTTAAAATTTCGTATGAAGGGTATTATAGCTTCGGTTCTACCGAAGTCAACTTTTTTTCTTGTTCGACGTTCATTTCTCACTTTGAGGTTTCAGTAACAATTGCTTTCAGGAAGTTTGAATCATTTCTGGCGGCTTCAACGACTTCTCTGCAATGATTTTTGAGCATCCGTTAAATTGTGTGGAACAAATTTTTCACAGACTTTTGTTTTGCCCAAATGATTCTGCAGAATGTTGCGCATCATTACTCTACTAATATTTAAAACATCTTCCACAATTTTCAGCGAAGCAGTGCCATCATTTGCAATGATACCATATACTTCTTCGTGCTGAAATTGGTCTTCGTTTCACTCTGCTTAACTTCTAAATTCTCTCTACCTTCCGAAAAACGTTTATGCCATTCTGTTTATATTCTGTCTGTTTGTATGTCTGCCTGTCTGTCTCGTATCTGCAATGCAAAGTACTTCATCAGTTTTTGAGATATCGGTCTGAAATTGTGTATGGTGACTTCATGTAATCTTTGGTTGCTCTAGAAAGTAAAGCCAACTTTTCGTTTTCTAAATAGGCCTAAAGCGCAAACACAAATGGCCAGAGGCTTTTAGATTTGATTACCGTTAGTATTGTTTGTTGCGCATGTGCACTGTGTAACAATTTTGGTATTTTGCACAGTTACAAATTATGAAACAGTTATTTTGTATATAGAACTATTATAAACACGCATACAAAGCAAATTTTTTGTTTTGTTTTTGTTTTTTTTTTTGCGAACACGTGTTTTTCTGATCTTCTTGCTGTTAAAATGTACGCACTTCAATTGCCGCACCCGGTATATATAAATACTTACATGCATGTATGTATAATGCATACATATAGATTTGTTAGTTTTTAACAGATTTGGTTTTTGGTTTTTTGTCTTTTGGGTTTGTCTTTAATTAGTGTTTGACCTGTTTTTCATGTTTCTTGTAAATTTTTACTAATTTTTAAAAGGTTTGTTTTTGTTTTTTTTTTTTAAGTTTTTGTAATTCATTTCATCATTCTCAATATTAATTATAGTATTGTATTTTGTATGTAGGAAACAAGAAACCAATAGTACGCCTGTTTTTAGTTGAAGAAGAAGACTCTAAGTTTATATTTTTTTTTTTATGTTTTTGGTTGGTTTATTTTTGTTTTTTTCATTATGTTTTAAGCTAAGTAGTAAGAATTTTAATAAGTTCTGGGAAACAGTTTTCTAAAAATACTTTATCTACTATTTGATATATATCATATTGGACTTGTTTAAAAAGATTTAGTTGTTATTTAGGTTTTTGTTTTTTTTTTTTTTTTGGTTTTTTTACTTATAATTTTTCGCTGTTAAGCGTTAAAAGTTGAAAGCTTTCGGGATTTGCTTCTTAGGTACGATTGCTAAAGATACACTACGGCAGGTAAAGTTTGTTTTTTTTTTGTTTTAAAGTTTTGGTTTTTAGTATTATTTGAATTGGTATTTTTGTTTTTGATTTTGTTACAAGAGTTTCTTTTGGAAAATAAATAAATTTTGAAAAAAAAGAGACACTCACAGTAATGGTAGTCACAAACAATGGAAAAAGTAGAAACAGTGTGGTTCACTTTTCTCTTACCACACTTTTGCTAGCGCTCGTGAGTACCCTTGACTAAGCATAAATGGAAATGTTTGTTGTTGTAAAATAAGTTTGAAGAAATATTTTACTCAAATTTTGAATTTGTTTTGGAAGACTACAACTATATATTGTATATACATATGTATAAATATATGTCTGTATATACTTCAAATGCAACAATTTTGGATTGAATTGTCAATAATAACTATTTCATTTGGTTTATTTGGTGCCACAGAAAATGCGTTCGCCTCAAAATTCTTCTCAAAAGTTCATTGATTAAGCTCAGTACTGAGATCGATGAAAATTTTTGCTACCGAAATTGTAAATTATTAGTTTTTGTAACGTTTTTATATTGCCAGGGTTACATCGTGTGTATTGGTGTTGCGCATGGCAATCCCAGGGCGTTATCACGATTGGTAGTTTTGCAGTCAACACGTTTGTTCGTTTCGACCGGTTATTTTACTAAAACGTACTAAAATTTCATTTGAGCTTTGTCACTGAAAACGAAAAGATTAATTTTGACTCTCTAAAATTTAAACGTTGATTATCGAATCTCCTGCAAAAGAAAATTTCATGTTCTGCTGTGTTAAGTCCGTGTCCATTGCATTTATTTTGTGAAAAAAAGAACTTGTCAAAGGAGTAACCTGAGATTAGTCTGTTTATTGCCTTTATCATATGAAGAAAGTTCTCTTTTATGTGTGGTATGGTTTCTCTAGAACCGTGGGTTATACAGATCTTAAAAAAGTGCGCTTTGTGGCAGACTGTATTCAATAATGATTGTTACAGTCATTGAAAACCAGTTGCCTTAAAACTCTTATAGATTCACTTAGACTGTATTGCACAGTAATACATGTGCCTTGAGTGACCGCTGTTTTAGCCCACACGTCAGTTCCTTCATTTAGAGGTATACGTACATGTCCTGGGACCCATATTAATATCACTTGCTTAGACTATTATGAATTTTTGCAACTACATAGTTGTCCGTCTACAGCGCATAAAGTAGCGTTAAGCTCAGCAAAAACTGCGGAGAATCTCCTTGGAAATTTTACCATAGCTTTCAAACTGTAACTAGTTAGATTTACTATTCCTAAACCAAGACAGTCGGTTGCAACTGATGCATCTGTGCTGAAAATAGTAAAACCCTTATCTCTATAAAGCTCTAAGCACTATTATTCTTCAGTTCATTTTTTTGAGTGTAGCCTTGTAATAATCTTTAAGAAATTCCTGCCTATTAAAATCCGTATTAATTCCCGTGTTATCAAAAATGTCTTTAAATCTGTCATAGGTTGTGTGGTAAACAGATTTTTGAAGGAGGTCATCTCTAGCCGCCTGAAAAGTATAGGATTGAACCTTTTTCAACTCGTTGCCAGTAAGGAAGAGAGTTCTGAAAAAGGGGAGTCATCTCACCAGATAGTGCATATATGATATGTAATGGGAGTTCCAGGTATCAAACCTAAACACCTACGCAGCGACGGCGACAGTTTGTAACGTTTGGATTTGCTTATTTGCTGTTGAACTCATATTGAGAAAAGTTATCGACGCATACTCAATTTTGCTTCTTATAAAGGACCTGTAGATATGCGTGGCAACAGCAAGTCTAATCCCGACCTTTACAGCAGTAGCCATATTAACTAGGTTCATTCCTCTTTGTGCTCTAGATTTGATTTTTTCTATCTGAGCCTTAACAAAACCACTAGTAAATTAATACTGCTATGTCAAACAAATGCAAACGAAAAACAGTGTTACCAAATCAATATGAAATACTAAAATCAGATATTTATTATAGTGAAAAGCTCACACATATTTATTTTTCTTTAGTTCTTACTAGCTGACGGAAATTCAAAAAGTCACACTCTTTATCAACAGCTTTTTGAGTATATGCAGTATTTTCGGTAGCAAACATTTTTGTTATCTGCGTACTCGATGAAAAACAGTTCGAGCCGAGACTTTTGATAGTTGTTTGACAGCGTTTATTTTTATATGAAGTTTGTTCGGTATCAAACATTTTCATCGATCTCAGTATTGGGCATTAATTGTAAACTAGTAGTGTAATCAATTTCTAAATTAGACACTGAAGTGTTGACAATAACTTAATTGTTGTCAACTGTTTCTTAAGTAAATGAAGTATTTTCGGTAGCAAACATTTTTGTTATCTGCGTACTCGATGAAAAACAGTTCGTGCTGAAAATTTTTAATATGAAGTTTGTTCGCTATCAAACATTTTCATCGAACTTAGTATTGCGCTTAAAACTTAATTTTTTGTATGAAACTTTCAGTTTTTGAGGCGAAAGAGTTTTCTGTAGTTTATATAAATTAATTTTAACTGAAAATAAAATAAAAAAAGAAAAAACGTTTTCTGAAGATCTAAACAGCAAATGTAATTTATATATGGAGATTATTGCAATGTCTATTATATCTCTATTGCATTACGTATTGTATTTATTTATTGTAGTAAATATTTTGTCCTAATGTGTTCTTAAATTTTACTAGACATATAAACAAACACACTTACACATACATACAAACATACATATACAATATTAAATTCATATTTTTGTAATGTTTTTTCTCCTTTTTTTTTTGTTTAAATTTATTATCTACAAAATACTTACACAAATACATACACAAAACAATCAAGTATCTATGTACTAAGTATGGTATATACATATAAATGTATATATTGTATGTACATTTAATTTCATTAAGTTAATTTTTTTGCTCATTTTGAGTTGATTTTACAATTTGTTTTTGTTTTTGGTTTTTGTTTTTATTTGTTTTGGTTTTAGAGTTTCGTTTCGTTTCGGTCGCGTTTGCTCTCTCTTAAAATTATTTACTAATAATATTATAATATAATAATAATAATAATAGTAATACATAATAAAAATGACATCCAATTCACATTTCCGTCCATGGTCCAATTACTTAATGACTTAAATCTTGATTCAAGTTTTTTGTTTTTGTCTTTTGTCTTTTGTTTTTTTTAGTTTTTTTTTTGTTGTGCATTAAAACATTATGCTAAACTCTTTTTTCGGGTGTTTTCTGTCTAATTTGTTTTTCATTTTTAATTAATTAGCTATTTTCGGAAACTGTTTTTTATCATTCATTGTAAGAATTAATCAAAAGTAAATCATTGGCACAACAGCTCTAAGTATGTAATTAGGTCTGGAACTCTTTTAAATGAATGTTTACACTGTTTAAACTTTTAACACTAAAATTAGAAAGCTATTAAAAATATACAAGCTGGTATCTAAAAATAACCGAACTTGTTATTTAAATCATAGAACACTTGGCGTCAGCTGTTAAATGTTGGCAGCGTTAGAAAGGTACATTTTGCTTCTTTTGAAAGCAGCTAAGTTCATGTTTGACAGATTACACAAAATGACATACGCTTTAGTAACAGCAGTTTTTGGAGTTATGTCGTAAAAACAAAAGAGCAAATATTAAATTTTGTTTTAAACGCGGTAAAAATGTTGCTGAGACTCACGAATTGTTTTCTCTATATTTTGGTGACCAGGTACCCAGATGAGATGTATAACAAACTCGTTAAGAGATTTACGGCACTCCGTTGTGGTTATAGTATTTGGAGCTGAAAGAGTTCAGCCTGACTGTTCCAGCAGATAAACACATGCTCTTGTGTATGTGAGTATGATATTAGGAAGTGCGTTGCTTCCGGGATAGCTAGCATCTCCGCCTGATAAACGCTACAATGATCGGGCAGTCTACAGGATTCTCTAATCCCCTGATCCATTGAAAATACACCTCCTCCTATCCGTCCTTCTAACTTAGTACCGTCTGTAAAGATGTTAATAGCGTTCTCGCTATAGTGAGGAAGGTTGTCCAATTGTAGTCTGGTGGGTATTATAACGTCATACTCTTTAACATAGTTAATGTTGCGTATGCAGTTATCCGTATTTGATGGTATATTAGCTTGTAATTGTGTAGTATCCTCGAGTATCCGAAGGAGCTACCATGCCCAGCTGAAGATTTCCTCAGTCTAAGTGCTGTAACTATTGCTCTCTCTCTCTCGCGCTCTCTCTCTCTCTCTCTCTCTCTCTCTCTCTCTCTCTCTCGCAATGAGATCAAGTGCGATCAAATGGATCAGTAAGTTTAGTGCATCCGTCGGTGTGGTATGTAAAGCTCCACTGATACACAGTTCAACACTCCTTTGCACCTTATGCATTATGCTTAAGAGTAAAAGCCCTTTCTAGTGCCCGCCACCATACACATACTCCGTAGAGCAGGATGGGCCTAACTACTACCGTATATAACTAGTGAACGATAGATGGAGTGAATCCCCAACTTCTTCCAATAGCTTTTTTGTACGCAAAGAATGCTATGTTTGCCTTCTTTATACGCTCTTCCGTGTTTTTGTTCCAGTTGAGCTTCCTATCAAGCATCACTCCTAGATATTTTGCGTACTCGCTAATAGTAAGACTAATATTGTTAAGTTTGGATAGAGTCAGCATCGGTATCTTATATTTTTATATTATAGCTTGCTCTGTATCATTTCAAGTCATGAGTTTATGTTGTTATTAGCTCAAACAGTCACTGTCTGTAACAGATTGTACAAAGTAGTTCCATATATACATGTTTGCCTAATATACAACTTAGAGTTGTACAAATTTCAACAAGTAAATTGATTATTTCATTATAGTATTACGCACTTGGTGAGTGAAAAAAAAAACAAAAAAAAAAAATTGGTTTGATATACATATATGTAAAAGTTAAATTCAATCAATACTGTTGTAGACGTTTCTTCTTTTTCATTTTTAACTATGCAAATAGCTTAGTTCGTTTTTTGAATACTTACTAACAATCTTTAATTAATTCGTTTATTTATTTAAATAGTTTTCTTTTTTGTTTTTCTATTTTTGTTTTTTACATAGTATTATTCATATTATCCATGTATTTAATAGCAACAACGAGAAAAACAGACAACAGTTCACATAAAAAATTTTGTTCTTTTCATTTGTATCTTTGATTTAAATACTTAAATATTTAATTATTTTGTTTAGTTATTTATTAATTTTTTGTTTTGTTTTGTTTTTTTTTGTTGTTTAGAAAATATGAAGAACTTTTTGTAATTAAACAATTTCATTTCACTTAAATACATAAATAGTTTGTGTAAATATATTTCATTAAATTATTCACTTCATTTTTTAGTGTAAGTTTTTTTTTTTTTTTTTTTTTGGTTTAAATTTAGTTTTTGTTCAATAAACTTTTTGTTAGTTTCTTAAGTTCAAATATTATTATTATTGTATATATTTCTTTGTTTGTTTTCAATTTAATTTGTTTATTATTTTTAGTTTGTAATTATAGTTTATCGAGTAAAGCTTTCGTTTCCTTCTGTTCTGACACAAAAAAATGAATTATATTTACGAGTATATATAATACACATATTGTTTATGAATTTTGTTATTCTTTTTATTTAGTGGTTTTTTTTTTATTATTATATTTTACTTATTTTTTCTTTTAATGTAAAGCATTTCGTAGAGTTTCAAACGACTTTTTTTTGAACAATAGTTGCGCATTTTGCTCATAAAATTGAAAAACAAAAAAATACAAAAAAAATGAAAGTATCTGCACACAAACTAGCATAAGCTTCATATGTAATTGCTCAAACCTTTTCACATTGGTTTTATTTTCACTAGCGGCGCCATTTTCTTTTTTTGTGCAACATTTTTGCATGCACAAATCTATACCACAACATTTCCAACGCGCATAGAGTGTTACATATTAAAATTTTAGTCGCTGTTTTAAATAAATACGTTGCACATTTTTAATTTTTGTAATGCTGCAAATATAAGCTCCAAAAATTTTGGTTAAGACTTTCCTTGGTCCAGCTCTTGTTTACGATATATGTATATACATATATATATATATATATATATATATATATATATATATATATATATATATATATATATATATATATATATATATATATATATATATATATATATATATATATATATATATATATATATATATATATATATTCTCTCTCTCTCTCTCTCTCTCTCTCTCTCTCTCTCTCTCTCTCTCTCTCTCTCTATATATATATATATATATATATATATATATATATATATATATATATATATATATATATATATATATATATATATATATATATATATATATATATATATATATATATATATATATATATATATATATATATATATATATATATATATATATATATATATATATATGCGTATCTATGCGCTACTTTAGCATTACAAGATACATATATAGACAGACAATTGTTTCATAGTGAAATTTTTATATATTGTCGTGGAGTGTTTGTAGTTTGTAGAAGTAGGGTCCCACGCATAAGCTTTGTTTTTTCATATAAAACAAATAAAAAGATTAAGGTTTAATAATTGATTAATTAAAAGTAAAATTTTGTATGCTCAATTGTTTTTATGAATTTTGATTTGTTTCATATCATTTTTTTTTTTTTTTGCTTTAGAGGTAGACTTATACTAGAGCCTTTTCATTTTATACCCAACACTCTCAAAATTGACATTCACAGCACTTCGCCTTGTCACTGGCAAATTCTAATTGTCGTTAACATGTGAATGATAAAATAATGTTCGCTTTGTTCAAATATAACAGTTGTTTCTGTTGATGATACTAAATATTGTATGATACCGTAGAAAATCGGACATTTCATCCAAAAAAGAAACCTAATACGTTTGCTGTGAATGACAACATTATTCGAGAATGTTGAGTATTTTGGTTGGTGGAAAGGCCCTAATCTATTATGTCGCATATTTTGAATTATAGTGAACTGCATTGTATAGTATAATAAATCATTAAATTACTTCTTTATACTTTATATTAACTATGCTATCGATTCAGTATTTTGGGCGGTATACTCATATTCAGTACAGTGAGCAACTGATTCCGGATATCACTTGCCATTGAATTTACTGCTACAGAAATAAATAATAATTTCAGTTTCGATATTTGTTGGATTAATAGCAAAGCTGTTTAAAATTACTATCACTTTTGGACAAACTATTTCAGAATCTAAGAAACTAATATAGTAACGATAGTAACGATAGCAAAATCGGTGATAAACTGATTACTGATCAATGTTTAATTGATTACTGATTGCTGAGACTGATTACTCAGATCACTAATCAACTGCTTACTGATCAAGTGATTACTGAACGATATTTAACTGATTAAAAATCAGTGCTTAACTTATTGCCAAACAAGAATTAGCTGAATACTATTCAGTGATAACCTTATTATTAATTACTGATTAGTGTTCAATGTTACTGATCAGTTTTCAACTAATTAATAATTTTGGATTGAAACTGACATAACAACTGATAACCGATCACTGATCAACAAAGTACTCAGTAATCTACTGATTACTGATAAAACTAATCTATTGATTACTAAGATCACTGATGAAGTGAATACTGAGCGAAAATAAATTGATTAATTGTCATAGATTAACTGATTACTTATTAGGCATAATTAGTTATTGATTAACTATTTAATAATAATTATTTTAATAACAATATTTAATAACAATGTAAATCTGATTAATAATTATTGATTAAATGATTAATAATCATTGATTAAATGATTAATAATCATTGATTAAATGATTAATAATCATTGATTAAATGATTAATAATTATTGACTAAATGATTAATAATCATTGATTAAATTATTAATAATCATTGATTAAATGATTAATAATCATTGATTAAATGATTAATAATCATTGATTAAATGATTAATAATCAGTAATTACAGAACAAGTGATTACTCAATGATTACCTACTGACTAATAATCAGATATTAACTGATTGCGAAAAGGAAATAGTGATTAACTGATTACTAATCAGGGATTTACTGATATCGGCCAAAACTTATAACTGATTAGTGTTCAACTGATAACTGATTACTGTTGAACTGATTACTGATCAGTGTTCAACTGATTACTGGTCAGTGTTTGACTGATTACTGATCATTGCTCAACTGATTACTGATCAGTGTTGATTTGATTATATGATTTTAAGTCATTTGTTAACTGATGACTTAGCCGGCGTCAATTGATTACTAATCAGTGTTTAACTGAGTACTAATAAGTTATAAACTGATAACTGATCATTGTTCAACTGATTACTGAGCAGACTTACTGATCATGATCACTCACCATCAAAGATAATAGTGGGGCCGCTAACTGATCTCATAACTTTTACTATCAATGCTCAAATTGTTACGTTCAATATAACTTTGATATACTTAATAATAGACAAATTATAGCAAAAAAAAAAGAAATCATATGAACAAAATCGTAGCCTTTCTAGCTGAGAATAATAAATTCGTAACATTAATTTAGTGGAATTCGTAATAATGCTTTTTGCTTCTTGGTTGTTACGTAATAATTTATTATGTGTGAGTGGATACGAATTCTACATTTTTCATAATGTACGACGATATTGCATAATGTAGAAAATTCTGCGCCAAAAGTATAATTTTCCAAGCACAAAATTAATTGATATGTTATTTCAATAAAAATTATTTATTTCATACTAAGATGTAAAAAAAATATTTAAAACTAAACAGAAAAATCACGGAAAAGTATTTTAAATAATAACGTAATAAATATGTATTAAATTAAATTAAACTGCAGTTAAATTTAGAAGAACTTGAAGCAATAAAATGTTTTTACCAGAAACATTTCTTAATTAGTAACAAAAAAAATCTAATCTATACGTTTTTTTGCAAGTTTTATACATGGAGGCGATTTCATATATGTAGAAAATGTATAAAACTGTTTTCTACGTGTCATACATATGATAGCCAAGAATTCAATAAATTTATCAACACAGATTATGATATGGTAAGAAATAAGATAGTACTGACATTATAACATTATAAGTGTGTCTATTGGACAACATAAAAATATAATTGATCAGCTTTAAAAAAAAAAATATATATATATATATATATATATATATATATATATATATATATATATATATATATATATATATATATATATATATATATATATATATATATATATATATAGAGAGAGAGAGAGAGAGAGAGAATATATATATATATATATATATATATATATATATATATATATATATATATATATATATATATATATATATATATATATATATATATATATATATATATATATATATATATATATATATATATATATATATATATATATATATCGATTTTATGCATATACTGACTGTATAATCGATTATTTAGTTATCGTTCGTTGTTGTTGTTGTAATTTTACTACATCAATATTAGCAGGAAACACCCTGTTTGGCAACCGTATACCAAGTGCTGACTGTTACCAATGATGGTGAATCGGGTGTGGTTGGCAATTGTTCACCATCCGGTGGAACGACGGCAACAGCAACACCTTCTTCAGCGGCAACAATTGCTGCTAATTGATGTTGCTCTTGCTGTTGCTGTTGGGTATTCATTAGATGCGCTGGACTCGGCAGACGACTGCTGCATGTTGGTGATGGTGCCGTCAATGTTGTTGTCACCGGCATACTCAATAAAGTTGAATGCATTTCCTGTTGCTGATGATGCTGCTGATGCTGCTGATGATGCTGATAATGATGATGATGGCGGTCTATTTCTGTTGCAGGGTCTAATACATCTAAAACGGTGGCAAAGGCAACGGCAGCACCTCCGGTGGCTGTTGTAATTTGATTTTGGTTTAATTTTTGATTATGTTGCTTTGATTCAGTTTTGCTAATGGCAATTGTTGCTGGTGCTGCTGTTGTTGATGATTGTTGCTGCTGATATGCAATCTGTTGCTTTTGTTGCTTTTGCTGTTGCTTTTTATGCTGCCGCAGTTGATGTGGCTGCTGCTGCTGTTGCTGCTGCAATTGCTGCAAGTGCTGCGGATGATGAAAATGCATTGGTAGCGGCGTATGCAGATCACGGCTGGCCTGTGGTCCCACTTGTGGGCAACGAAAACGTATCGCCTGCTCATTAGCGGCATTCAGATTGCTCCATAGTTCTGAAGTTAATGTTGCAGCGGTTGCATCTGTTTCATTATTATGTGCTGATCCAGCAGCAGCCGCCGTGGTCGCCGTTGACGATGTGCCACGCTTGCGACTTTTGCTGCGTTGTGTTTGCGTATGATGGTGATGATGATTATGATGATGGTGATGATGATGATGATGACGTTGGTGATGCTTGCGTTGCTTGTGTTCATGTTGTCCCTGATCCTGCTGTTGATGATGCTGCCGTCCTTTGCACCGCTCTCTTGCACGAATATAGCGCAGCTCTAGTTCAGCTTGTGGTCGTAGACAATGGCGACAGAATGCATCACCTAGAGATGCATCGTTGCCGGTTGTTGTTGTTGTTGTGCTGCTTGTGCTGCTTGTAGTTGAGGCTAGTTCGTCATTATCTTCTAGATACAATGCCAATTCATCTTCACTTTCATCAGCGCTGCCTTTTATGGTTTGTAGTTTTTGTGTTTTTTTTGTTCGATTACAACTTTTTGTGCGACATCTACTTATATGTGGTTGTTGTTTTTGTTGTTGTTCATGTTCCAATTGTTGTTGTTGTTGTTGATGCTTACTTTTTTTCCTATTGTTGTGATTATTATTATTATTATTATTATTATTGTTGGACTTCCATTTATTATTACGTTCCTTGGAGGTTGTCTGTCGTTGCCTTTGCGTCTTCGGTATGCCGCCTCCCGATATGTTATGATTAACTTTTTTTGATCGCGTTATTTTACGTGCAGTATATTCATCTCCTTTATCGGTTGGATATGGTCAGAATGCTGTATCGAAGACGGACATTGAACGTGAGATTGCATCATCGTTTCGACATGCCTCCAGGAATTCTTCGAGCGTTACCACGCCATCACCATTGATGTCCATTTTCTGTAATAAAGCAAAAAACGCAAATTAAGTTAATAGTAAAATTAATTGATAGTATGTACTATAAAATCGTTGCATATAGGTATATATATATATATATATACATATCTACATAGTATAAATAGCCAAGTGTAAAACGTTCACACACTTTTTAGCTCCCTTAAATTTTTATTGATTTTTATTTTGTTGGACAGCTTGTGAAGAGGAGTATGAACAAATGTTCATTTTTTCTAAAGTTTTGCGTCTAAGGTAGGTAAAAACCAAGTAATATCATTGTTCAATCACAAAGAACTGTGCTCTCTACCTCTCTCAGTTCACTCAATTTGTAAACAATTACAACAAAAAAGTCAAAATGAGTGACGCCATAGAAAATTGATGCAAAAGACAGACTGGCCAACATGTTGGCGAGCATCAGTCGAGAGCGTATCTTCATTGTGTCTTTGGTGTAATTTGAAAAGAAGTCTAATCAATATTTTTTCGAGCCTGTGGTCGAGTGCGTTGATGAAGTGCTTATACGTGCAAACCTTAAGTTGAGCACAGCATGTTGGTCATACTTAATACTCTCAGCATTAAAGGCATAGACAAGAGAGCGAATACGCTTATACGGGCCAACCTTAAATTCAGTTCAACACGCTTTCAGCATTATCAAATGGTGCTGAATTGCTTTATATTGTCGCTATAATGATTGAATTTCAACAGCAGGGCGAACACTAGTTGCAATAACACTAGTTGTAGTAAACCAATATTTCAAAGTTTGACGGAATTAGAGCGTAGAAAAACTCACAGACAGGTAGACAGACGTAGATATCTATTCATTTTTTCACTTACAATAATACGAAAAATGCTACAAACGAAATGTTTCGATCAGTTGTAAGTAGCGTCGAACTTGGTTCGATGCCAGAAACGAGCAAGCCGAGTGAAAAGTCAATGGTAAATGAGCAAAATAAACTGAGCAGTCATTCGATTCAAAAGTGCAAATGTGCATCTATCCCTCCGTTTCTCTGTTCATGCGGGTGGCATAGTGTGTATGAAAATGCTATTTAATGCCACAGTTTTCAACGAATCAATCCTAAAATCGGTATGTAGACTTTCTGTAGGTTGAACCTATACACATCCACCAACCACTGTTGGGTTTTTGTACGAAACAATTTTTTTCTTGCCATAGTATTACAGTCAATATCTATTTCAAATGCTATATGAACTTTATCTTAGCATTTGGTTAAATGAGCGTGGCATGCCAACTATATTAGGTGGCTCCACTTCCATTTTTAAAGGCAGTCTCATACAAACCTTGCTATACCCATACAAACTCGCCCATGTGCGTCTGTCTGTCCGTCTTTATATTATTACGCATTTTTTTGGATACCAATTTTTATGCTATTTAATTGGTACATACCCTTCGTTTCATTGTACTTTTATAGAGTAACAAGATTGACCCGCGACACCCCCTTTTCGGGTTAGCCAATACACAAACCCACCGCTCACTTTTGTGTTTTTGTATGCAAAACTTCTTTATTGAAGTTAATATGAAGTTGAAATGCGATTTAGCGGACAGCCGCTTCATATACATATGCAAATGGGCGTGTCCCGCCCACCGTTTGAGGTAGTCCCATTCAGACACACAGCTCACTTTTATGTATTTGTATGAAAAACATCAAATCTATAGATGGTCGCTTCATACACATCTAATAGTGGGCGTGTACGGCTCACTTTTTGGGGGTTTGGGGTAATTTTCATGCATATATTTTTTACGAATTTCGAAGTGGATCTCAACAAGGGTGCACCAATTAATCAACTTCAACTTTTGGCGATAAAGTCCCATCAAAAAATACTGTTTATGACTGGTATGCTACATTCAAATTACGTCGCCGTTCGCTTAAAAATGAATCTAAAGAAGGTCGTCCAAGAATAGTTATTGTTTCAGAAATCATCGATGTTTCGGATAAACTGATGAAACAAGACCATTATGTGATGTACCGTGAGATAGTGGCATCCTCGGGCATTAGTGGCATATTCAGCATACATTCGATATTACAAGAGCAAGACGATGTGTTCGCTTTAGATACCGCATAATTTGACAATCACTCCAAAAAAAGGCTTGTATCGATTGGTTCAAAGAAATGTTGAAGAAGTTAAGCCGTGATGGTTCAGAAAATGTCTCTGAAATCGTAACATGCTTAGAATCTATGTATGTAAACACCGAATTTAAACGGCAATCGACTGTATGAGTGTTTCAAGCTGAGCCAAACCTAATATAACTTATTTAAGAATGAAACACCTAAAACAAAAATTGTCGCCTGTTTGTTTTTTTTTTTTTTTTTTGAAAAACTGCGTAGGACGATCAATTCTGAGTGGTACACAACCATTCGTTTGTCAGAAGTTTTCGGAAAATTGAGAAAATCCGCCGAAAACGAATCATTCTCCATCACGTGAGCTCTCACACATCGGTTCACACGAGACAGTTTTTTGAGCAGTCAAAACATCGAATTGATGGCTCAGCCTGACTTGATACCGAATAACTTCTTTTTGTGCCTTCTAACAGCTCGCTTTGAGGAAACATCCCTCTGTGTGGTAAGAGTGCGAATAAAATTCCTCATAAATTAAAAATTTCTGCGCATGTTATTGCCCAAGAATGTTTAAATAGGAGTAACAGCTGGCATCTAGCGCGTATAGCTGTTCTAGTACAATCTGAAATGACGTGTGAATGGCATTAAATTGGCAAAAGAACTGTTCTATCTAAATAGCTTATTTAAATCGGTTCTTATTTGAATATTTCCAACTCTGTTGCATACCATCTTCGTTTTATTATTGCAATTAATTGCAATGTAAGCGTATCATTTTCTCTTCTTTGAAGAAAATATATAAAATATCTGAAAAGAAGATACAATGCAGAATCCACTTGCAAAAATTATTTGTTTCTTTTTTTTATTTAATTTAAGACACTGCAGAGTATTCGCGTCGATGCAATGTTCTGACTGAGATTGAGCTTTCAGATTATAAAGACCATGGAGACAACATTGCGTTTTACTTATAGCACTAGGAACATCGGAAATGCGCGAACATTACTCAACACTGGCAGAGCGGAGCAGCGTTTACAGCACAGCACAGCACAGCACGCGGATGCGGACAACAATGACTTTGACTAGCGCGAAAGACTGAAATATAGACCTGAATGCGAACGTAGTGTAACGGGAGACGACTGCGTCAAGTGGCTTATCATTTCCGCTGCGCGTTCAAGCATCAGCTTGTCAGTCAAGTCAGACATTCGCTCATTTGTGCCAGTTCAGAATAGTATACTCGACTCGTACAGTAGAAGAACAGTCAGTCGAGTTGAATCGAATCGAGTTCACTATTCAGTAGTTCAGGACATACCAGCCAGTCATGCTGTCCAGCAAAAGCAAAGAGAAAAAAAAAAAAATAAAATAAAATATATGAGAAAAATTGAAATGGCTGGCCAATTATTCATTTATTCCACATTCAACGACGGCAGTTCGCGTTCAAGTTTCGCGTTGCTGCTTTTTGGCTTTCAATTCACTCGTTTGCCATTTGGGTTTTTTTTTTGGATTTTTATTTATTTTTATTTATTTATCGTAGAATGTTTTCTTGTGTGTGTGTGTGTGTGGGTTTTTTTTTTTTGTTGGTTCTACTCACCTGAAATATCTGTTCAACTTTTCCTTTGATTTTCTCCTCTTCTGGGCACTCGTCGGGAAGGCGGCCCATTAGTTCGTATATGGCAGTCACAATGTCAGTCATTTCTTCTCTCGTAATGAAGCCATCGCCATTGATGTCGTACAAAGAAAAGGTCCAGCGCAGTTTCTCCTCGACTGAGCCGCGCGACAATACCGAGAGTCCTTGAACGAAATCCTGCGGAAATGAAAAACAAGCGTAATGAACACAACGGACACGTACACGTACACGTACACGTACACAGACAAATACAAATACAAATACTGTGAGATACACACAGTCACATAGATACATTTAGCTGAAATTTTATACAAAAACAACTAACTAAATATATTATTGCAGTAAAATGCTGCTATGCTGTTTTGTTCCCGATCCCTAGCATTATATATAAGTAATAGGTACTTGAGGTCTTCAGCTTGCTTGCGGCAAGTGAAGGTCCAAAAGAAAAATGAATTTATTGCAGTATAGATAGAAGAAATACAGAGCGAGGGAGTTAACAAGATAGAAACAACGAAACAATGAGTGAGATGGAGATAAATAGAAGAAAAGCTAAGAAATTGGTACTGCGTTGGTTTGGGTTGAGGTGCGGTGCGGTGCTGTGCGGTGCGGTGGGGCAGTTGAGTTGTTTCATTATTGAAATAGAACAAACATTATATCTGACAAAACCGAAGCTTTTATAGCCTTCATGCACTGTATAGATTTCCAAATTTATGCAGCACCCAGAGCTTAATTTTTGTGAAATGGATGCAAGCACATTTCTAGAAGATTATAGTTTCGTTTGAGATGTTTTTATGTAAGGATTGTTTTTGCTATGATTTTCTGCAGGTTTGTATGGAGATTCAAGAGAATATATTGTTTTAATGGGAGGCTTAATGAGAACTTATACGGAGTGTTTGAATGCATAGTTTCTATGCAAGTTTTCCCATGATGTTTTATTTATTATGCTTTTCTCCAAGTTTTTATGGAGATAATAGAAAATACTGAGTTTTAATGGAGGATTGAGAAAAATTTGTACGAAGTGTTTGCATGAACATTTTTCGATCGATGTTTTCAAATGGTTTTTATTTGCTATGGTTTTTAGCAGGTTTTTATGGAGATAGAAGAACATGCAGGGTTTAAACTTAAAGAGAATCTGTACGAAGTGTATGAATGAAAAGTTTCTGTGCGGGTTTTCAAATGATGTTTTATTTGAAATGAGCAGCTTGTAAGTGCAGCTTGTGTAAAGGTTGTATAGGTGGTTTGCAAAGTCGTAAGTAGGGTGGGGTGGTTTAGCGGTTTGAACCGATTTTTTTTTTCTATTTGAAAAAACTAAATAAAGAGTATGGTTGAGTTCCATTCCATTGTATGAGAATTTTTTGGGAAAAACGAAAAGTGCTAATTATGTTGGGGTGCTTTATGAATTTCTGGATGCCTACAGAAAAAATGGTAAGACACATAAATTTATATAAAGTTAGTTTTCTGCATTCGATATTCTTTGCAGAAAATCTGCACAATTTCAGCGACGAATAGGACAAATATTTCTACCAAGAAAAATCGATAATAGGAAAGCGATTTGAAGAATAGAGATAAGTCACAATACTAGCTAATTGCTGCTGGTCATTTCAGATAGACTCTGACAATTTGATTTTGAAATGTAAAAAATCATCAATAATTTTTAACCGTTACAATCAGGTTCTTTTTAGCCAATCACAGTTTTCTTTTGCCAATAGCAAAATAAAAAGCTTAAAGAATTAAACTGCATTACAAAAATTTTAATTACTTTGTTTGATTTTGATAAATGAATTGACATTTTGAAACGAAAAATTTTATGTTGAACAAAACACCAACATATGGAGTTGCCGAATCAAAACCCATTTACTATCGGTGCGGTGATATTAGAGCAGCTGAGAGAGTAAATTATATCTATACATTGTTGAGTATTTTCTTCAAGACGTTACAGACTATTTAACAAACTGTTAATGCCTTTCTTTTGTGCCAGACTTTTAGGGTATTAAAAAAGACAAAAAAAAATATATATATATAAATATGTTTAAGAAATTGCTCGTAAACCGCAATTGTGTGGAATCTTCGCCTTGTTCCGCTTTATCTTCTTGCATTATGCGTTGAATACTTCGCGGTCGTGCTGTACAGCTGCTGCTACTGCTGCCACGGTTAGAGCTAGGACTAACTTTACTACAGCCTTTGATGGCGTGGGGGGGATGGAGGGAGGCGTTGGGGCAAATAAAATAGATTTCCTGCTTTGTTTAGCATACACACCGTTGACCCAATGGAATGGCATGCGTCGCGCACGTTTCTATGAATGTATATGTTTTATCTATGTAAGTACCTTCTCCAAATTGGAATGCCTCTTCTCCATTTTGCCACCATTATGTACCTTGCTATTCAATAGGACATTTATTTTCTATGCGCAATATGCCAAATGTTGCTAGATAAGGCAACGCTGGCATAATAAGTGTTTGAGTTTGTTCTTTTAGTTGTCAATTTTTTCTTTTTTCTTTTTTCACTGCTTCTGGCATATTTCTAAGACTTGGTCCACTTCGTCCTTTGCATGAGCTGGTTGCTACTACAGATTGTTGCTGCTGCTTCGAACTTTTGCAATTACCATGGGGAATGTTCGGTCATTAGTAATGAATGGAGCACATGGCAGCACCAGTCGCAGCAGATAGATGTTTCGTATGGTTAGGTGAGTATTTAAGGAAGGTGTAAGAGTGTTCAATTTCCGTTTATCATTGTTGACTTTTATATTGCTTGTGACTATATTTTTGATTATAACAGTTTACTTTGCTGGCTGCCGAAGCATTTAATCTATTTGTTAAGACTGCTTACTTGTGTGGTTACTGGTAGCTAGAATTTTGTTTATCACTGATTTTAAAAAGCAAGCAAACATAAAGTTTACCGATGCAACAGATTGAGTGCTACTCTGCGGAGTTCTGCAAAACATTTTGGTGCACCAATAAAGATCAAAATCAAAATGAAATTTCTTAAAAGAAATGGAATCTTTCAATGGAAAACTCTATACATATTGACTGCTGTAAGGCATAGCTCATTTTGAAATATTGAAAATGAGAGTATTACTAGTATTGTTTTTGATATTATCTATGCCAATCACCGCCTTCATTATGGTTTGTCATATACATGTGTTTCGAACTTAGTTACGAGTTCTCATCAGTATGCTGACTACTTAGTTGCTGTACTACTTTTATCGTGTATCTCAGGTTGTTAAATTATCGCTTTATAAACTGTGCCTATGGTTAATAGGACCAAGGTGTTAACCTGGAATAAACGAAACTCGTAGTATTCACAAGAAAGTACAAGGTTTCACCACTAAGGTCTCCTAACATGAACAGCATCCGTCTTAACATAAGTAGCTCTGCCAAATTCGTGAGAACCACCCTAGACAGAAAGTTATTATGAAATGAAAATATATCAGAACGCATAAAAAAGCAATCAAAGCTCTTTTTGCGTTCAATATACCTATTGGCGCTAGGTAGTGCTTCTCTTCTTCAATGGCCCATAGAATTTATATTGAGCATTGGACAAACTTCAGAATGGATCCTATTTTGATTTCTGATAATTGTACTAAGTTCGTCTTCATTTTCGTTTGCTGTTACATTTCTATAGCCGGGTATGGATGGATGGATGGATGAATGGATCCTGAAGTGCGTAGCCTATTCATTTAGAGATGTGCAGCATGCAGAAATAGTTTTTGAGTTTGAAAATGAGATCTTTATACTAACTGCACATCTACTAAGGACTTAAACCATGGCGTCCTAGATAGCTGTAAACGTTGACTAGTAGACACTACAGTGCTGAAGTAGTCTGAAGCACTTATGAAGACTAAGTTCGTATAAAAAGACTACTCTAGCCCTACATCAATAAATTTCAGATTTTCAAATAAATTCGAACTCACAGGCCAAACCAACAAACTCTTTGATTAACTCGCCAAAAAAAAGGTGTGTTCCAAAATAAACAGAACTTTTGGAATAGGACTTTTTTCTGGTTCCGCTACTTATCTGTGATTTAGTGCGTTGAAAAGGTAAATGCTTCACCCAACTTACAGTCAATAGTTTAATGATAATTAGTCCACTTGCAGTGGAGTTGTTGCCACTAGCCGGGATGTGCTTCACGATGTTTTCATTTAAATAGCACTTTCATTTCATCAGCAAATGCATTTTGCCGAAAATGTTAAAGTCCGAAAAATCTAGGTGTCTAATCATGAAATACAGAGACTGGTTAATGGTATATTGATTTTTTTGGCATTTTAAATTCCATTTTGATGTTTGCATTAAAAATTTTGGCTGATTTGGAAAACTTGACCCAACTTTTGCCGCTCGATGATGAAATATTCCAAAGTCGGTGCTTTTAAGTATTTGTTGTGTACGAGGGCTGCTATTTATATTTCGGGAACTAGCAACACTAATGTCAAAAGCTAAAATCTGACAACACCATAATAAAGTTTGACGTTTTTTGGCATAAACGTACTCACAAAGTTTTGATGTACAATTGCTTTACTGTGAGTTAAGAAAAGTAATTTGGCCAAAAAATGGAAATTTCAAGAGAAGGTTTTCGTTGGATTATTTTTCACAACTTTCGACGTGGATTATCCCAACAAGAATGTATGAATGAACTCAGTTCTTTGTATGGCGATAAGGCACCATCAAAAACCACAGTATATCGCTGGTATATTGAATTCAATCATGTTCGTAGTTCAGTCGCCGACAAATTCCGTGAAGATCGTCCAAAATCGGTTGTTGTGGCCACCAAAAATCGATGCAGTGCGTGAACTGATATTGCAAGATCGTCATGTGACATATCGTGAGATAGAGGCATCCTTGCACATTAATTCCACTTCAATACATACGATTTTGCATGAACACTTATCTGCTCTCGTTGGATACACCATAATTTATCAATCGCTCAAAAAAAGACTCGCGTCGATTGGTGTAAGGAAATGATTAAAAAGTTCGACCATGGTGTTTAGAAAGACGTGTATAATATCGTGACAGGTGACGAATCATGGATATATGCGTATGAGCCGGAAAAAAAACAGCAATGGACCGTGTGGGTATTCCAAGACGAGCCAAATCCAACAAAAGTTGTTCGTGGAAGAAGCACAGCGAAGCAAATGATCGAATGTTTCTTCGGCCGAATGGGTCATGTGGCCACTGTTCCGCTTGAGCAAAGTAGGACGGCCAATTATCAGTGGTGCACGACCATTTGTTTGCCGGAAGTCTTCGGAGAAATTCGTAAAACCAACCGCCAAAGACGAATCATTCTCCATCATGACAATGCGAGCTCTCACACATGTCGTCAAACAAGTGCATTTTTGAGCAGTCAAACCATCGATTTAATGACTCATTCTCCGTACAGTCCTGTTTTGGCACCCAATGACATCTTCTTGTTCCCGAGTATCAAATGTAAACTGCGTGGTCAACGATTTACGAGCACCGAAGAAGCAGTTGAAGCTTTGAAAAACCATGTTTTGGAGGTGTCTCAAGTGGAATGGAAAAACTGCTATGACAAATGGTTTGAACGAATGCAAAAGTTATTGATCATCAAGGGGAATATTTTGAAAAACAATAAAGCTATTTTCATTTAAAAATGTTTGTTATTATTTGTTATTCCCGAAATATATATAATACCCCTCGTAAAGTGTACAAATCGAGTATGAAAACGTTCGGAGGGTGGAATTTTAACAAACCGTTTTCCCCATAAAAGTAATATACTGTCCAGAAATCAGCTTTCTAGCATTAGCACTGTCTGTTGTGCATTGCTTATGAATTAATAAATGAATCAGTCAGGTCAAATGGTCAAATTGTATAGGCAAATTTTACAGACTTAAATTCTATAGACTTCAATCATAAATACCCCTATAGCTGGTGGTATTTGTGAAGTTTTTGTCATGTTCCACTTTATATGAAATCGAATTCGAAATGTTCTTCACGTCATTAAAGGCTTCAAACTGATTCTATTATATTTGGCAGTAAGTCAAAGATACTTTTCGAACAACAACCATAAAAAAATAAGGTGGTATAGATATAGTATTAAGATTTCAGTTTTTATACATTACTAACAGCTTTTACACGCTGCATAGTCTCGGTATTATGCAAAGAATGACAAAAAAACGCATTGAATAAAATGAGAAAATCAGCTCAAGCAATTTATGCGTTACGCCCCCATATAAAATAAAGCGAAATTAAAACGCCTGCATTTGGCCTCCATACACAGACATACTCGTAAGTACTAACAGATAAAAACAGCTTGGAACAAATGACTGAAAGTTATGCTGAACAATCAGCTGGCTGTCTGACTGTCTGACTGTCTGCCTGTCTAAATGTCCGTTCTAGTGCTTGTTTCGCTACAACGTATCTTGTATCTTGTATCTTGTAGCTTGTATCTCTCATTTGCTGTCAGCTATAATTTTTACTTAAGATGTCGAAAGTTATTTCATTCGACGTACTTTACAATGTTTTCGTTCCGTCTTGTGCGATGAAACAATAAAAATTCTTTCGTTCTAACGCATACTTTAGTGCTAACTTTTACACTGTAACCGTGAAGAGGTGTTTGCTACATCGTAGGTACGAGAGTATGGTCCATAGCTGACTGACTGACTAACTGACTAACTGACTGGGTTAGTTTACTCATGTTGTATCTGCGATACAAGTAGATACATACTTATACTTATAGCGACAACGAATCTGTTCTATGCTATTCAGATACAGCTTTTCTACTAAATGTTCTACTACTTGCACTTGTGTATATACGTGTATCTATCTTTCATGTTATTTCTGTACATATTATTACTCTTGTAAATTGTTTGTTGTTGTTATTTGTTGGTATTGTGATTGTGACTTGAGCCTCTTGCGGCTTTGTCGCTCGACTTTCAACTTAACTCTCTACAAAATTTATATATAAATACTTAGGGTGCTCCTTTTTAAAGATTCCATGTTTCGACAGTATTTAAAATGTGTCAGATATGGCAACGGGATTGTCATTTGTGCACAGATTGTAATGTACGCCATCAGCAGTTTATAAAAGTTGCACTATAAAGACCCTGTGAGCGGAGAAAAAAAAAAAAAAAAAAAAAAAACAAGAGGAAAAGGGAACACTAAAGGCGTGAGCTTGAGAATCTTGAGGTGCTATGCGATAGAAATTAAGCTCGAAAAATTAAACAAAACCTCAAGCGTCTGTCCGAAAGTTTCTTTTTGGAAGAACGGAAATGGAAGCCTCACATGAGAAGCACATGAAACACAGTTACTATGCAGAAGTCACGTTTCTAATCTACTTGGAGGCAACAAAACGAATAATGCTGCCGCTGGAGAAGTATTTTTAGTACCATTAGTTGATGTTGGCTCTCCTTTAGAGCCGCTGGACTATAATGGGATCGACTCAGTAACTACAGAGGTGGTGTATAAGAAAGCGGCAGGATTCGATGACTTGCCAGCTGAGTTATTGAAGAACGGTGGCGAAGAGTTGGTTATTTGTTTACATCAATTCTAATGCAATATATGTTCCGGTGAATGCAAGCAAAAAGTTTGGAATCTCAGTGTTCTTTGTTATATCTTCAAGAAAGAATAGCTCGCTGTCTGCGCCAACTATCATGGATTAAGTCCGCTTTTCAATTGGATATAAAATTCAGTCCCGCGTATTCTGTAAACGGCTGGAGCCATACACGGATGCACTGATACTACAGTATCAGTGTGGCTTCAGACCAAAGAGTTCGACCAGTGAGCAAATGTTCACACAACGGAAAATCCTGGAGAAGATCTGCGAGTATAATAAAGACACACACTATTATTCGTTTTTTCGTTTATTATGGCGCTTTCGACACGCCGATATATAAGAACGAAGTACGTCGACGCCCTATCTGAACTTAGTATACCAGCAAAGATCGTTCGTCTCTGCATGATGATGCTATCACACACAAAGCGTCATCAGAATAGGAAAGTATTTTTCCGAATATTTTATACCAAGAGATGTTTCCAGTAGGTAATGGAGTACATTCTACACCAATGCCCATACGTAGAACGAACGGACACGTTCAACCATAAAAAAGTGATGCTACTCAAACAAACTACTACAACAAATTTACACAGAATGGGGTGGGGTGGCTATATGCATCCAGTTTATGGAAAATTTTAAGTAAAGATTTCGAATTTCTAAGCTCCAGCGGGTGCAAAAACGAAAGCCGCATGACCATCGTTTGTATTGTTCGTTCGGTCGAGAGACAACCCACTGTTTTCTCGCCATACTCGGTTCAGTGGTGAGGATCATTTTTTTCTCAATGAAAATTATGAGTAAAATTTTCCGCATTTGGAGTGAAGAAGATCCACGATAGATTCTGGACACATCGTTACATCCTCAAAATAGTTACTGTTTGGTGTGCCGGTGACATCATTGGTCCTTACTTCTTTCAACATGAGTTCGGCGGGAACGCTACCATCAACGGTGATTAGCGTTCATTTCGTGCTGATGGATGACGTTTGGCGAACGAGTTATTTTTCGAAATATACCAGTCATTTGGCCAATGATTTAATGCCTTTGTATTATTATCTCTGGAGTTACGTGAAATCATTGGTTTATGCAAACAATGCAGAAATTTTAGACGACTTAAAAGACAAAATTGTCCCAAATATTGCCCGTTGCTTGAAAAAGTGATGGAAAATTGGATGCTCGAAATCATACTTAAACACTAATGGCATACGAATTATTTTTTTAATAAAGCCAATTTCAGTTTGAAATTACTTCGATATTATAATTCAATTCAACAGCTTCTACACCTCCAAAGAAAAAACACCCTATATAATATTTGCTGTCTCAGTACGGAAATGTCGGCGTGTTTTCCTTGCTAAGTATTATTTGTTTTTCGAAAGTATATTAAATTGAATTATTTGCAGAGTACTTAACTACATTAAAATGTTGTACTTATACATGCTAACTCGCACCGCTCTACTAAGCTTGCTCTACTTCATTTCGTTACACTTCACTGCCAATGCGCATAGCAATATTGTCTATCTTAATTTCTGTCTTGCCTTGACTATATGGCTTGGAATTTGTAATATAAATTGCTTTCGACTTTGAAATAAATGCAAAAATACATGTCATAAAAATAATAATAATAATAATAATAATAATAATTTTCTGTTTACAGAGTGCACAAATTTTGTATAGTAATTGAAAGAAATTTATTTGTAGAGCTACTGGCAGCCAATTTGGAAAATTGGACTTTTATTTGAAAATAAATTTTTGCTTGAATTTCGTTTTTGTTTGAAATTAATCGAATTTTTAAAAAGATAATTGCTTTGGCTTTTATATGTTTTCTTTGAACAAACTTAAATTGGAGCTATAGTTTAAGAATTATAGATGTTGGTTTAGCTCTAATAAATTTGAGTTAAAGTACGTTCTCGAAAGTATGCTACAATTTGAGCTGTGCTCAGATATAACTTTTAGTAGTTTGCTTTCTTGTAGCATACTTTTAGGATGTTGTTTGTAATACGTTCTGTTGCAAATATTTTGAAGTTATGGTACAAAAAGTAACATGTGCCAAATCTAGCGAAAGTATCTGAAGTGATTATGAGTTCAAAACCGGGAAAATCGGTTAATAACCAAACTCGCTTCTACCAATTATGTACAAATTGTTGATGAAGCTTCAGTTAAAACGAATACAACCTATAATTATCATATCTTCATATGTGTATCACAAGCGGTGCTAAGGTTTGACATGAGGCACTGCTGTAGAACTTAAAACTGAGTCATCCAATGGAATATTGTGTGATTCTAAATTTGTATCTTATTGATAGATACTAAAACAAGGCGACAAATAGTCCGAAATAAAATCAATATTGGCCGGTGTTCCGCAAGGCAGCATTTTGGGCACTAAGTGACTATGAAGTGGACTCAACTTATATATTACAAAATGCAATCAACTCCATAATTCAGTGGACAGAAAAATGGGAAATAAAACTGAATAGTTTAAAAACCACTAACGTTAATTTTACAAACAAGAACATATGGTGTCTGTCTTTATAAATTAATGGAATTGAAATGCTCTACTCAAATACTGAAAAATACGAGTAGTTGGGCATTAGATGCAAAACGAGAGGAACTCAATGTAAAGTTAAGATCCTTGAAGTGTCTTTTAGGCAGGCATTCAACACTTTCACTCTCAAACAAAGTTATGATATGGAGACAAGTTCAGTGACCAGTCTGGTCCTAAGGAACATATTTGTGGCGCTGTACATTTAAATCTAAAATCTAAATAATGCAACGATATGAAAATATTATTTTAAGAGGCAATTCTAATGCAATAAATTGCAATAATGACGTACACCTTGACCTAAATTGTCATTGCCGAAATTAAATGATGTGCCAATATGGTGACATTTAATTTAAATTTTGAACTTTTAAATTCTGCAAATTTTGTTATTTTTTTTTCATTATTACTACTCCATTGAGCATATTTTCATACAGCTATGAGCTGTCAAAAACACAACTGCATGAAAAGAGTACTTCTTGCATCATTATTTTTACATAAATTAAGATTTAGGGAAAAACTCTGACATTTTTCATTTGATTTTATGTAAGCAAAGCCGCAGCATGGCACTGTTTTTTTTAGAACCTGGTTTTTCAGCGGTTCTTGTTGCAGTTTCATATTCGTAAATCGTTCAGATGTCATGTCGTTTTTCTATTTACGAAATATTTTTTTCTCTCTTGTTGTATGCTTGTTATTTTTTTTTTTTTTCAAAATATTTGTGTCTAATTTCGCACATATATTTACGTAAAAAGCGTGCTAGAAGCACTGTTTATGCATTAGGCGGGCTAGAAGCGATAATATTTGGTGCTATAAGCAATGCTAGCAGATGTCAGAGTGAAAGTGACAAACAAAACCATGCAAATACGAAACGATAAAACAAAACCAAAACCAAAGCGAAGCGGTAAAACAGTTGCGTAACTGCTTTCTCGCGTCGGTGTCGCTTTGCTCTCGCTTTGCTCTCGCTTTGCTCTCGCTTTGCTCTCGCTTTGCACTCGCTTTGCACTCGATTTGCTCTAGCTTTGCTCTCGCTTTGCTCTCGCTTTGCTCTCGCTTTGCTCTCGCTTTGCTCTCGCTTTGCTCTCGCTTTGCTCTCGCTTTGCACTCGCTTTGCTCTAGCTTTGCTCTCGCTTTGCTCTCGCTTTGCTCTCGCTTTGCTCTCGCTTTGCTATCGCTTTGCTCTCTCTTTGCTATCACTTTATCGCTTCCACTCGCTTTTCATTTCGTTTGCACGATGACACTTTTCGAGCGATCACATAAAAAAGTATTTACAAGCAGTGGCTTACAGCGCGATATAGCGCCATCATATCATATCGCTTCAAGCTGCGCACACGGAGTACAAATTAACTCTGCCCGTTATTAGTGGTCAATAGTGTATTTATTGCAGAGCCAAATGAATGAAAAGATGAATTAAAGTATTTTAAAACGCTGGATACTACTTTTTCCCAATTCTCAGACAATTTTCGAATTCCAAATCGGAAATATGTTTCGTTCTTAGAGGCACTCCAAGTTAATAGCCAATTTGCGATTTCTGCGAAAGAAATTAACCGATTAACCGAACAACCAGTAATCAGAATAATCAATGAAGGAGGATGCAAAATATCCCACTTGAGCGTTTCCAAATAATTTTTCATGCAGAAAAAGAACTTTGTCCTGCCTTTTTGCAAGTATTTCGGCCGTTTTTATTGAAAAGCTCGACACCAGATCCCACCGTTTGATCCCACCAGATACACAACGTGACCTTTGAACCATGAATATTCGGCTTTGGTGTTGATGTTGAGGACGATGGTAAATGTAAAAACCCCTAAGAACCAAGTAGACTCGACAAAATATTTAGTGGAGCATCTTTTATAATATTTCTATTAATTTTGACATTGATGCTTTTAAAAGTTTATATATTTATTCGGTAATATAAAAGTCAGTAGCACCAGATTTCCCGATCAAAAGACACGCAATCAAATTGATCATGTTGTGATCGACGGAAGGCACAGCAAGCAAGTTGGATGTGCGAACGGTACGAGGTCCCACCATCTACTCAAACCACTACCTTCTGGCAGCCAAAGTACGCACCAGGCTGAGCATGGTGCATTACGCACGTCCCAACACTCAACGAAAGCTAGACGTCGGTTAGCTGCCAACACAACAGACCGGCGAAGCCTTTTCAGCCAGACTCTCCCAACTGTTCCGGAAGTCCTCTTCGGCTTTTGAAGATATAAGTGTGCAGTGGAGATATATATTCCACTACAGCTGCCAAGGAAGTAGTTGGGTACACCAGACCTGTGACGAATCCTTATTATGACGATGAGTGTCCCCAAGCTACTGCAGAGAAAGACGCCGCTTGCAAAAGAGCGATATTGCTAGAGAGCGATATCGTCAGAAGTGGAGAGTGGAGAAACGCCTTTTCAGACGCGAAAGAAAGGAACAAGAAAGGCGTGAACTTGAGGTTGTTGAGGTCTTATGTCACAAAAATTAATCTCGAAAGTTTTATCGAAAGTTCAAGCGTCTGACCGAAGGTTTTAAGCCCGGAGTTTCTTTCTGCAAGGACAATAATAGAAGTCTGGTCACAGATGCACATGAATCACTGAGACTATGGAGAAGTCAATTCTCTAACCTACTTGGGGGCGATGAAATGAACAAAACCGCCGATAGAGAGGCATACATAGAGTAACCAATTGATGATGGCTCTCTTGTAGAGCCACCGGATTATAACGTGGTCGACTCAGACCCGTATGATGAGGTTGACATAGTCCAGCGGATTAAATTCCAGTGGACCGGATGAACCTTGAAGTTCAAGGACTAAAGATTTACGACGGAGGCCTGAACTTAATTAGTGAACGACGTCAGAGAGGACGTCCAAGCTTAAGATGGCAAGATCTGTTCTATGATGACCAGAAGAAGGTACGCTTTCCTAAGTGCGATCTTGAACGATAGACGGTTGTAGAGCCACCTAAGTAAGTAAGTAAGTAATATAAAAATCTAGAAATTTTCTGTTTAGACCTCCACTAAACGTTAGACAATTTAATAACAATAATGCATATTCTCTTTAATAAATTTATTGCCGGAACAGTTTCAAATGAAATTCATACGTGTATATTCTAAGTGAAGCCAATCAAAGTAACGTTTCACTGTAATAGTTTAAAGTTCAAGTATAATTCTGTTTCGTTTTCATAACTAGAAGTTTTTTTCTAGTAAATTGCACTTGTTTGTATATTTCTTGTTCTTGCTCATCTTTATTGAATTACGGAAAAAGCAAAAAACAAACCAAGAACATGAAATAAAAAAATTGTTAATTTGGATAATGTGATTTCAAATGAAACGAGCAAATAACAGAAACAAAAAGAAAGGAAAGGAAAAAATTGAAAACATTTGTCATAACAGCGATTTTAATACCCTACAGTAATATAGCTTCTGTTAATTATTTATAAATAAATAAAGAATAAAATGTTTTCTTATGAGTTTTCAACAAAAACAGTACCGTGTGAACAGAGATGTCTTCAGATTTCACATTCAGAGAACACTTCATAACTGGTGATAATATGAAAATAAGTTAACATGAATCAGAATGGAGCATAAAAAACGAACCATCATGAATTTGTTCCAACAGAACAGACGGACAATAAAAATACTTTTCAGTTGTATTGAAGAGTTTGTTTGAGAAAATACTTAAAAAAATAAATTCCTGGATTTTGCACGGCATTAATGCGTGTGGCAAATGTATTTTTCATCAAATGGATCCTATTTTTTAGATGACAAACTGAATTTTGATGATCAAATAAAAATTGCAAAAATGGAACCTCTAAAAGAACACCCTATATATTCATATAATAAATGCTTAAGTAAAGTGTAGAAGCTACACATTTCGAATTATACCAAGCACAAATTGGGCAAACAACTTTTCAACTACGATAAAAAAGATAAGATAGTAATTTATTTTATTTATGTTCCACATAAATTATTAATATTTAAGCCCATTTTCACGACTTGCCTATATCTTTATAGCTCATTTTTTCTACCCTATATTCTAGTTATCAATTTTGCGACTGTTAAAACGTATTGCCTAGTTCGGCCACCAAATAAATATATTTCAAATATATTAGTTTTAGAGCTGCCAACTTGACTTCACAATTTCGATAGGAAACCCAAACCCAAACCCAAAATCAAAGCAAAAACAAAAACAAGAAGAAAAGCAAAATTGAAGTTACTTTTTATGCGTTTACAGTTGTGCAAATGCTGTGCAGCATTTAGCAGCTGTTGAACTCATTCGATAAATAAGACAAAAGTAACCGATTTTTCTACAATATCAAGCCAAAAAATCGATTTATATTGCAAGGCTACTCGAACTCGATTTATTACTATTGTGAAGTCGCAGCAATAGCATATCATGAAAATACGTATTTTCTAATATATTTCAAAGTCGTGAAAATTACCCTTAGTATAGTAAGCACTATTTTTTTGAAAATAACTTAGCGTACTGAGCGCTGACTCAGGCTAATCCATATTATGGCGTAAGATAGAAAGAGAAACATGATTGGCCTTATGAACGCGTAAGATAGACAAATGAGGAAAAAACAATGGTATACGCACAGCAACAAACCAAAAAATTGCATGCGGATATCCTTCTGCACAAGCATTCAATGCATACTAACGTTTCGCCTGTGAAATACGAGAGTACTTGCTCTCAATACGCTACCTTATTATTGTACGGTAGCTGGAACCAACCAGTTACAAAAAAATTATACTTTTTGTCGCGAAATTTAAAACACAAATAAGAAGGGGTCACATATTCCACAAACATATAAGTATATTGTCGTCCAGTTCGATGAGTCGATCTAGCCATATCTGTCTGTTCATCTGTCTGTGTATTTGTCTGTCTGCCTGTCTGTCTATCTGGCTGCCTATGAATACGGGAACTAGTTCCTTAGTTGTAAATCAATCTTACTAAAAATCTGCATAAAGACTCTCTGAGTACGTCATTCGTTTATGATCTGCAAGTCGGTATTTCACGCCTACTTTTGTAATTTGAATAAGTGGGCGTGGCACATCCATAAGGCGGCCTCATTGTCAGTTTCAACGTTTTATGTTAATAATGCTTATTTAATTGTTGAGCTGATCAACATATCATATCTGTATGGGATACTTCATTAATGTTTGAAGAAGTTTTGACTGTAAATGAGACATCTTGGATTGTTACAATATCATAAAAATCATTGAAGATTATAATATGGTTTTGAGTAACGATGTAGAACAGTATCTAATAAAATACCCGGCATATTAGCAAATAAAAAATCGAATGTTTTGGGCATGAAACGTGTGGCAGCAAAGTTTATTCCGAAAGTGACCGCGCGATTTCTTTGTTATTTTTTTTGGAAAAAAAAAGAAACCTTAATCATGCCTCAGCCACCGTATTCGCCGTACTTGGACGCTTGCGATTTTTTTTTTCGGTTTTCAAAACTGGAAAGACCCATGATTCAAAAAAAAAAAAAAAAAAAAAAAAAAAAACGCATATCAGAAGGATTGAGAAAAGCGCTGGCGCAAGTGTTTTATAACTGAGGGGGCTTACTTTGAGAAAGCGAACAAAATAGATATTGATGAATAAATAAATATTTTACAAGAAATATAAACATTCACCATTTTTGTAACAATAATTACGTTAGAAATAGTAACTACACTCTTCTATTTTTCAGGCAATTTAATATTAACCGGTAACGGTTACCGTAACGGTACACCGAAACTCAAATCCAAGAACCGTGCCGTAACCGAATACCGAAATAAATTCGAACCGGTACACACGTTTTCGTACGTACCAAAAACGGCACCAAAACCGATAAACATTTCGGTCTTATGCGCTGCTTAAAATTGCCACTGCCATTTAATGTATATGTAGTAAATTTAAAAGTCAATTGACTTGCTGCTTAAGCAAGCAGTACACTATATTGAGTATAATAAATGCATTTTATTAAAATAATTTAAAGCTGTCCTCAAAACAAAGAGAAATAAGAAAACGAAACGCTTTTCTATACTTCTTGTACGAGTATGTAGACTATGTAGGTATAATCTTCATTGTTTCTATCTGCAATTTACAGTATCCTTTTATTTTTTGAATGTTACCAACTTGAGCATAATATTGTGCTAACATTCACACTACTTGTATCTGTATTTTGTAGCACGTATTTTATCTACACGTATCTACAGACTGCAGTGTAGACTACAACAAAATTGAATATTGAAAGGAGGAAGAAGCGCATTGAAACGGACATTTTTTACAAGACGAAAGGTGAATCGTTTCGATTCGTTTCGTTTCGTTTGTATTGTATTCTGTGAACCGTATAGATTTATTGTAGTTGTTGTTGTTGCAGTTATTTGTGCTACAGGCAAAAAAGTGCACAACTGGCATAAAAAAAAAGAAAACAAAAAAAGTTAAAAAAAAAATAATAGTAATAAAATGTATATTGTACGATACAACACAAACAAGATAAGCGCAATACAGATATTGATATCGAACCAAAAATTCAGGTAATAAGATAAATTATGTAGTGCGTGATACATAGAACTTGTATAGATATTATGGTATGTTATACAAAGTGCTTCCAAAAATTATGAGTAAAAGATAAGAAGTAAAGTATCTGATAGCTAGATAAATATTTCAGCCTGCAGCTCTAAAATAATATAGCCATTTATAGCTACATGTATGCAGGGTATATGTAGTTGAGGTACATAAAAGCAACCAAAAAAAAAAAAAAAAAAAAAAGGACAAAAAAATGGCGACAAACCAAAACAAAATAAGAAGAAACTGAAATGAATTGAAGTCTAACGGTAAAAAAGCAAGTAAAGCGTTGACAGCCATTTTCACGAATGGTCAGTAACAACAGTTACAGGCGACATTGACAAGTTGACAGCTCTGGTTTTTTGTTGCTGTTGCTGTTGTTGTTGTTGTTGTGTGAATTTGTTTTTGTTGTTTTTGTTATTATTGTAAGCAGGACATTTTGCACAATGCGAACATCTTTGATAGCGCATTTCCGCAAATGATTTTTCATTCGACCATCTCTAACCGTGGTTGTGACTACAGATACACAAACAAACAAACAAACAAACAAACAAACAAACAAACAAAGAAAAAACGATATACTATAATGTCAATCTATGCCACTTGATATTCATCTCGTAGTGACTCTAGTATGACCGTAATACATATGTAAGTATATACATATCTACGATATATATAGAATTTACTATCGAATTTTCATTCACATACGAAACATTAGGCACGAGCTATGCAAATTAAGTAATGAGATTGTTAGAACAACGTTTGATTTGGCGGAACTTTGTGCGACAACAGCTGAATTTGTGTTGCGTCTTCACAGTTTGAGTTTAAACTCACTAGCATCTTAGCGATATAACAGGGTGTCTCAAAAGAAAGTGCACATTTAAAAAATCGATAAAAAAAAAATAAGTAGTTTATTGAAAACATATTTACTACATATTAAAATACACACTTTGGGAATTTATTTCTTAAAAATGTTTCAAAAATTTCTCAAAATGTAAACCGTTGCATTCACGGCATTCATTTAATCGAGCACTCAAATTTCCTATGACGGCTCGTCAGGTATTCTTCGTAATGGCTGCCATTTCTTGACGGATATTTTCTTTTAATTGTGCCAGGGTTTGTTACCGTAAACTTTAGATTTGACGTAACCCCACAGGAAAAAGTACATAGGGGTTAAATCGGGACTTCGTGGAGGCCAATATATGTCACCTCTGCTGAAGATCAATTTGCAAGGAAAAATTTCATGAACTCGTGGTAGAGACCTCTTGGACGTGTTTGAAGTTGCTAAAAATGCGGAACAATGATGATCTATGCACGTTTAAAGTAACAGCACGCTTCCGAATCGAAAGGTCCGGGTTGTCACGAACTGACTGAGTAACACTGTCTACGTTTTCCAACGTTCTCGAAGACCTTGGATGCCAGGATTTTGATTTTTCCGTTGAACCAGTCTCTTCAAACTTCTCGACCCATTTTCCAATGTGTCGAGGGCTTGGCGCATCATTTATATGACGAACATGTCGAATTTTCTACGCGCTACAGTCGCTGAATTACCGTTTTTATAAAACTCACGTACGCACAACGTACGGTCCGCACCCGAGAAACGCTCCATAGCGACTAAATTCCCAAAAGCTGAGCTACCGACTGACATACCCCCCGCGCCCCTCGGAATAGTTGCGTTCACGCAATCAGCAAATCAAATGTGAACTTTCTTTTTCTATGTAGGAATATGTTTAAATTTTTATGCTCGACTTTAAATCACTGAAATCGCTTAGTCTGCTAACTTTAGATTAAAGTTAGCGTACCAACGTTGAAATATGACAAAAAACGTAAATGTTGAAGTGCAATTTAGTAAAGCTAAATTTGTGTTCTAATTAAAATTTATCTGCTCATGTCTAAATAAAAACTAAAAAAAAAAAAAACACGGTCTGGTCAGCTAACTTTAGAATAAAGTTTTTAAATTAAAATTTTAACACATTAAATAAAACGTGTTACGCTGACTATTTAATAAAAGTTAAACGAAACATGCTTCACAAACCAAAATCGTTTTTCAATTTCGTTAATACGAAACGTAGTACTTCAGCGTATCCTTCGCAATTATTTCTCGATGGTGCAGTTGCATCTTCTGATTCTGCAAAGTACGTATTCTAGTAAAGTTGTTAACCCTAGTTTCTCATATCCTTACAGCAGCACATCATATGACTTTATATCTCCTCCCGCTATCTCCATGCAAAATATATTAACATGTCTTTTTTATCAATTAAATTCTCTTTCCTACCTGGCTCTGTTAGTTTTCCCAGTTGCATACTAAAACAATATTTTAGCTCCATTTGTTTTCCTTTTTCAATTCTTTTCAATCAATCAACAAAGTTATGTTAATTTCCATCTCTTTGGAAGGAGTTATTTATTATGCCGTTACATAAAAAGGGTAGCAAGTCTGATATGTCGAATTATAGAGGCATTGCTAAGTTGAGCGCTATTCCAAGGCTCTTTGAAAAAATCATTTGTGACCAATTGCAACAGTCGTTAAAGTCTGTTGTCAGTTCTTTCCAACATGGTTTCGTTAGTGGAAAATCTATTACAACTAATCTCTTAGAATTTTCCACTTTTGTAAATAATGGTTTTGAGTCGGGTTGCCAAACTGTTGTCATTTACACAAACTTCAGTAAAGCTTTTGATAGTGTGTATCATAAGCAGCTTTTATTCAAATCTGGTTACTTCGTCTCTGGTTACTTGGATTGAGTCATACTTATCCGCTAGAACACAAAAAGTTTTATTTAACAATTATTTGTCTAAAACTATTTTTGTTTCTTCTGGTGTTCCCCAAGGGAGTCACATTGGTCCAATATTATTCAACATTTTTATTAATGATCTCCCTTTGTCTATTTATCATACTCATACACTAATGTGTGCTGATGATGTTATACTATGCTTGTCCTATTCTGATATTTCGCAGCACCGTTTATTGCAGGCTGACTTAAACTCACTACATTATGACGTCTAAATTTTCTAAATCTAAATGTGTCAAAATGCAAATGTATGTCGTTTCATCGCAGAAAACCATTTATAGTGACATATATTTTTTAATAATATTACCCTCGGTAGAGAGTTTTGTTTAATGACCTAAATATCCTTATGGAACCTAAATTAATTATTAATTAAAATAATCACATTTGTTCAATAGTAGTAAATAAAGCAAAAGGTGTCCTTGGCTTTGTTAAGCGTTCGTCTAAGGAATTTAATGACCCTAGTAGCACTAAACATCTCTATACTTCTCTTGTTTGGTCGATTTTAGAACCTGGCTCTTGTATTTGGAACCCATACTATGCTATGCTATTCACGAGGATCGTATTTAAAAAACAGTTTATTCTATTTGCTCTTAGGAGTCTCAATTGGTAACCCGAAATAAATGTTTCATCCTATCATGACAGGTTGAAATTAATTAATCTCCCAACCCTCTTGACACGGCATTCTACGCGCTCTGTTGCTTTTCTTCATAAAATTCTTATTGGGGAGATTGATTCTACCTACTTACTTCAGTCCATATTACTAAATTTCTCCATTCGGCCAACTCGCCACTTCTTGCGAGTGGCAATAAAGTTCGTTTTTTTAGGGGTAGCCACTATACAAACCCACCACTCACGTTTATATTTTACAATGCGATTTAATATTTCGTGTGAATGGCATTAGAGTCTCGGTTATATCGAATGTTTTTTCTTCTTCGTATTGATTATGCTTGAATTTTTCTCGAACAAAGTTCTCATCTACAGTTGAAATTTGGACTTTAATTCGAAATTATTTTTTGGTTTTGTTTAAATTAATTCTTGTTTCATCTATTTATTTATTGTATTTTATGTTTTTTGACGAATTCAAATTCGATTGCCATGTTTGTGTACCACTTAATACGATGCATGTGTACTTTATGGGCGAAGAGCATATCTACTATCGGGTCGATGATGATGATAATATTATTCTGATAATACTGTTCTTGTTGCTTCATATATTTTTTCTATTTGTTTCTATGCCCACAAATCCGGCCGTTACGACGAATTGCTTCACGTTGACCTTTTAAAAGGGCCAAGTAGGTACACCTTATCGATTGTTTGACCCTCTGGAATGAATTGATGGTGAACCACGCTACGGCAGTCGAAGAAAACGATCGGCATCACCTTAATTTTCGACCGACTATGACGTCGTTTTTTCGGTTTCGGCTCATTTTTGGTGCGCCATTCGCATTCATTTATTTATTGGGTTTTTTTTTGATTTTAAACAAATAAAAATTTCAGTCTAATTCCTTTTACAGCCTTGCCATATTTTGCGATTGATGATAACACTGTTCTGAGTGCTAAATATCCTTGTTTTTTACTTGTTTCTTTGTTTATTTTTTTTTTAATCTGTTTCTTATGCCTTAGTATTAAATCAAAAGTTATATATAGCTCCTTTAAGCCGCTGCAAACTTTCAGAAAAAGTTCGGAAATTGAATGTACGCAGAAAGTTACCGATTAGTGCAGGCGCCAAAGGAAGTTGAGTATGCCAAATGTGAGGACCGGTAACTAGGCTTAAATTCTTTTACCTTCAACACCAAACAAATAAAGAACCCATGTTGCCAGCAGCAGTGCTGGTTCCTTTCCCTTTTAACCGCCCTTCTCCGTGAGACGATGCGGAGAAGGGTGTACATGATAGAAGTTGTACATGATATGAAGAGAGGAATGCTGTCTGTCAAACGAACGGAAGGTAAATTTAAGGCAGTGAATCCCGACTTAGCATTAGAGTAGTATCAGATCTTCAGCAGTGACTGGAGGTTTGATTGGCATTACTGCTCCTTTATCCATATAAAAACAGTATTCACGAGGCTCTTTCTTCATATCTCGGATTACAAACAGATTCTACAAGTGTCATTAATTATAATCATAATGCATGGACGCTATCCAGAATGAATAAAGACGATAAAGATATTTGAAATATAAAGTATTTCAATTCTTGCAATCCCTATAATGACACCGAGAACTGCGCGCTTCGAAATATTTACACCGGTGAACTTGCTGATGAATCTTCTTTGCAATGTTTGCTAAATATAATAAAAAGTAATTCTCTAGCGTGCTACAAACCTCTTTTGGTTGTATAGTTTTAACCTCTTTTATTTCGGACTGGTATAATCCGGCTTTGTATATTTTAACTTCTTCTGATTGCACGTTGGAAGACCTCTTTGACCCGATTGGAATCATCAGTAAAAAATCTCCACCCTTTCGTTAACTAACGTCCGCAGTGTTATACTACAATATATACAAATTTTTTTTGTTGTAATACGAATTAAAAGTCGTGCAACTTTTTTATAGCACATCATAAGCTAATGAAGCTTAGGTTGTCCTACAGTCCTTTAGTCCTTGCTGCTGTTCTTGTTGTTGTTGTTGTTGTGTGAATGCGTTTAACGATCCGAAACGCGCGCGAAATGCGCTCTACTGCTTTGTTACCTCATCACCCACCCTCGTAAAGTAGCACCCCCACCATTGTCAGTCAGTTCACCAATGTCGACAACAACTTCAATCCAAGTCAAGTCAAGTGAAGTCAGAGGGACAAGTCAAATGGCTGTCGCCTTTTGCTTCGCAATTTTTTCGATTTTTTTCACAGTTATTTTTTTTTTCTCAACATCCTTGACAAAGAATTTTTCCTCGTTCTTTTATTATTTTTTCTTTTCTCTTTTTCTTAAGACATAAAATTGCGTTAGCGGTAATTTATTTAAGACGCTCTAATGTGCGCTGGTTTCTTTATTTCTGGTCTTGATTTTTTACATCCTGTCGACGCTGTTGTCTGCAAAATGGCGCTTTTTTTTGTCATATCCTTTACACATTGTTCGCGGAATAGAGTAATTTCAGTTTGTTGGAAAGCTTGCAACGCTTTTATGGAAGCATTAGAGTATCGGAGATAGCATATATTCGGCATATCCGCTCTATGTTCCGAAAATGAAGCGTTAAATTGTCATAAATTATTATGATAAGTCAAAATTTATACATTTTGTTGAGGAATTTTGTATAAACATTCGGTAACAGGTGGAAATGCCTATCTGTAACTCCGTGTTTTATCGAGCTATATAAGCTAGAACTCTAAAATTTGGCAAGGCATATGCAGATAATATGGCAAAAATATGCAAAAAATATGCAAAAAATATGCAAAATATGCTAAAGAAATTTAAGAAATGCCACTATTTTGAATATTTACGAAATGCAGTTGATATGCTAACAATATGTATATTAAAATATTTACAAATATGCACAATATGCCCGAAATATGTAAAATATGCAAAAAAAAAAAAAAAAAAAAAAGTGATTAGAACCAAATACTTTTGATGAGACAAATCTGTTTTTTGAACAAAAATTCATTGACTTCTTTGGTCCTGTGGGGTGGTGCATTATCATGCAATAAAAACAGCTGCTTTATTTTGGAATATTCGGGCCTAACACGAAGAACTCTCGACCACAAACGATGTAAAACTTGTAAATAATATTCTCCATTGGCAATTTGACCTTCTAGAACAAATGCCTTGTGAACAATACCCTTGAAATCATAGAAAGTTAACAACATTGTCTTGATTCTTGATTTCTGAAAACGCAATTTTTTAAGTTTTGGCTCGTCTTTTGACTTCCATTCTGCAGATTTTCGCTTAGTTTCAGGATCATATTCAAAACACCATGTTTCATCACCAGCTATGATCGAATCATAAAAAATCTGGATAGATTACCACTATTGAACTGATGTCTTTGCAATAATTTTTTGATCATCATGTAACTGATGTGGAACAAAAAGTGCGAACACCTTTCTTTTACCCAAAATTTCAGTTAATATTTTGTAGATTCTACAGTAAGGTGAACATAATTCTTCTGTCAGCATTCTCACAGTGCAATTTGCATCGATAGCGATTATTTCATGTACTTTTTTCAGTAACTCAGTACCATTAGATGCTTCGGGTTGTCCAGGTCTTGGAACATCAATTAAATTATCACAACCGTATTTAAATTGTGTAAACCACGTGTAAATTTGAGTACGACTCATACAATCAGCATCATAAACTTTTTTTTCAATAATTCGTAAATCTCAGCAAATTTTTTAATTAAGTTTAAAACAAAATGTAATATTTGCTCTTTTGTTTTTACGACATAACTACAAAAACTGCTGTTATTAAAACGTCTGTAATTTTGTAACCTGCTATTTGAACATGTGCCAATCACAAAAACTGCAAACAGAGAGAGAGAGAGAGAGAGAGAGAGAGATTCACCAAAATCATAACGAAGCTCGTACATAGCATAATACGTACTATGCTATCTCTTGAGCTTGATCAGCTTGATTCCTTTGGAATCGATTTAGCTACTAATTAATAGGTTAGCACATTTTTTGTGCCAGCTGCAATACTTACAGTATACAAACGATTATGACCACAAATATATTATCAAAATTGGTTGAATAATATGCACGTACATGGTTTAAACAATCGTCACTAACCCAACGAATCTAGCACACATAGGCTTCACATGAAATAAAAACACATATACTAAACGATAGCGATGCGAGAAGCCATGTCAGTTATACGTTGATAAGACAAGCGAGCGCGAAAGAGATAGCATATTACGTATTATGCTATGTACGAGCTTCGTTATGATTTTGGTGAATATCTCTCTCTCTCTCTCTCTCTCTCTGTTTGTAATTATTGTGATTGGCACATGTTGTAATAACAAGAAAATGTTTAAACGCATTCATATACAAATTTATTGCTAGATTATGGTCGATTGAGTCAACTGAGGCAACTGTTAACACTTTTTGTGAAGCATTTTAGAGCTTCGGTTCAACTGAACTTAACATTTTGTTTTGCAGTTTTATTTAGTTTGATTTCATTTTTTTTTGTATTAGTTGTTTTTATACATTTAAGACGCTTAATAGTTTGTAATGCTGTGTAGTTATCATGTATACTACTCTAGAAGATATATGCTATGAACAATAGATTTTCTACAAGATATTGAATAACATATAGCTACACTTAGACTCTAGCTTACTTCTTGGTTTCGTTTTAAATACCATTACAATTAATTAAGCTACTACATTTAGCAACTGAATTAAAAATTTAAATACATTCTCTTGCCATGTCAATGCTTAGACTGAAGTAGCACTAATTAATAAGGTTTTTGTTTTTTCGTTTTTGTTTTTTTTTTGTAAATTGAGAAGTCCAGGAATTATAAGTCAATTAGCAAGCTGTCTGGGCTTCATAATACATATAATACGAGTAGTTAAGAGTATAATACTATTAATAGATGTTACACATTAATAGATAGGTACTTACTTCAAAGCTAACGATGCCGCTGTGATCCTGATCCAGTGTGTTGAACACATAATGTGCATACAGTGTTGGATTCGCTGTAATTCGATATGATGTATCGTGTTTTTTGGGGAATGAAAAATCGAAAAAATGTAAAAGGAGATTAGATATATTGAACTCTATTTGAACAGATTTGTATATATATATATATATATATATATATATATATTTTGCACACACATTTTAAATGTTTCCAAATCATTTCGCAAAATAAAAACAGAAACAACACATTCCAGTGGCATTTTAAGCTACACAATTAGAATTGCAGTGTTGAAAAGCGTATATAAAAACTTCTTCTTTGCCTGCCAAAACAGATTTAAACTTCTGCTCTCAAACAAACACATACATACACCCACGCTATACCATATGTTGTATTATTTTATTGTATTAGAAAATATAATTTGGATAAAGTTAAAGTAATTGAAACTGTGTTTAGTGTTTATCTCAATGATTTAATAATTTTTGTTAATTGCTCTTCGAATCTCTCTAGAATTGGAATGCATACTAATGGCTCATATTCTAGGACATCTGATCAGCAATTTAAATAAACTAAACAACAGCATGCCCTCAAACCGAGACAAAGTAATAAACCATTCCAATATTAAGTGTCTAATGGTAGCAATTACACGAAAAGAACTGACTGCCATATTTACTTTATAAACAAGTTAAACTTAATCGTTGAAGAGGCTCTCAATAAAATTAAATGAAAAACAATTGTATTTTAAGGACTCATTTCGGAGTTCATATTTAGAGCTTATAATATACATTTTTTGTCTTATATTGCCTTTCCATTGTGCTTAACATTCTCAACATTTCCACTTTCCACTGGCAAGTTTTCATTGTCGTTAACATGTGAGTGGCAAAATGAAGTTCGCTTCATTTAACTATCAGCTGTTTGTGGATATCAAGTGAAAGATCTCTCTTAGCCAAATAATCTTAGCCAGTAGTACGAGTACGTATTTCAGATCATAACTTGCTACAATTGTTCCACATTGCAGAAAACTCTTTGCTCTTTGTTCAAAATTCAGCTTTTTGGCATTCAGAAATATGTCAGTATTGTATTTAATTAACAATTCTCTTCTAAAAAACATTTGGAAGTACTGCAGTTAAAGCAAATATAATGTGTTGATTTACAAAGTCTTTATCAGTCACGATTATCTACTTAAATAAATTGCATTACTTAATTCGAGTGGCATAAATATAACTATTGAGCATTTCTGAATACATTACTGATTTTAAAATTTGCATATTCGATTGTGACTCGAACGAAGTGTCTTTAAATGTTGTTCTTTATGTATGTTCGCTTATCGCTCTTGATTGCATTTAGCATGGAGAGCAAATTTGAACTCAGCTGTACATCCTTTTCAATTTTGGCAACAAGTTCTTCGCATGGAAGTTTGGAAAAGTTGATGCTACTTTTGTTACATTTCTACCTTGGACTCCTCACACAAGATGGCGTATGTATCAGTTATACAGGGTGTTCCAGCAAGAGTGCACAATTAAAATTTGACGCCATTTTGTTTTCTGTGCAAGTGGCAACACTGACAGCTGACATCTATGATAAATACGATTATTAATACGACTATTATTCGTTTCATAAAAAAATTGGGGAATGTTATGCTGAGACTGCTGCTAAACTTCGACGAACTTTCGTTTGTTGAAGTGCACCGTATGCGTCAACCATTCGAAGAGTGATCAATAAATTTGAAGAACTGGGTCGATTATAGACAGTAAATCTGCTGTGCGTCAAGGTACCAGGCGGTCTCTTGAAAAATTGCTGCTGTAAACGAAGGTGTCGCAGGAAACCGGGGAGCTTCGGGAACAACTTAAAATTTTGCGATGCACCACGAAATGTATGGCGATTTTTCGAAGTAAAATAAATCATATTCACGGATGTGGCGCATTTTCATTTGAATGCGTTCGTAAACAAATAAAATTTTCGAATTTGATCCACGTGATAAATGAGAAATTGATGCATTCATAGCGAGCAAGTATATAGTGCGGGTTTTGTTCAGATAGTGTGATGGGGCCTTACTTTTTTTGAAAATGAAGCCGGAAATGCTGTGACTGTGAATGGCATTCGTTACAGGAACATGATAACGAAGTTCTTGCGACGGTATGGATCTGGATGACACGTGATTTCAGCAGAACGGCACCACATGTCACAGCGCGCATGAAACAATCGATTCATTGGAGCAACGATTTCTAGACTGAATCATCTACCGAAGTTCCGTTGTGAACTGGCCACCAAGACCGTGCGATTTAAGGCCGTGCGATTTCGTTCTTTAGAGTTTTATTATTACAATTGGTATTTTGATTCTGATATGGAGTATACGTATAGGGAGCGTTCTACTCAGCCAAAAACATTCGAACTCATTCATAAATTCATCGATGGATGAAGACCCATGGAAAGCACAAATCTTTCTTTATGAAAGCGATGCTGGAATTTTATAAATATACTCTTTATAAATAAATAAAATAATAGGGTATACTAAGTTTGTGCAAATTAAATCAGCAGCAAAAGTCGAGTCGATACAAACACTTCCATCGGTTTGTCTGTCCGTCTGTCTGTTTGAACAACGAGATATTAGAGAAAGTAAGGGGGAAAAAAACATATTTGAAAGAAAAGACAAACACACATTGTTGTGGGGCCCTTAGTGCCAACGTAAAAGCAGAATGAGGCCAAAGTGAGGGTATTAAATGAACATGCTTATATCACTTTCAGGGAAAGTCCCAAACCATCCATTTTTATGTTGTTGTAATTAATTTTTTAGTGTTGTTGTCAATTTGGTATATTTTACATGGAAAAAAATAATGCCGCATAGGTCCAAATCGGACCAGTATAAGGGCTATGTATGAATTATATTATAAAATTTGTTATAAGAGACAATTATCCATATGCGTAGCACGCACAAAATTTCGTAAACTTCATCGATATTTGTATCAGATCGAATGGACGGACATGACTATATGAACTCAGCTTCCGATGCTAATCGATGTTATCGAAATCGATAAATGATTATATGAACTCAGCTTCCGATGCTGATCGATATTTTATGGGGTCCGTTACATCTTCTTTTATCTGTTACAGAAATTCGCACTCATGTGTTACAACTTTATTCCGTTGGACACAGGGCTTAAAAACATTTCGGATCAAGTTCATGGACAGAACGCTATGCTATTCATTTGGCAGCTTCAACAATATATTGTAAACCATGGGTTTTGGATTCAAACTGTCACACGGAATCTCTATAGATAAAAATGGCTACTTTCAACTGTATTTAAACTGTAGGAACTTAGCGCCACGGTTCCAGATAATTATTACTTTAGTTTGCTTATTGACTAGACAGTGTCCCGCATCCAGCTTTCAGTCATACGAAAACGTAGAAAAATAAAGCTCTAAAAGTACACCCGTCAGAGATGAGGCATTGCTTCACTTCGTATAAGACTTTGTGGTGTGGAGTATTTCTAATAACACAAATATAAATTCGCTGTATTATACTGGCATACGAGCTATAGAATTTCTATAATACATAAATTAATTAAGGTTTTAATAATAACACAAAAGAATATTATACTTTAACCAAATTATATTCCAGAAAGCCATACGAGCACTAGTTAGAAATTCGTTGATGCATTTTTCACATTCAAAAATATTTAAATAAAATCTCCAAAATAACAGCACACTGATTTTTTAAATTTAACTTAATTTTCATATAATTTATATAAAGTTTAAGCAAAGCACACACATTAAGTATATTGTAAAAGTAAACATTTTGTCTCTCAAAAATTAAAAATCAAAAACAAAAAAAAAAATTATTTATGACCACTAAATGCAATAATGTATGATTTCTAGCGAAAGCGGTGCCTGTTGGGGTATACTCGTACCTAAATATTGTGTAAAGGATATGAAAGTATCGGTTTTGGTTTATCAGAAGTTGCTAGTGCCAGCTAAACTACAATATGTACCTACGATTATATATATCTAAGAGCCATATTCCACTTGCTTACAGGCCTAAGCAAAGTAGAGGGAGAGAGCGCTACATCGTGGGAGCGAGATAAACTATAGTTAGAAGTAATTCGATACCAATATGCAGAATAATTTCGTACAAATGTGAATTAAAAATGTGAATTACTGTTTTGGTATCGAATTGGAATGTATCGGTTGTAAGCAAATTAAATTATATTCGAATGTTTGCAATCGATACTTTTTGGTGAGCTAGGTTACTATATCTGTATTATTTTAAATCTTTTAATATAAAGTGGTTAATGACTTGAACAAAGTAGAAGAAGAGAGAAGGAGCGAGAGAGTGACATCGGTTGTAAGCTAGTAAAATTATATTCGAAAAGTACTTGTATACGTTACGTGTTTGCAATCGATACTTTTTGGTGAGTTTTCTCTCGCTTGCACTTGTTCAATTGCCATAAGGTTTCTATATGTGTATTGCTTTGAAAGTTGTAACCTAAAGTGGTGTTATCAAGTGGTAAACGATCATAATCATAATGTCTATATACTACAACATTTATTCAAACACACTTCATTACACATTCGAGACTTTTTCTGTTTTGAGAAAATCCAGGAAATAATTACGCTTGAAGCAAATAACTCTTATTAATTTCAAATTGTAGTAGTAATGACCGTATGACACACGAATACAATTAGCAAATTGTTTACCCCTTTATTGCTCTGGGATTTTAAACACGACAGAGACCTTGCGAAAGTGATAGCCATATACATACAGCAACATTTTTCACTTCGACTCGTATAGGTCACACTTGACTTTTTGTTTATGTTTCTATTAAAATAAACAGAATCAATAGAGAAAAGCATTATAAAATTGCATGCATTGAGTATATTCATCATTTGCGCATGACATGCCAAAGTAATTGTCTTTGCATTATTCGTTTTTTTCTTGATTTGTCATTTTTGAGGGCAGAGTTGTCTCATCTTTCGTATAGATTTCCATTTTAATATGGTATTTTTCCTGTTTATTTTCCTTTTCCTTCTCCATTTGGTTTTCGTTTCACTTTTTGATGAAACTATATATATTTCAACCTCTTGCACCTGTAGAATTTTGCTTTGTCTATATTCTGATCTGCTCTAACAGCAATGAAGGAGAAAAGAATTTGCTGATTGTATTCGTGTGTCATACGGCCATAAGCTGTCCAAGTTTCATACTATAACCCTGTCATTGTAAATAAGTGTTACTGCTATCAGAATACGGCCCAAGTTACTTGAAATGCATGATTTGAATATTCTGCAGCAGGTTCAAATATTTTCCATGTTTTAATATAAATCAGAATTTAATTTTAATGTGATTTAAATTTTAATATAATAAGGTATGGAACTTAGAGCAATTGGAACTCCTAATGTTCAAATTGGCTTTATGATCTCGTTGTATATTAGAACTTGCTCTGTTGTCAATCGTGAACAGTGAAGAGAACCGATGGACAATACAGTGACCAGAGAATTAAGTTCGAACTTTCTCCGTTGGTTAAAAGTGTGTTATTGCCAAATATGTCTGCGGTTTGAATAGTCAACAAGATATTTTGCTTTGTTTTATTTTGGTAGCTGATTTCCAGTGAGATACAAGATAAAAGAGATAAAAGAGACCTCATCTCGTCAGTTTTAATGCACCATTTAGCTAGTGTTTATTTGATTAAGGTGTTTATTTGTAACGCTGAATTAGCTACTAGCCTTAACAGCCATCCGCAATTGTTGCAGATGGTTGTCTATAACAAACCTGTATGCCATATCTTATTGAAGGCTTACGAAAGAGTTTGATTGTAGAATGATGCTTTCTAAACCCGAACTGATCCCAGCATATTATTATTATTGCTGCTCTATAATGGGCTGAAGCCTTCAATGATCTGCAACAGCATTGAAAGCATACTAATGGTTCTTTGCGAAGTTACCATTGCTTTATGGTTGCCCTGATGTTGGGATAAGTATGATCTGCATCATTTTCCATTTTCTAGGAAATTAGATTAGATTTCTAGGAATTAGATGAGATTACGTCAAAACCCGTTGATTTTTTGACACATGTTTAGTTTCTGAAGAGCCATCTAGCCTCAGTTTTGCAAAATTTTTTAAACGTAACCCTCAAATTACGAAAGAGATGCTTCCTTTTGGCTTATCGAACTGTTCCGGAGTAGAAATATGGTGCGAAGTATCTCAAGCTAATAGCAGACGATGTTAAGAAAACTTATGTAAACAAATAAATTTTATTTTGTATGTAATTTGGTGCTCAAAAGGGAGGTAGAGCGTTGGAAAGATGCTAAAACATCGATATCTAGAAGGAAATCTGCAGAAATCCAATAATAACAATACCAACAACAACAACAACAAGAACTCCATGTATAACAAGAACAAAAAATATGCTAACAAAAATTAACATTAAATCAGCAAAACAAAAAAAAAAAACGCCGAGCTGCGCCGTGTCACATTGCGAAATGCGACAAAAAGTAATAAATCATCCTGTTTGATAATATTTCTTATAGGGGAACTTGTTTTATTTTATTTTATTTTATTTTATTTTATTTAATTTTTTTTTTTTTTGGGTGTTACGAAGTTGACTGAGTCGGAGTTTTTTATTTTTTTTATAGGTTTTTTTTTATGTATGTAGCCAAAAGCGGCTTATCAGAATAAAAAATGATTTCTTCATTTATTTTTCATCAGATATGCGTCGTCGTAATTATGTGCAACACAGATACGCACACACACACACACACACACACACACACTTACACAGGCATATGTATATATACAGTTAAGGGTGACTTTTTAAGATGAATTTTCTAAAAGCGTTAAATTTCAAATATAATAAGTGTACAGAAGAAAGTTTAGCCGCTTTGAGAGTAAAAGTGTATCGAGATATACGAAATTGTACACCATTTGGAAGATTTAGCAAAAAACCACCTCGGCCTATAACCGTGCAAGTTTGAGCTGGTGCAGAAACTGAAGCTATGGGACCATGGCTTGCATCGCCAGTTTGCACTTCGAACACTTAGTCGTGTTTTTGGTTGGAGTGGTTTACCCGCAGATGATATAAGCGGATTCATAATAAATTTGGTGCATAAAGAGTAACTTTTGACAATTGGAATAGTTCTGAGAAATTTTTGTAGTTTTGTAACCATATATGTATGGCATCAGTTGTTTTTTTTTTGCTTTCCTTTCGACATTATGCATAAGTGAATGTTTTTCTTAGAAAAATATAAAAGTGAGTACCGAAACTATAACGTTTCAAATGTGTTGGTTTCTTTACGGTGCTTTCATTTTGTTTTATTTTGACAATAGGTTCCGATTAGAAAAAAAATATTGTATAATATAGGTTACTAGTAGGTCACCGAGACGTTCTACGCGGCCCTCCACTTTCCCCTGCCACTCCTTTCCATTTCCCCACCTTCTACATGCTCCTTCTTATTGAAACAAACAAAAAAAAAAAAAAAAAAATGGAAGGATAATCTAAAAACTCCAAACAATTTTCTGTTTATGCAATCGCCACGAAACTGCACAAGATTGCCCACGGGACTATTTTGAATATTGCCACAAAATTTGATTTAAATCGGTTGAGCGGTTTCTGAGTCTATAGGGAACATACATACATACATTCCATTTTGTCCCTCCATCCTCATGCCACTCATTCCCTTACCCATCTTCCCCTGCTCCATTTCACCCCTTCGCCTACCAGCCTTTACCCTGCACCCATTCCTCTGCCCTTTTCCCTACGTACTATTTACCTACCCTTTTCCCCTTTTCTCGGCCCCCTTCGAATCCATTATCTTAAATGGTACTCTGCGCGTTGCTGCCCTTTCCCCTGTCTCACCTACCTCTAACCATCCTTCCCAATGTACCCTTAGCCTACCTCGCATTCACCTACACTTCTTCCCCTTGCCCCCTTTCCCTACCACCCTTCACTTATTTCTCTGTCCCTCTTCCCCTGCCCATCTTACCCCTGCCCATATTCCCCCTGGACATCTTACCCCCTTCACCTCTTTCACCTCTTTATATTCCGGCTCTTTCCCTTCCGCCTCATCCCCAACACTCCCCTTTCCCTTCCTTCTTCGACCATATACAACATTTCATCTCTCTATCTTAAATTTTTTAGGCCAGGAACCCTCGCGGGCATTCACAGTGGATCGAATTGTGAATCTAAACCATTCTCGAATCCCCATGAACACACAAAAAAATTTTCATCAAAATTGGTCCAGCCGTTTAGGAGTTCAGTCACGTACACAAGATTTTTATATATAAATTTTTCTATATATATATTTTTCTATATATAAATTTTTTATATATATATATTTTTCGATTATCAATTTGAATCGGTTAATTTCGGTTAACGGTTACGGTTTTACACCCTGGTTTATGCTACGGCTTAAAGCATAATTCATTTGATACTAGTTATCTGAAGATTGAAAAGGGGAGTCTAAATATCTAAACTTGCAGTTCTTATCTCTTATAGTCTCCCGAATCTGTTCGTTCAAACAGACGTTTCAACGGACAGGTGCCCAAAGCTGAGCAACAATATATTTACTTTATAAGTTCTGCCATGCCTCATTTTGCCTGCACAAACTTAATATATTCCATAGAGGGTACAGTTTCTAAATACATGGCTTGGCATGCACTTTTCATATGTTGACTAGTGTTGTTTCAATGCAATATTTATCAATAAAAAATCAATTAGCGATTATAGCTGAATTGCTTAATTGCTTAATTGTCAATAAATGAAGTTTATGTTTAAATTAAGTACATAAATAAACTACAAAACAATCACGATCAGCTGTTTGGACGCGGACGTGGACGCAGAATGCAATGGAAACATAAAAAAAGCACAAACGATTTTAAAAAAGAACACCTTTAACATGTGTATATTTATAATAGGCATATATAATATATATATATATATATGTACGTGTATATACGTGTATATATGTACATTGACGGGACATTTATCGTTGTCGTCGTCTGCGCTTACGACGAGGACAAAAATGACGACGACGAAGACGACGTGTTTACTTTCACTTTTTTACAAGCGCTTCCGTTTGGCGAGCTATGAGATGAGATGCTACAATATATATATGTATATGTATGTGTATGGGTGTTTGTATGTTTGTACGTATGTGAGTGCGTGTCCGTATTTGTCATCGTAAAGGACTTCCGGCAAAAATTTGCAAAGCAAAGTGCGTAGCGAGAGAGAGAGCAGAGAGAGAGAGATAGAGAGATGGAGAGAGAGAGAGAGAGGAAGCAGTAGGAAAAACGCAAAACAGTCAGCGTAAATACGTGTCGAGGGCGTACGCTATATAATATTACATATACGCAACAATTCGCTTACATTAAACATTACTCATACGCAACGTTGACTTGCATATATGTTTATCTGTTTGTACGTCTCTCTGTCCGTCTGTTCATCCGTCCGTCTGTACGTCCGTCTCTCTGCCTGCCTGCCTGTTTGTCTGTTTGTAAGCATATCACTTTGCCATTCCGACAATACCAAAGCGACGACATGACAGCAAACAAACGAACAAACGAAACGCAACGCAAAATAAGTTTATTATAGTAATTTTGTGCCAAACATGTGCAGCAATATTTTTCTTACGCTGATAGCAGGCTTTGACCTATAACAAGACCTATTATATGAGACAGCAGCAGCATCAGCAGCAGCAGCAGCAGCATCAGCAGCAGCAGCACTCTTGAACAGCAACCGCATTGGGAGCAATGTCCGTCTGTCTTTCACATTTGAAGCTCAAAAGAAAAATATACGTAATCACGTATTTTAAGTAGAATTTATTGCCAAATGGCTGCTGCTCCTACTCTTACTGCTACTACCGGTAATGGTGTGGCAGTCCTGCTGTATGCTGCTCATCGATGCCGTTCTTATAGGTTGCTATCAGCTGATTCACATGTACCGATATGTTATGTCTGTCTTTATAAAAGTAGGTACATTTATATATAAGTACATATATAGATACATATCGTACATATATGTATGCACGTCTTCTATCCATTTGTCTCACATGCTTACTGCAACCCTCGATTTCCGCTCTACCTTCATATAGTTAATACAAGTATGAATGCTACACATCGTTAGCCACAAATTGAAATTGTTACTAAATTAATTTATTGCTATCTTCTTAATATAGGTACATATCTCTACGTACATTAATGTAAGCCCTATGAGCATGTTTTTTTTGTTTTTTTGCTTATATCATGTTCTTGTTATAATATTATTGGCCAAATCGTTATTATTGGTTGTTTAGCTGCTCTTTGCATTTTGGCCTTTAGTCAATTGACATTGTTGTTGAAAGAGTTTTTCCAATCGAATGGTGTATTTTGGAAATTAAAATGTCATGCATAAATTGGCCTTTTATTATAAGTAAGAAATTAGTTAGTTGTGACTGCAAGTAGCAAAGTTTATGTACACTGTTCTTCTTCAAAATACAGCGGTTGGCACTCGAAGTGTTAGCAACTTCACGCTGCTGTAGCAATCAAACGACTAATGACAGCGCGCTCTTGTTTTGTCAAGTCTCAGTCTGTTATGTCTACGGACGCATATCGTTTTACGTTGCAGTTAAAAAAAGTTATTGCAAGCAGTCAATGTTAATGAGCTACGTCATTTACGTGTGAACAAAATGTTTGTGTATCGGACTGTTACACATTACAATGTTACTGATAGCAACAGAAAACGACATCCAAAAACAACAAGTCAGATATGGTTATAAAGCTGAAGGCCCGACTTCACCGTAATCCAAAGAGACTCGGCACCATCCAATAATGCCAGAGAAACCCAACGTTTTTCTCAAGATAACGTTCCCAGCTTCATTTCTTCTCAACAATGGCCATTATAATTCCCAAAAAAAAAAAAAAACCAAAGTAAATGACTCCATAGCAATAATCGACAGAAGAAAATGTGTTGTTTAAATATACACACAGTAAAAAAGAAAAATTTGAGATGTTTATTTCCATATTTACATCGTACTACGGTTTAAACTTGAGCCTATGCTAGAATAATTTAATATTTAATAATGTAGCGTATTCCGAATAGCTGCTCTTTTTCTTTTTTCCTTCGATTGGTTTGATTACAGTTGGAAGAATAGGAAACAAAATATTCTCTATCTCTGTCGTGCTCTAAATAGAAATTCAGATTGCGGAGCATGTCGGTCGAGCAGCTCGACATTAGGCTCGAAACTGTATTAACTTCTCAACGTACAGAGAAACCTGCTAGACTTGGTAAGCTGACATGAAGATAGTTGAAGTTTGTAACTTGTAAGGTATGCGAGGTTTTTTTTTTTTACTGCAGAACTTAGTTACTCAGATAGGGCTTTGTTGATACCTTGTCACTTTCGAATCGAAAGCGATGCAGCAAAAAAAATTGTGCAACAACCTGAAAGTGTATTTTTAAATTTGAAGCAGAGATAACCAATTTAATTAAGTGAACGGTAACTGTGAGGCAAAAGAGCTTCCAAATGGAATTGTTAATCAGGTATTGTAACATATACTCTATGCAATTGCAATATTTCAATGGATGCAGCTAGTCAGATGCTACTCTAATCTTTAAGGACTTGAAACGTATGCTGACAGTATAAATTAAACTGCATTTTAGTGTGGTCCCCAGCACTTAATAAAGCCAGATAATCGACTTATGTAGTTTCAAAGAAGAAAAGAAGCACTGAGTACCATATTACATCTTCGCCCCAAGGATCTAGTAGAAAACCAACGTCCTCGTTATAGTCGCTATTAAGTTTAGATAAAGAATTATACGAAAAAACAGTAAAATAAAACACATTCAAAAATCTTTATCTGGAGTGAAAGATCTATCCCTTAAAAATAGACTTCAATATGAAGTACGATGTCAAAATTCGCTTCCAACAAGAAGAGCAGAGTCAACAACGGATGTTGAAAACATCTTTAAAAATATTTGATGGATGGTTCGAGACAGTCGTGTCGGAGTGATGTTTACGTCTCATAACTAGGATTCTATGCCTCCTTCTGCCTTCAGTGGTCAAAGCGTCTATCAAGCAGATGTCACTGCCATTCAGAAAGCAATGTTGTATTGAAGATCGTCTACTATCATGTGTACTCAGATAATCGAACAGATCTGAAAGCACTTAACTCATGCGTAACCAAGTGAAAGACCATTACAGAATGCCGCAGATTTTCCAACACGTCTGGGTGCCTGGTCACAATGACATACAGGGTATGTAGAGTATATGAGCTTGCAAAAACTTTAAGACTCAACGATACATATTTTTCAGAATACGCGCTCGGTGGAGAGCCTCTGTCGACTTGTAAGCTTCAAATCAAAAGCAATACCATTACCACTGTGTGTAAGCGGTGGTCCAGGTTTGATCGTAAAACAACTTAGACCCTACTGAGAATGTGCAAAGCAGATATAGTGAGCCTGGATCGTGCTCTAATGACTACTGTTGAAGCTGTGACAACAGCAAAGAAATATAAAGCATTCATCAGCTACTATGTCACTGCTCCAGACTGTCCAGAACTAATTGCGTACATTTGGTGCTTAAATTCTTATGGACATATGGGAAATCTTCCTAAATTGAGGTCAGAAAAATATAGCGAGGTAATGGAAGGAATAGGCTTTATCTGCAATTTTTGAAGAGATTTAATGTGGTATTACAAACGGCTGTTTTTGGCCATGGCTTGCTTTTAAAATTATTTTGTCATATTTTCCTAGCTTACCTTGTAATACACAAGTAGTTTATAGAGAGCTAAATTTTTATCTAAATCAATGCCTATGGTTTCTACAAAGCAGCAATTTATATAAATAAATACTTAATCGTTTCCACGGCAGTTATTTGCAAAATATCAGAAGTTCTAATCATCTTTTCTTTAATAGCACAAAATTATATTAAATTATGTCTCATGTAAGTATAAGAAATTTAAAGTGTATTATACACACACACACACACACACACTTTGCCTACAGCATTTAAATGTTATTTCCCAAAGTATTTCAAGTTGATTTGTTTTATTTTTCCGAAATTGAAATTGCCCACACTCTTCTTTTGACCCGGCCAGCAGGCCACCAAGGCTGAAAGCTGATTTATAGTTTTTGACTTACATATTGTCGTATTTCCATTTATTTTCCATTTTCTAAAATCGGAAATGATTAAATTTTCATTAATCCAACACAAATGTTCGGCATTGAATTTTGGGTGCAGATAAATCGACCACACCTAAACACTTTCGGAGGCAGGATGTACGAGTATTTAAAACCGCATTATCTCTGGATTGCTGTCGCATTGCCTATTAAAAAATTAATTTCATTTTATTTCTTTCTGCATCTGTAGCTATATCTATTTAGATTTAGATTTCGATTTATTTAAGTTTAATTTCTGCTGCTATTTTTTCGTTTAGCAAGTATAAAGTCTTCATTTGTTTGATTTGAAAATGCAATTAGAAGGTTTTGCCCATAGGAACTTCTTAGTACTGAACAAAATGCTTCAATTTAAATGTATAGGCTGTAGTTTTTTTTACAGATATAGAACTTTGAATTGAATTAATATATTTCAAAATAAAAATTAGCTGAAAATTAGAAAGAAGAAAAGCGACCAAAAAACATTTCCAATAAATTTACCTAATTCCTGTGTTGTTTGGTGTGCTGATACCGAAAATAGTAATACAAAAATGTATCAATCACTAATTTCTCACATTTCAATATTAAAATTAAATATTTTATTACTCAAAATGTGAGAAAAAAGTAGTTTTAATCAGTGTTTAAATCCGGAACCGTTACCCGAAATTAACCGATTCAAATTGAGAACCGGAACCGCAAACAGAATTGGTATTTCAATTTTTTTGTTGTTTAAACCGAAACCTTTTAACGAAATAACATGGTGGAACCGTACCTTAACCAAAATATTTACTTGTTCAAAGGAAAAAGTGTACAACTGATGCCATATATATATACTATGGTTACAAAACTCCATAAATTTCCCAGAACTATTCGAATTGTCCCAGCCCCGGATCTACGATTTTTTCGAACCGTGGCAAAAACTTGATAGTGGCGCCCCCTCCCTTCAGTGTTTGAGAAAACTGGGCGTATGGAAGTACAATAGTTTGTTTTTCAAACATAAAATATATTAAGATTCGATTACTTGATAAAAACCTATGAGATTGTAGGAAAAGAGGCTTCACTTGTTAGTTATTTCGAATTCTTGTCTCAAGGATTTGGAGTACCCATGAATCATCCGCCCCCCCTTAGATCCGGGGCTTAATTGTCCAAAGTTACTCTCGCAGTTCCAGTAGTTCCGCAAGTATGCGTATACGAACGGCGCTGAAAAGTGTTATTGTCTTAACTACCTCCGCTAACAACCCATAGCTTTTCAGATGTAATCTCGGTGCAAAATAATCGGAGCAGCTGAGAGAGTAAATTTTAGTTTGCTCTCTCGGTTTGTTTTCTCTCAGAGATTGCTTTAAGAATTTTCCATATACTTCAGCACAATAGAATATCAAAATTGACATGCCACGCCCACTTTTTAGGATAGTTACCATACAAACTACACGCTAACTTTTGCCTTTTTGTAAGCACATTTTTTGTTATTGTTGTCAATATTACCTTGAAATTTGGCATAGTGGCTTCTTATGAAGGGACTCTTTCACTTTTTGAGGTACAACCCACAACCCACAACCCCACTTTTGCCTTTTTGTATGGTAAACGTTTTTATTGCAAACAATTTCAGGCGTGAAATTTGACATGGCGGCTTCTTATGGTTGGATGCTTCACATAAATATCAAGGGGGTGTCACGCATTCTTTTAGGGGTAGCCCTCATAGAAACTTACCGCTCAACTATGGAATTTTGAATGAAATATATCGACTTAAAATTTAATATAGTGTCTTCTTATGGACGAACGCGTCACGAAATCATATAAAACGAATATATATAAAGCGAATTGAAAATTAAAACTGACTGTGACATTTGGCGAGGCTACTTTGAGCAAAAACAAATTTCTTTAAGCGTTACAAGCTCTTCACTGAAGTCCGAGAAGATGTTAATGAAGATGCTCGCCCTCGCTCGTGCAGCAGCACGTCAACAATCAATGAAAACGTTAAAGCAATGAAGAAAATTGTTATGGAGAATTGTCGAATCACTATTAGAGAAGTTGGTTAGAATGTCGGCATTTCGGGTTTTTTTGTCTGGCAGCGTTGTTTGTTCCGAAAAAGTAGTAATTATCTTCTTTTTTTTTCCAGAATTTTAATACTGATCGGTACCATACTGGTATATCAAAACTAAAATACAAGAACAGTATCGAAACAGAATACCAACATAAATTGCAACCGGTACAGAATCTTATACCGAACACACACACACGTTAATCGTGTTTATAAAAACTCTATAAACACTTTTTTTTTATATATGTGGTGATTTTATAATTAAAAAAACATCAAAGGAACATTACTGCAGTAAATAAGTACTCCAGTAAGTAAGTAAGTCATGACTTTGTGAATAAACTAACTTTGCATAGAGATCGGTAGTCAAGACAAATGTTGGATTCCTCACAAAATATGTTATGTTTGTGTCGAGGATCTTAGGAAATTGTGTAAGAAGGAAAAAAAAACCTTTTAAATTTTCAGTTCCCATGGTATGGAGAGAGCAAACAAATCATTCAAACGGATATAACTCTAAAAATAAGAAAATACTTGTATATCCTAAGCTAATCGGCTGATTGTGCACGAACCGTGACATCCTGTCCTTGAGCCACATCAGCGTATTGATGAAGTTTTACAGTTCAGTGTCGAATTTAATGAAAGTCAATCGAGTGGTGATGTGTTATAGTGTTCTCCCGAATATTGAACACCACTGTTGTTTACACAAGCTGTGTTTCATGATTTATTGAGAGATTTGAATTTGACCAAAGAAAAAGCAGAATTGCATGAATCAAGATTGAAAAAAAAAACAAAAAACATTTGTGCAATCTGGAAAGTCTATTTTGCCAAGCAGAGTAAGTCCAATTTGTCAAGCAGAAAGAGAATTTGATTTAGTACAAGAAGAAAGATTGGAGACTTTTTATAGACTCACCAAAAAATAGTTTTAAAAAAAGGTATTCTGTGACACAATACTTCATTTCCAGTTGCTCAGTTAGTTCATATAAAGGTAAATTACGAATATGTAAACAGAAAACTAACTATATGGCACGCGATTGAATGCTATGTGGAGTTTAAAAAAATGTCTCCATACATCTTGGTCAACAAAAGGAATTTATAAAGTTTGCATGTTTAATATGTGCATTGGACAGCAGAGCAAGGGAACTACAATGGTCCATAAAAAAATGTCCTGTAGGAATAATATTGACATTTAACAGAGCCAATAAAATATTCTTCTACCACTATTACACAGAAGGATATGCTCAATGAAACAATTTGTAAAAGCTTTACATAAAGTTGGTGATTGTTTTATGTTTTTAGGTAGAAAATTTCCTCATTTATCAAAAGCTAAGCTGAAATAATGGTTTTTTCGTTGGACTTGATGTTCGTAAAACGATGATCGATTTCAGCTTCGCAGTTACGATTAGTAAAAAAAAACAAAGAAGGCTTGGATAACATTGAAATTTTTAGGCAAAGTGAAAGCGCTTTACTAGGAACTTATCGTAGCTAATATATCGGGCAAGTAAAAATATCTAGATTGTCTGATGAGCCTTAAAGTTCACTTCTTGCGCAGCCAACTTGACTCTTTCCTAAAAACTTGAGTGATATGAGTGAAGTGTAAAGGGGAACAGTTTCATCAGGCCAAAAAAAAGTGTTGGTGAAACGATACCAGGGACGTAGCACATGATGTGTGATTATTGTTGGTCACTTCATAGTGAACATCAAACTGCATCACATTGGAGAAAACGCCATACAAGAAACTTTACAGAGTGTGATCTGAGCAGTTTCTGACAGTTTAATCACTGTGGGAAAATGGCACCCCTAACAAACAAAAAAAAAAAAAACACCCTATATAAAATTAAGATACCAACTTAGGGGAACGCTAATGAGACGCACTGCATTATAGTATGTGTATGTTGAGTATAAATTTATATTGTTAAAAAAAAAAAGAATTAATTTTTATTTTTTTTTGTGCTCAGCTTTGGCATTAAATATTTTTTTTGTGGGGGGGGGGGGGGGTGTTATCACTTTTTTTGTGTATTTTAAAGGTAAAAAAGTATATTTTTTTATATTTTTTTTTTTTTGCAAATTTGCTGGTTACTCAAACGAGGTCAAGTGAAGGTGGATGTCAAAAGGATGACCACGACAACGACTATGAGAGCGATAACTTTGTAAATGTGAACAAAAACGCGGAGTACAAGTACGGCAAGTACGGCAAGTACACGGCAGCAACAGCAATAACAGCGAGACGGCACGATTTGTGAAACATGATTTTGCTTTTTAAAACATCTTCGCCGCTAACTGTGGTCCACCTGCAAAGCAATATAAGCAGTGCTATGCAAACGATTGTGCAACGAAAAACCAACTTAATATACAAAAATATTTAACTTATGCAAAGAAAATTAAGTCTAAAATAAAACGAAAATATTAAGCCAATTAAATATATAGCTTAAACCGATTATACGAGAACTGATATTCATATTTCGGTATACAGCAAGCACGGTTGCTGCTACAAAAAATCATTATGTTGAAAAACTTAAACTTACTGGTTATGTTTGGATCTACAAGCGTAGTTTCTAGTGTACCAGAGTTTTAAAAATTGTATGCCGAAATCCTCTCCACGTTCTGAAGATGTATGTAAGCTATGGAGACATAGTTCGCACTGCCAAGTAGTTCATTGGTTACAGCAGATCTTTAACGCACTATTATTATAACGAGGAATTGGAGTTTTGCCAAGCAGCTGCGGAGAAAGATGCCGAAGCATAACCGTATTCGCGAATTATGGCTAAAAATAGGTTGCACGGCTTCGTGAACAAACAAATTTGCCACTTTTGGGGAGAGAGTAATACATATCAGTATCAAGTGTATCTCCATTGCATGCGGAGAAACTTACTCCGTTTGGTCTGGATTTTAGTCAAGCGGCGTCATGGGGCCATCTTTCAAATCATTGCTGAGATCCAGCCCGACTTATTTAAACATAATTTAAACTCTTGGGTAAACGATACCATTTCAATGATACGAGTATCATTTGCAACACATAATTAATAAGCGCATCATGCGAAACCGTATCGAATGCCTGTGAAAAGTCTAGAAAGAATGCTGAACAAATTCTCTTAGATTCAAGTGCATCTTCAATGTTGAGTGTCTTGCAAGAAATCCAAACGAATGTATTGGTACAATATTTCTCATAGACATTATTGTCTTTAGTCGGTTTATGATGACTTTCTCAAAGACTTTAGATATGCTCGCCATTAGCAATATAGTTGTTCAAACTTCTTTCCCATTCGTTGGATTCATCACGAATTCGGTAGCCTTGTAGAATAGGTCTTTTCAGCTTACTGGAGAGCTGTTGCAAATACCTATTAAACTCGATATTTTAAATTTTCTTAATTTGCTGACTCCTTTTTCGAACTGCAAAATACTTCTGGGGTATTTATAAGCTTTTGCTATGGAACTAATTGCTGGAATACTGTTCCACGTAGCAGATTGCACATCAGTAGTAAACTGGAATACTTCCTCTTCAAGTTGTTCGACGCTGCGTATATTGTTATTTAAAGATACAGTCGCACTTAACATTTGACGAAAGCAGCCCAGTCTTTTGAGTTATTATAAAGCTTAGGTGATGCTTATTTTTGAGCGGCATGACCGTGGAGAATGGCCAGAATTAAGTTCGAATTCATCTTCTGTTAGAAGCTCATTTCAAGAGAAATTTACTTTACTATAAAAAAATCGATTAGGTGTAGAGTTTTTCGTGAGTCCGTTGGCCAGTACGTTGCTCTTCCAGTTCATAAACAGCTAGATCCGATAAAGTCGGTAAAAACCAGATAACGCCCTCGGACAATCACAAAGCACTGAGCCAACTCCCTGTCTTAGTTCTTTCAATTTGAAATAAGCAACAGACGAACTTGCCAACTTGTTGGCGAGCACAATTTGAGAGCGTGGCTTCTGAACGTGGCTTCTGATTTGGTTGGGACATTTTTTAAAGAAGAGGAATGAATATTTGTTCGAACATGTTGTCGCAACATGTTTAGCGCAACTTGCTGGTCATACTTAACGATCTCAGCATTATCTAATGGCAATGAATTGTTTTGTATTGTCGCTACAATAGTTGAAGTTCAACCACAGGGCAAACACTTGTTTAATTAAAATAAGTAATTCATAATCATCAAAATAAATATTAGCCGACACAGGCTTTTGAAGTAAATCTGCAACAAATACCAGTTACAATATATTTTTGTTGCCTATGACAACTCTGAACACAGTAGTACACTAATTAGAGTATTCTTCGAATTTGTATTCCTAACCTATGAAATTTGAGAAATCTGTGAAATTCAAATCACCGGATGAAAATTTGCTAAAGAGATTTCTGTGGCACAGCGATAGCACCAAACTTAGACGTCACAGCCTTCTTTAAATTGTTTCAATATGCAGGCAGCAGTTTATGTAGGTGTGTTTTTTTTATAGTTTTTTAATTTTTTTTTAATAGAGCACAAAATTCCAACATTGTTTTGAAGCAGATAAGAAAAAAGCAAACCGCAACAAATGAAGCCATATTAATGATATAAAAAAGCATTTAGCGTATTACAAAAAAAAAAAAAAAAAAATTTAAAAAAAAAACAAGATAAAACTTAACTTCGGTTGAACCGAAGCTCTAATACCATTCACACGAAATTTTAAATATTATTGTAAAACATAAAAGTGGGAGTACACGCCCATTAGTTGATGTGTATGAAGCGATGTAGTAGATGTGTATGATGCCGCCATACCGAATTTCAAGTTGATATTGACGTTTTCCAGACAAATGCATAAAAATGAGCTGTGGATTTATATGGGACTACCTCAAAAAGTGGGCGGGACATGCCGATCTGTATATGTATATGAAACGGTTGTGCACTAAAATCCACAAAATCAAATTTCAATCTAATAATGATTTAAATGAAGAATTTTTTCATAAAAAACACAAGACCCACCGTGCAGGTCTGTATGGGGGTTACCCCAAAAGTGGGCGGGCCACGCCCATTAGTCTTTATATGTTAAGCGGCTGTCTATAAAATGGCACCATTTCGTATTTCAACCCAATATTGACTTTAATAAAACAGTTTTTCTTACAAAAAGTCAAAAGTGGACAGTAGATTTGTATGGGAGCTACGCCAAATAGTGGGCGGGATATACATACTAATGGGTCCCACCCATTAATGTATGTATATGTCAAGCATCCGTCTACTTTATGTTACTATATCAATTATTAAGTTAATATTGACTAAAAGAAAAATGTTTTTCATACAAAAAGTCAAAAGTGGGCAGTAGGCTTGTATGGGGGCTACCCTAAAAAGTGGGTGGGCCACAACCGGTAGTCTATGTATGTAAAGCGGCTGACCATAGAAAGGCACCACATTGCATTTCAAACTAATATTGACTTTAATAAAGAAGTTTTCATAAAAAGTCAAAAGTGAGCAGTAGGTTTGTATGGGCGCTACCCCAAATACCCACCCATTAATGTATATGTCAACCATCCGACCACTAGAAGTTACCATAACAATTATTAAGTTGATATTGACTACAATAAAAATGTTTTTCATACAAAAAGTCAAAAGTGGGCGGTGGATTTGTATGGGGGCTACCCCAAAAAATGGGCGTGGCGGGACAAACTTGACACTCTATTAAACTGCAATAAAATGAAGTGTCTGTGCAAAATTTCAACTGTATAGCATTAAAATTGATCCCACAAAAATGCGCAACCACATACAGACGGACAGACGGACAGACAGACAGACAGATGGACATGGCTAGATCGATTCGTCTCGTCGAGCTGATCAAGAATATATATATACTTTATGGGGTCTACGATGGCTCCTTTTATGCGTTACAAACTTTCAGACAAACTGAGAATACCATCATTTCCCACTATGTGTGAATAGTATAAAATAAACATTCTAACTATTATTGACCATTACACATACACACACACACACACACACATATATATATTTAAACAAACCATTTTATAATTAAAATAACACACACGTAACTAAATGAGCTGAAAATGTTCTTGAATTTTGTTAATTATGTTTTGTTTTTTCGTAGTCGTTTTTTTTTTTATTGAATAAATTTTAATTGCTGTCAATTGTTTTGTTATGGATTCTTTTGTTAAACCAATTTCATTAACAAAATGTAAATAGTATATAAATATAGTATTGCACTGATATTTAAATTATAATCGACAATTAGAACATCCAAAATAATTAAATTTTTATGAACTTGTTATATCTGACGTAATAGTATGTTTGTATAACTAATTATATGCTATAAGTATATAACGCTATAGGTAATACATATGTATGTATCTGTAATATGTATGCATCTAATTAGGTAATTAAAGCGTTGAGTTGACATTGTATTAATACTATATATTAATAGATACATATATGTAATTACAGACAGAAAGATACGAGAGTTAGAGAGTTAGAGAGTTAGATAGTTAGAGAGAGAGAGAGAGAGACAGTTATATATTGGAAGAGAAAGAGATAAAAACATAAGGTATTACTGTGTATTTGAGAGCATATGATTTAATGGCAACAAACAATCGAGTAAGACAAGAACAAGAACGAATATGGCAAGCGTTAGTAAATTTCTAGTTCATGTCAAAATGTTAACAAAACAATCTATACTGTACCGCACGAACCTCCCTGTGGAAAGAACTGCGAATAGATCACTTTAAATGTATCCTCCTTGACAACGCCCGTTGGACATTCAGCCTTAAAACCGCGATAAATTCGTTTGATTTCATCTTCGGTGAAGCGTGTGGCACGACTTAGAGCGCTCAGTGAATCGGGACGATAACGCGCTGGTGTCTCAAATTCTTCCAGTTCGGAATCTGAAAATGGTATTTAAAAGTAAGGCAGAAAGTTATAATTTGCATTTCCAAAATTTTTATCAGTACTATTATTAATAAAAATAGTAATACGATAAAAAAAAAAAAAAACGTTGACTTCGATGGTAGCAAAAAAAAGTCACACGATATACCGTGTCGGATCAATACAGAGCTTGTTTAATGCCATACACCAATGTTATCTTTGGTCAAATAGTTGCTTACAATATCTGTACATAGTGCTCTAAACGAGACTCCAAAACTGCTTTCTCGCCGAAGATTTTCAGGCCACAAGCAGACAGATAAACAGACGCATATGGCTAGTTGGTCTATGAGTGGCACAATTTTGGACAAACTTCGCAAAAAGAAACTTCAAAATTTACAAAACTGAAAAATTGGCTGACCGTTGTACCAACATTTATACATGTCAGTTGTATCAACCACGAGAAATGTTTTATTTCACAATATCTCAAGCGAGGTTCGTTTAAATGAGAAACGCCGGGTATTTTTTATCCGAAGGTATACATATTTTGAATTGAGTTGCACCGTGCGCTTTTTCAGAAAAACGTGATATAAGTTGCAAATATGCAATTTGCAATGTGTGGCCTGCGAATTGATGAGAACTTGTTGCTGAGTTCGAAACACGTGTCGTCGCAACTAAAACATTATTTGTAATCAAAATATGTCAAACATTGCTCTTGATGTAGCTATACACTGCATATATTTACAATTTAATGTCGATTGTACATATAAAACTATAAGAAAAAAGGAAGGTTTATATGTCCTTTCTTGGTTTTCATGCTGCTTTTGTTAAATTAATAAGGAAATTACTTGTATCACTATTAAGTGCATTTCACGTGCATATCAACAAATATGCTTAATATATTACAACGCAGACACTAGTGTGATAGGTAGTCTGAATAGGATAGCATGCTTTGAACATCTTCGCGCTGTAACTGTATCCTTAAATTGGAGAAATAATATCCATAATCTGCCTTTTGCTGACGATATCATTAAATTAATCGATGAGGCGTCTGCGCTACAGCAAATGTTCAATCGCCTTGAATGCTACTATAGAAAGTGAAATATGGAGATCAGATTTTACCAATATCACCAACTTTACTAATTTTCCAATATTCACCTTCGCAGAAAGTCCAGTAGCGGATATATAGTCAGAATTATATGTTCTTTGGAGACTATTAAGATGCTTATCCTAACTTTATATTTTACAAAGCATACTTATATAGCGAGGCCGAGCATTTCAACTAAAAACAGAATTAACTCAATAACACATGTAAGCTATGACTTTCAGAGAGTGTAGATATTGCGCTAAATACGAAACTGAAGCTTTTGAAAGCTGTATTTGTCTGCATACAAATAATTGGCGCCCAACTTGGGGCGACTACTGCAATTTTGAAAAGTTCAATGCACTGCTTAATTTTTTTAAATTACGATGATGTGCAATCTTCTTTCGATATACATATATATATATATATATATATATATATATATATAAATACTAATTATATTATCAAAATTCATTTATTCTATGCAAAATAGACTTTAACAGCCTTAAGAAGCATATCCAACGATAGTTTTAGATAGTTCGTAAGGCAACTTCACATGACATTCAAAATATAAATACATACATAGGCTTTAGACATCAGTTTCTCATGGAATTTTTAACAAGCTAACAATGATACATGAGGTTCTCCAATGTACTAGAAAATGCTAGGCCAGACAAAGTTCTGTTTTCATTGAAGCGTATCTTGTATACTTAAAAAAAAAAAACTAAACAAAACTCATATGCAGATTTCGCATAAAAGTCATACTATACGATATATGACACCAATTTAGCTACAACAACAGCAAATTATTTCATTTTTAATCTGTAGGCATGAGTAACTTTGTGGTTTTCTGTAAGTTTTTCTTATACCATTCACACATAGTGTGAAATGACGGTATTATCAGTTTGTCTGAAAGTTTGTAACGCATTAAAGGAGCCATGATCCCATAAAGTATATACATTCTTGATCAGCTCGACGAGAGGAATCGATCTAGCCATATCCGTCTGTCCGTCTGTATGTTGTTGCGCATTTTTTGTGGACAAATTTTTATGCTATCTAGTTGAAATTTTGCACGTACACTTCTTTTTATTGCAGTTTAATAGATTGTCAAGATTCACTAGCCACGCCCACTTTTTGAGGTAGCCCCCATAAAAACTCCCCGCCCACTTTTGACTTTTTGTAAGAAAACTTCTTTATTAAAGTCAATATTAGGTTGAAATGCAATGTGGTGCCTTTTTATGATCAGCCGCTTAACATACATAGACTAACGGGCGTGGCGCGCCCACTATTTGGTGTAGCTCCCATACAAACCTCTGGTCCACTTTTGACTTTTTGTAAGAAAAACTGTTTTATTAAAGTCAATATTAGGTTGATATGCGATATGGTGCCTTTTAAGAGACAGCCGCTTAACATACATAGACAATTGGGCGTGGCCCGCCCACTTTTTTAGGTAGCCCAAATATAAACCCACCGTGCAATTTTGTGTGTTTTTATGATAAAATCCTTCATTTAGATCAATATTAGCTTGAAATTTGATTTTGTGGATTTTAATGGACAGCCGCTTCATATACATATACAAATGGTCGTGTCCCGCCCGCTTTTTGGGGTAGTCCCATATAAACCCACAGTTCACTTTTATGCATTTGTATGGAAAACGTCAATATCAACTTGAAATTCGATATGACGGCATCTTACACATCTACTACATATCTACTACTATACATATCTACTAGTGAGAGTGTACCACCCGCTTCTTGGGGTAGCCCCTACTTAAACCCCCACTTTTATTTATTACAATACTATTTAAAGTTTCGTGTGAATGGTTTTTTCTTGTTTTCTTTTCGTTTTATATGGCTTTAATGTGGTTTTTCAGTTTAGTTAAGTTCTTTTCTGTTTTTCTTATATATTTTTTTTTTCATATTAACTTCATTTTCAACTTGCCAAACCGTAACACATCACATCATATAGCACATATATGGAGTATAATATATATATATATATATATATATATATATATATATATATATATATATATATATATATATATATATATATATATATATATATATATATATATATATATATATATATATATATATATATATATATATATATATATATATATATATATATATCGTATATACGATATCTGTATCATTTTATATAGTAGACTTTATGTTTCATATGTTGATAAAAAGTTTTTTTCCCTTTGCCCCATTCAAGGTGTTTCCCCTTGTAAAATTTACTCTCATTCAATTGCAGTTAATTAAAACTTTGCCTTTCGAAAAGTCCTGAAGAGTTTCTCTTTTTCCCGCTCAGATGACTTTGAAGCATTTTTCTGTTGCGGCTGCTGCCATTGATATGAACTCTTTCGACCATTTTTTTCGCTATTTTTTTTTTTTTTATCCCCATTGTGTATGTATATACACCTTTTTTTCCACAGTACTCTTTGCATTGTATGTATGTATATCCTTTTATGTATAGACCTCTGCACCGGTCAGTGTGTGAAAGCGATTAAAACAGATTGAAACCATATAAAACTCATCGTCTGACTTCTGTAGGTTTTTCCTAACTAGCCTTGCAATAAAAAATTCGATTGTTTTAAACAAAGAATTGCTATTTAATACCCTACACATTTGTATGTATGCATTTTTAAAGGCTTAACGATACTTAACTGTCTGTGGTATAGAGTTACAAGACGACAGTTTAAAATATATGGAGCTTAGTAGAGAATATAACTCTTAAATAACTGAAATTATAACATTATGCAACAAAATTAAATAAAAAACCTGAACAGTTGAAAACGAAAAATTGTACTATAGTTTTTTTCTACGGATAATATTTTGATATATGAATTTTTAATATTATTTTTCTGATTTTTTTCGGAGTTAGTCGTATATATTTAAACATAACTCCACTTTGGCCTAACCGATTTAGTTAAGTAACATATCAAATCAAAGATAATTAATTTATCTCTTAATTTTGTTCAACCACTTGCTCAATCGGCTTGATAGTTCCAAAGCAATGGTTGGGAATATTGCGAAAAAGTATTCAGAGCGAGAAATAATTTAAAGGCATATGAAATGCTTAATTCATTATTTTTTTACGTAAAGAATGATATTTTACTAAGAAAACAAACTACTGTTGAGGGAGATAAGTTAACAAAGCTATGTAAAATTGGGAATGTTCATTTACCTATAATGTATTTAGTATCTAAGAATAGATTAAAAGAGGTTTTAAGTAAGCAGTTAAAAGTAGTTTTAAGATTTCGACAAAATGATTCAGTAAAATATATTCATCGAGTTCGGTTCTTTCTTTCTATTGTCGCGCATATTCATGGTGACCCCGACGTGATTATTAATCTTCTTGTATCATTATTCAGGGAGAATGTAACAAAAACCGACTTCATATGGTTTTTTAGTCCTGACCGTCTAGAACAGAAGACAGTTATCATTCTCAGCATCGTTCCCATAGTGTTAACAGAGTTTTAATTTTCGAACCATTTCAATTTTCAATCAAATTTATTTAGTTTTATTGACTGAAACCTTATGAAATGGGCAAGAGAATGCGAGTATCTTCAAGCGATAACAGCATTGATTCGCTACAACATAAGTACGAGCATTACTTTGGAGTAGTTCCTGAAACTCTTCATCGACGGTGGGCACGTATATGTCAATCAGTTCTTACCGCAATGCCTACTACCTCTATATATATATATATATATATATATATATATATATATATATATATATATATATATATATATATATATGTAAGTGAGAGTTATGTACATATTATGCATAGCAACCATTTTGAAACTAGGCAATGCAATGATTTGGAGTGAGAATGTCACTGATCCTAACAAGAGATCCAAAAAAACAGCTATTTCATTCTAATGGAATCAAAAAAGTTTGATTTCTCATGTTAAGAAAGCAATTCTGATTGTGAAATTGAAAGTGAAGAAGAGCCAAAACTTCTGACGCAGGTTGAATTAAATGATTTGGTGAGAGATATGAATGAAAGAACAACATGTATTGGCTAAACAGAAATAGATCCAGAACTCTCTAATACTAGCTTCCAAAAAAATTGAAAAATAATTCAAAATTTCATATTTCTAAATTCTATACATTATTATTTATAATGGGGACATATAAAAACTGCAACCTATAAAGTCTACTGTTTGTTCTACTGAGTTAGATGACCTGCCCTAAGCCCTAAATATGATGAATGAAACTTAGCATTTTCCTAGAATTCAAACTTCTCAGTGATTACCTAGCATCTGCAGTCTGCTTCTAGCTACAGCTTCACATTCAGCAAGAATTTGATGAAGGGTTTCCTCTTCGTGGTCACAAAATCTGCATTCGGGTGAGTTATGTATTCCCAAAACATATAAATGTTTCTTTGGTCTACAGTGGCCTGTTACCAATAGCTTTGCCGTTTCTTATCTTGCAAGCTTGTCCGCTTGTTCGTTTCCTGGAATATTGTTATAACCAGGCACTCACAGCAGAGATACTCTGTTATGTTCACCTAGTTTTTCCAATAGATCATTTGCTTCAAGCATTAGCTTTGTTCTAACTACGTTGGAGTTAAGTGTCTTCTGCAGTGCTGCCTGGCTATCTGAGAGAATAGCAATATCACAGTTGTGATAGCCTCTCTCTAGGCTGAATTATGCACATCTGATTTTAGCGCAAATCTATAAATTCTATACATAGACAAAATAATGTATTGCGATTATCGTGTTTAGCAGGTTAAAATATATATAGTGTGGCATATCTGTCACAAAAATTTTGTTGCATAGTGTTATTATTTAGCTTTTATTAAAAGCTAATGCTCGTTTTAAGCTAAAGGTTGCCAAATCGTGTATGCAGGGTATGAACTAGTTGCACAAACTTAACTAAATAATTCTTTTTAATTTGAAATAGTTTCTCTCATTTATTTTTTACAGTCGAAAGTCAAAAGAAAGTAAAAAGAGAAACAGCATTAGTAGAAAAAATAATTTCATATATGTATAATGTATATAGCAAGAAAGAGACAGACAGACAGATAACTAGTATAAATGAACGAAATGGAACGAGATAGAAATACACGTACAAAGTACAAATGAGGGCCTGGCCTGACGTTTGTCAGTCATATAACAAGTATCCTTGTAAAATAAGTAACTGCTCGTGCACTTGCCAAGATAAACACATCAAACACTCGCAGGCGCGGACTCAGACAACATACTCGTACAGTACATACTTACTCGTATGTATAAATACATATATACATCATAAAAGTACATTGCACAGATACAAGGATACAAAGATACACAGTTACATTCACATAGGGACACAACAGAGCATAAACGACTTTATTACATAAAATTCTTGACATTTTCTCATAATATGGCTAATTAATACCCTGCATGACAATACGAATATAAATGCATAAGTGTAGCGCTGCTGTTTGACTTGAGATAAGACAAGCATTGCAAGTTATTATTCTATAATTAGGTTTAAATAATATACGCGTAGTATAATGCCGTACGTACATATGTAAGCAGATTTAAGTTACTTCAATAGAAAAATTTTATAAGATTGCAATGTAGCAGCGATGGCAGCGCAGTAATAGATACTCCAATGCAAGACGAACCATATTGGCTTCATTGGAAGTGAGTTTTTAATCAAATTATGAAAAAAAAAAAATAAAACGCTGACTTCGGTGGAACACAAGTTTTAATACACCTCACACCTCAAATTACGTACTTAGCAGCATTTGAATGTATATAGCATGTATATAGCAAGGTTTTGCCAGACTGCACGAACCACTTTCTGGCATTAATTTGCAATGCCATAGTTGTGATGCAGCACTTCTCGGAGAGCTGGAAGCAAGTAAACGTGACGATAATCCAGCAGCCTGATAAGCCGGAACAAGAACCCGAATTCTACCGGCCGATCAGGCTACTGCCGTCGTGGGAAAGACTGATTGCCGCCAGAATTATGTAAACTGACAAGTTCTGGCATTTCGTCCCGACCGTCCAATTTGGATTTTGCGCTCACGGTACGCTTGTGCAACTTCACAGAGTTTTTATTCACGCTCTGGTGGCCTTTGAGCAGAAAATGTACTGTAATACTGTGAATAACGCACAAGCTTTTGATCGGGTATGACGACCCGGTCTTCTCGCAAATGTTAAAAGTTTGCAACCTTCGAGCTATTTTGGCTTAATTCGTTCATACTTTCAGGATTAAGATCAGAACAGAGTTGTCATCAATACATCCGGCTCCAGCTGGAGTACCTCAGGATAGTGTACTCGCTGCTTTTCGTTTTTCACTGAAGACGATGTCTGCCCACGCTGATGACGTCTGCATCATGATAAATTTGCGATCTATAATGCAATCTTAGGAGTACGTAGACTAACTTGTTAAGTGTGCCTGATGCGTGAACCTTTAGATTTTGAGACGAGTAGATTCCCCTAGCATTGATGCTGATCGGCTGTGTTCTTAAGCAATTGGATTAAATATCTCGGTATCATCCCTGACAAGAAACTGACTCTCGCCTGCCAAATAAAGAATAAAGTTAACGTTTGTAAAGCAAGGATGATGTACCTTGACTGCACGCTGAACAGCCGTAGCAACCATCTGCTCTATTATAAGCGATCTATATATCTGCATGTCATAGCTCCTAAGTGGCTATATGGCATACAGATATGTGCTATGACCACATACTCAAACCATAAAAAGCTGCATGTCCTGTAAAACTATGCTTTAAGATGAATGACGGCAAGTGAAGTACAGAAGGCTAAGAATATAAAATAAGTCCTTTTTGACTTGAAATAAATAGAAAATTTCAATCTATGAGGGAGGAAAATAACCTGTAAGCAAAATCAAATTTACTCTCTCAGCTGCTCCAATTTCTTTGCACCGCAAGTAAATGGGAAACGCACTGGCTTGTAATTCAGCAACTCCATGTGTCAGGTGCATGTTAGCTGAGGTCATGTTAAGACGATGACACTTCGCAAGTGCTGTGGTTCCATAACAGTTCCCTCCACCAAAGAGAGTAATTGCCGCCCGACCGCCCGTACTTTTAGTAGCTCCAAAAGCTCTATGCAAAATAATTCAATCAGTTTTCGAATAGTACTGAAATTTATTGTGTTTTAAGAAACTATTTTACAAATCAATTTTTCAAATACTAGTAATTTCACTTCAAGATACAAGCATGATTAATATGCAAATATCTTGTACGGCTAAAGATCATTCAAATTTTAATAGACTCCATTTAATTGCCACTTGATATAGGGTAGCATAAAAAATATAATAATAATGAAGAAAAAAAAAAAAAAAAACTGTAAAGAATTCTGTTTTTAATTTATGTCTACGTTGAGTTGTTGGTCGCCGTTGTTGTTGTTGCTTGCTCGTTCGTCTGCAGGATATGCTTAAGTAAATTAAAATGTTGCGTGCCAATGCAACCCTGACACTTATTTTAACCGCAAATGTACGCACACACACCTACATTAAGACACACACACACACACACTAGTACACTGACATACACATACTTTAAGCGGTAATTTAGCGGCTGCGGCAAATAGCGGAAAAAGCAAGTGGGAAATGCGAAAAACTGGGAAAATGCGACTTGATGCGCATTACACATTTTCGTATAAATCACTGTAAATGCAACATAGTAAAAGGCAAGAAAAAAATAAAAATACAAATAAAAAGGAGAAGAAAAATCTGAAACAAAACTTTGAAGAAAATGTATAAAAAGCATTCACAATGCGAACGAAGAAGAAGACGCAAAATTCACATTAGAAAAATAAGCGTGGTTAAAATGAAAAAAAAAAAAAATACAAAAAATAGAACGAAAAAACCTACAAAAGACAATGCACAAAAAAATACAGAAAAATGTTGTGTAAAAAGCAGCACACAAAATACGAAGGACGAATGCGAAATTTAGCAGAAACGATTAAGACCAAAGAAAATATTATTTTGAAAAAGTTCTTATTAAATGCATGTTTTAAATAACATAAGTATTCTTTAGAAATTCTGCCACTCAACACTGGATACAATATGCTGTACTTCGACAGTGTAAAAAACTAGCTCAGTTCATATACTCTAAACCCAATGCACATCTTAGTATCTTGAGGCTGTTCATGGGCTACATAACTGACTGAGATAAAATCTAAACATGCTAGATCTCACCTCCGCAACAGCGTGTAGACTCCTTCTTGAGAACAACGAAACTAGCCTATATTTGATTTTTGCTCAGCATCGAACAGATGAGCAGCTCTTCTACGAGTATTATGTCTGGCATAGTTAGCAACGGAACAGAGAAGATCTTAGGTAAATGAACCAAACCATAGCTGAGCTAGGTGCAGAAAGTATTCGTTTATGTCGCAGTGTCTGTTCTCCGCTTGGATGATCCTCTACATCTTATCTGTGACACTGAGTCTTATGTGAAAGTAACTGGCTACTCACACCTGACCACTTGTTTGTCATGTGGCTTTGGCCCAGAAGATTTTGAGGAGAAAGATGTTTCTGTGAGATACCTAAATATGTAGTACTCACTGTGAGCAATACCGAGTTCTGGATAATTGGTAACCCTAGCTAAATTCTTCAAAATAAATTACACAAGCTTTTAGGGCTTTTCGCAACGGTGTGTTCTCGCAAACTACCTCGACAAATTTCAAGATTTACATGGTTTTTAAGTTTACGAGTTTGATAGAGAAATTTAACAAGAGCACGGTATGAATGTTCTTGTTAAATTTTGTGTTTGCGACAAAAATTAAAATAATATGGTTTACGGTTCGGGAATAGTACCAATATCGGGTAATTATTCGTATTGCAGTAGTTATTCTTGTGCGCCGTTTTAATTTAGTTAAAATTATGTTGAGGATAAAATATATGGAGAGACCGGGAGAGATTGTAATAGAACTTGTTATAAATATAACATAGAACACGAAAAGGAACGTTGCATGCACAATTGGTTGGTATTTAAATGAAGCCATGGGGATTTTCTAGTACATCTGAGACGAACGGAAAAATTTTTAAACGCTGTAGTAAGAATGGAGAGTCAATTTTAGCAACATTGATCTACGTTTGTCCAAAGTGGAAAGATTATTACAATGTACACAAGGCGTTAAATTAACATTTCGGTTCCAGCCTAAGTTAGGCTTCTTCTGAACAAGTTCCACATATACATATGTATGTCTGATATTGTAGGCTCCAAACACAAGAGGCTCGTAGGCCGTACCAAAGAAGTAAATAATAGCTTCGTAATGTAGGGATCATCAAACTGTTTAGATGGATGATCCTAATAAATCCTAACAAGTCCAAAGCTTTGTTTGATATAAAGTCTATATGAGCATTAAACAGAGAGTTTCGAGTAAAATAGAAAACTAAATCGATAATGTGAAGAATTCGCTTCAGTTTTGAGTTTTGAGTTTTGAGTAAAGTCTATGGCTATTAAAGTATTTCTTCGACAAAATTTCAGTTAGCGCACTTAGCGCAGTTTAAAACTAAGCATTTACGTTGACACCAGCTATGCAGCGCATTGAGTTGACGCTGCAATACATCGTGTCCAGTATAGCTAGAATATCAGAAACATAGCTTTACATCATGTGTCATATATCAATGTGATACAATATCAGGAAGATCGTTCACACACATAAATAAAACCAATAATAAGTATTGGTCTGATATGGCTACACTGCGGTACACCCGATAACACTTTAATGCACTCAGATAGCATATTGGAAAACAAAACACATTGAGTATAGCATTCTAAATAGAATGATGTCCATTGTAGTAAAGACAAGCGAAAACCTAGAGAGTAGCTGCTGATTTTTACAGTCAGTGTAGATGACATCCATTTGAAACCATTGGTCAGGTTTCGTTGACCAGGGTTGTGAGTTTTAGTAAGTTAGTAGAAATGCCGTACACAATAGTGATTTGCAAAAAACATTGCAATTGTTCCGTGGTACTTTTTTCAAAACACTTTCGGAATTGCACAGAGCTTAGCAATACCTCTGTAATTAAATTTGCTGCTGTTCTTATGCAAAGGGATAATGCATGATTATTTCAAATCGCAGGTACTTTACATTATTTAAAAGACAGTTAAAATAAATAAAGCAAACGATCGATTGCACAACGAATTGACGAAGGATTTACGAATACAGGCAGATATATTAATAAGGTCAGGAAAGGTTTAGTAACTCTTTAGAAACTCGGGATCGCTGAATATACGAATCCGGTGTCATATAAATGCTCCAAACTTGAGACATTTTGTATGGCTGACAGGTTATTGTATTAGTTTGTTTGCTTTTAAAAAAAAGTAAATTCTATAAACATCAATATTTGAACGCACTATTTCTTATAGACTTCGAAAACTCGCTGTTGCTACTGACGAATGGATATGCAGATAAGTGGAAAGCTAGATATGTCTACATTAACTTTTGATGCTGTTTAGAAGTATACAAATGTATTCTATGTGGTTTACCGCACACGCTTTTGGCCATTACATACATTTGCACAAATGTAGTCCACCATTTCGCCCTATGGGCACACGGAGTATAAATATGCTAGTAGTTAGACAAACTTTGCAAAAATATGCAGCAAATGTTAAATAACTTTTGGTTTTTAATGTTGCATAATAATGTTGATTGTTGAATAAAAACTAAAAATTGTGATTTCAATATAATTTTAATTACTAATTATAGACTTCAAAATACAGACAGTTCCAGAACCTAAATACTCTGCACATTTGCAAAGAAAGAAGTGAAAACTAAACTTTTGAAATTATGATTTACCATTAAATTATACTCGTACATGTACAGGGTGGCACAAAAAAGGATGTTATTACAATATTATAACTTTTTCAATAAATTTTTGTTTCCGAATTTTATAAACAAGACTTGGGATTTTAAAATGGAACAATGCTCAATAGCTCGAAGAACAAAATTCATTGAAATTTATTATAAAATCAAAGGTTAAGTGTCTTGACGATATCATCCACTATTAGATAATGAGCGATGAAGCCGATTTCCTATTAAATGGCTTCATTAAGAAGCAACATAAGTAAAAGCTGTTTGGGAATTATATGTGAAATTACACTTGCTCGAAAAAGTCTGCGTACACCACAAAAAAAGTAATTGGCAGAGCTCAGTGAAGTAAGGAATGTTTAGATGGCACACCCGTCATACAAGTATGTATTTATATAATGAAAAGCTTGTTCTTTCTAAACAGCAATCCCAGCAATCAGTGACGTGCTGAATTCGAGGGTGAACCTTGTGGAACTTGCATAATCGAATCAGTAACAAAAGAAACTACAAAAGTATTTAGTTTGTGGAGAGTAAACAACGCTTGCTATAATCCCCCATGCATCAACAATGTACAGCGTGAGATTTCAGAGGTATTCCTAGCTACCAACCAAGTGTGAAAATTGTTCTTGAAAAATTTGTCTATATCTAATAGTTCTAGTTCGATAAATTAACAATATCTATACAAATATTATTAATGTGAAAGTAACTCTGGCTGTCTGTCTGCCTGTCTGTTAGCTTTTCACGCTTAAACCGCTGAAGCAATTTTTATGAATTTTGGATCTGGGCAAAGGCTATGTCCTTTTACTATTTGTCTCGAAAACAAATGGGAATGAAAGTTTGTATGGGGAACCAATGATTGCTCAAGTCAGTGATGTAAACATTCATCATATCAATACTTTTCGTAAGAAATGCAGAATGGACCGGCGTATTTGTTAAATCGAGATAAAGTAGGGGATGATTCCAAATCGTTTTTTTGTTTTTTTTGTTTCTTCTTTACAGGTTTCTTCTTATTTTTGTGCCGTTTGAGTTGTTCGACAAGTAAAATAGCACAGTTCGAGCGGCGAAAGTAGCTAAAAAGCAAGAATCTGAGGAGCACATTTTAGATGTCGAGCGTCACGCAGCTCAAAATACTGCCGAGAACATTGAACAGACTCAAGTCAGCCACGTTTTAGATGCTGAGCGTCACGTATTGCTTAGAACTGCGAAGATTTTTGAGCGGACACAAGCCGGTATTTTTTAACTAGAAGAAGAAAGTATATAACTTGCTTTCAAATGACGTCGTTTGGTGTAGATAAAGATGTAGTTATGTCTGGGTTTTCATTTATTTTTACAATTCAAGGTCAAATTTATCATTTGATTGGTTTTTTGCTTCTTACAAATAATGAAGCATCAAAATTGCGGAATGAAAACAACGGGATCGAAGCAGTGGTCAAAATATTCTAGTAGTTGAAAAGGATAGAGTACTCAAAATTCAGAGAATGTTATATGAACCTGATAAACACTTTCAAAGCAGTTTGCCGTCAAAATATTATAAATTATTGATGCAAGTGGTGTTGAGTGTATGCCAAGTGGAGAACATGATGCACCTTTAGTAAATGAAGTCGCAGCCATGGTTTGTGGCGAACAGTATGCTTCCCGTTATATGGTTTTACACGCCCGTGATGACACATTAACCAGTGTGTCTGATATACATAAATTGTATGGTATAAATTGTATGCTGCAACTGGCCTTCGCTTAACCAACAAAAAGTTGTCAAGTATGGATTTTTATGCCTACCATGTCATGATGTGAGATATCGATTTTAATATTATATCACGACGCAGCCAACTGGCCAATAGGTTTAGGGAAAAAGGGAAAAGAGGGAAGAGCTGCAAAATGCCGGGTAGCAGCTAGTATAACGCGACGCAGCCAACTGGCCAATTAGTTTAGGGAAAAAGGGAAAAGAGGGTAGAGCAGCAAAATGCCGGGTAGCAGCTAGTATAATATAGTATAATAAAAAAAAAGTTATAACAATTTTAAACTATATCTTTCTTTTTGCTCCAGTCTGCATATATTTATAAAGTGTCACTAAAGTAATCCACCTTTCGAAAGATACACTTAATTTGAAACTTCTCAGAAAGGCAGAATAATTGCAATAACTTCAAATAATGCACGACGATCCATTACTTGCTTTGGCTCATATTTTTTGGAGAATGCCATCGGCAAACACTGCTGGAGATTATTGGTTTCAGTAGACAGTAGAAGTATCTTGTTTTGAAGTTTGCATTATCATGCAAATTCGCCTGATAAAACTGTTACATAAGCACAAAGTAGTCTTACATTAAAACAGCTTAAAAACTTTGAAATCACTACTGTGATCTATAAAAAACCAACACTACTGTGTATTCTTTTGTAATAGATCGTTGTCAACATGCTTCACATTCTCGAAGAAGGTTGTCGTTCTTTCCTTTTTCGTTGAAATCGTTCCATTTATTATCGATATCATATCATTTTTATATAGCATAGCACCAACACAAACAGCTCAGATATTTTTAAATAAAGCGAACATTATTTTGCCACTTACATGTTAACGCATATTTACTAGTTGAAATGTTAAATGTTGAGTACATGTTGTGCCCAATGAAATTTCCCTATTGCAGCGTATGTAAAGCATACAAAAACTTCGGTTTAACCATAGTAAATTTATTATCTAGTTTAATTTCATTTCATTTCATTTCATTTTATTTGTATTTTTTTTGCTAGTCAATTAAGCATGAGCGGATTTTTCGCCCCTTTTTCTCAAGTTCAGCAGCAAATTGCATCAAAACAAAGTTGTTGATGGCAAAACCGCCCAAGGAGGCGTGGTGCAGTGCGCTGAGCTGCTATAGAAAATGCATTTTCTAATTGGATTCTTCTTTTTTTTTTTTGCTTTTTTTTGTTTTTGTTTTTGTTTGTGTTTTGTTGTAGTAAATTTGCAAAGTTTTCAACTGCATATATTTGAGTCCTTTTATATTTTTGTTGTTTAAGTTTTATTAATCTGGAACTATGTATGGCAGCTACTTGCCAAGTAATAATAGACGCAGCTGAAACGATTTTGATTATTTTGTGGAAGCAGTTAAAACAAAAAAAAGAAAAGGAAAAGAACCAGCAGACTTTGTAAATTTGTAAAAGCAAGTAATAAAAAAGTTTCCATATTTAAAACTTATGCTAAAAAACAAATGTGGTATTTGTGTGTGTGCGTGTGTGTGTGCATACTATGCTCTACTACATATACATATACATATACATATACAATTTATATTATATATAAGTAAGTAGAGCATCTGTGATACGTCCACACACAGCTTCATAGCATAGTGCAGATATGATACTATCCGATATCACGTATACGCAGTGTAAAACCAGTCAGCCATAAAATAGTGTAGGTAAAATAGTATAGTGTAAGGAAGTGGAAGGAAGGAAGGAAGGAAAAGTATGTCTGGTAAGATAACTAAAGACAATTGGCTTTATGTTGAGTGAGTTAATCGCTACTACTACTTTTTTCTTTTTTTTTGTATTTTTGCTTTGCGTTGAATGCACTGTGAGTAAATTATTATGTTCCGGCGTTTGCCAGCCGTCGGAGCTACGGACGCCAAATGCAGACAGTAGAGCGCTTTGTCTGCATTTTATTAGTGTTCATTTGGCAATAGTGAACGCCTGCAGCTAATTTTCAGCCAACTTACAGACGTATTCTACAGATAGCTAGCTAGCTGACTGGCAGGCTGGCTGTCTGGCGATAGCTGCTACTAATACTTATAATACTGAACTGAGATTTATATATACACTTATTTATTTATACGGAGAAAAAAGCTCAAGTGTGCTTAGCTATGCGATACTCTGTACTCAGTATAAGCATTTCAATTTGAAGCGTAGATTTCTATGCATAGTTTATAGCGGCTCGTTCTTGATCTATGTGATATATAGTATCGGTTAAAATTAACTATATTCATACCAAACTTGCTAAATGCAGCTAAGTATCTTAACTGTCTTTCGGTAGAAATAATTTGAAAACTTTTATATTTTAAGCAATATGCATCATTAGATTTCTGTTTGACTGCCATTGTGTCGACTTCGGCATTAGTCCAACGCACTAACTCGTTTGAGTTTTATAACATTCATTCATTCACATCACATGACAAGAGAACACATCGAATAAGTTGAAAGGAGTAAGGCAATCCCTGGAGAATTCAGCAGAGATTTTAAATGGATTCAAACGATCACATTTGAAAGCGAATAAAAAGCTTTACTCTTTATTAAAGCGACAAAAAAGAAACTTCGTATTCTAAGCTAGGTCGTTTACTTATTATTTCTTCCTAGATTAAGAATGTACACATTTCTATTTGTTTTTTAATTACGCTAGAAATGTCAAATTTGGTGTATCTAACGTAAATGCCAATAACATATTTCGGAAATGTTCAGATCGGATCACTATAGAATGTAATATATGGTACATATAAGGAGTCTTAAACAAGGTACAGGGTATCTCGAAGTCGAGCAGCTTTCTTTCGGGTTTCATGCAGATTTTGGTCTGTTGCATGATATGAATTTTTTAATCTTTTGAAAAAAAGTAGGTGCACTACTTTAGCCATATCTCGTGTTACAATCGTCTCATGCGACTTAAAATAAAAAGAATGTAGTGTACTGGGTACTAGATCAGCGAGCAAACACACTCGTTTGGCAAATGCCTCAAATAAAATTTATTCAACTTTGCACTTGGTTAAAAATTGTTGCGAACGAACCAAACAAGTTCCAACAAGTTGTAACTTGTAGTGACTTGGTTCGATATGACGAAATGACCAAACCAAACGAAATTACAATGCAAATAAAAAAAAAAAACAAACACAGCAATCTTTTGACTCAATAACTATTCAATATTACTTGTCTCGTACGTCTTATCCGTGTCGTTCATCTCGTCCATCACTTTCTATATATGTCAAGCTGAAACTCTGTATACAACTATGCAACAAACGCATAATTCAAGGAATTTGAGAAAACGTACTAATTGCAAGGGTTAAAAGAAATTCGAGCAGTGTTACACGAAATGTACTGAAATCTATAAAATGGTTTAAATCAAAAATATGTGTTTTCTACAATATTATTTTGAAAGCACTTTTCAGTCTATTGAGTCGATTATTTGATGTTCAGCACAATACTTATGTATATGTAAAGGCTGACTTATAAAGATTTTGTTTGGCATATATTACTGAAAACTCTTTGCTTATAGTTTGAAGTATCTATTATCAGTTATTATATTGTTGGATGCATCGTATGCATTGCAAACAACTAGCGCACCCGTGTTGCTCTTATATACGCTCTTATATACGAATTGGAGCATAGCAACGGCTAATTTTTCACAGAATCGTATTTGTTGCGGTACAAGTTTTGAGTGTTATCCCAGAAGTAGACGAACTGAAGTTGAATGACTTTTGTAATTTTCAACATTCTAATATTAGAAGCCGTGGAAAGTTGGCATCCCGAAATGTGAAATTTAAACTTTTTTGAATGTTCGTTTGTCCAAGGTTAAACTTCGATTGCCCACATTCCGAAAAAAAAGAAGGAACAATATTTTGTGGTAGCACTTTTAACTGTTGGAAAAATAAATTGTTGAATATGTTTACACATTATTGTTGAGATTTGGGATCATCAAAATAAAAAAAAAAAACAAGAAAAAACGTTAACTTCCGTTGAACCGAAGCTCTAATACCAATCACACGAAACTTTAAATAGTATTGTACTCGTAATACATAAAAGTGGGGGTTTAAATAGGGGCTACCCCAAAAAGTGGGTGGTACATCGAATTTCAAAGAAGATATTGACGTTTTCCATAAAAGTGAACTGTGGGTTTATATGGGACTACCTCAAAAAGTGGGCGGGACACGCCCATTTGTATATGTTTATGAAGCGGTTGTCCATTAAAATCCACAAAATCAAATTGCAAGCTAATATTGATCTAAATGAACGATTTTTTCATAAAAAACACAAAATTGCACGGTGGGTTTGTATAGGGGCTACTTCAAAAAGTGGGCGGGCCACGCCCAGTTGTCTATGTTTGTTAAGCGGCTGTCTCTTAAAAGGCACCATATCGCATTTCAACCTAATATTGACTTTAATAACAAAAAGTCAAAAATGGACCATAGGTTTGTATGGGAGTTATCCAAATTTTGGGCGGGCCACGTCCGTTAATCTATGTATGTTCAGTGGCTGACCATAAAAAGGTACCACATTGCATTTCAACCTAATATTGACTTTAATAAAGAAGTTTTCTTACAAAAAGTCAAAAGTGGGCAGTATGTTTGTATGGGGGCTACCCCAAAAAGTGGGCGTGGCGGGTCAACCTTGACACTCTATTAAACTGCAATAAAAAGAAGTGTAAGTGCAAAATTTCAACTGGATAGCATAAAAATTGTTCTCCAAAAAATGCGCAACAACATACAGACGGACAGACGGACATGGCTAGACCGATTCGTCTCGTCGAGCTGATCAAGAATATATATACTTTACGAATCTTATCCTCTTTTTGTTTTTACATATTAATGCTATTTTTCCTCACGGTTTTATGTTATCTCAGTAGTTTTTACGTTTAACTAAGTACACGAAAGTGAAAATATTTACCAACAACAGTAGGGTTCGATTTCGACCACCAGGCAAACTATAGTTAAAGTTAAAGAATAAAGAGTAAATAAATTTAAGATAATATATAAGAAATATTGCTAAATTATATAGTAGCAAATCTCATGCATTTATATACGAACTCAGTAGACGCGCACAAACAATATTAGAGAATGATAGCGAGAAAGTGAGCGAGAAAGAGAGATGGAGTTAACCATGGTACAATAATAAGGTAGCGTGTTGAGAGCGAGCGCACTCGTATTTCACAGGCCAAACGTTAGTTTTTTGAATGTTTCTGCTAAATGGGTTTTCGCCCGCGAATTTGTTCTTTGTGCCGTGCCAATGTTTTTTTAATTCTTTCTCTTCTTCTTTTTGTATGCCCTTGATTCTCTTTCAAATGGTTAATCTTGCTTCGCTATCTCTCTTACGCGTTCATATGGATTGGCCTGAATCAGCGCACAATACGCTACCTTATTATTGTACAATGGACTTAATCAGCAAAGCAGACAGGTTGATGGCTTATAGATATGCTGATCACGTCGAATACGTTCTTCCAGGTGTACCAATGTTTTTGTACAGATCACACACAATTTTAATATACAGTTTATATATGGAAGGTGGTAATATTTTTTTGTGACATCTTTGGTTCTCTCTTACTTGCACTTGCACTAACCGTGTGCAACGACTTAAAGCAAGCTTAGTATACTTCATAATGTAACAATATTCTTGAACAACTCAACAATGCGATTCATTCTAGCCTTGTCCGTCTGATGTCTATAATAGCGTACTGGAAAAATGTGGGTGATGTTGGGGCTCCTGCTGTAGCGGTCAGATCAGCAACGGTTTTGCTTGATCTGTAGTTTTGAAGATGATGATGATGATGACCTTTGCGCTCGGTGGCAATAAATCAACGCAGTGTGCGGCTTCTTACAACTGCAGTATTCAAATTGTATGAGTTGAATAAAATATACAATATTCGATTGATTATTATTCTTTAATCCAAATTTAAATGTTGAAGCAGGATGGAGCGAAATGTGATCCAATCCGTTCAGCAGCCGTGAAGGGAAGAAGTCGAAAACCGGAAAAGGCTTTTAATTTCAAACTGTTAGAAGGACAGGAAAACTGCAACCAGCTTGCATTTGCGTGTAACTGGATTGCAGTCACATTTCGCTTATCAATTGTACGGCATCAGAATGATTCTGCATACGGTTTTAATCACAAAGGCTTGAAGTGATACTTTTTAATAGAATGCTAAATTAAATTTAACAATTTAAAGAAGAGTTTGCAAAACAAATAAAATATGTTATTCAATAACAGTAACTAAAATATTGTAAATCATTATCTTAGTTCAACTTGGCATCGATACACACTTTGTAAAAATAGTCAACAATTTGTTTTTTAAACAGCTTAAAATGCTACGACATAATTTTGTTTTTGTTTTTTTCTTTTCAGAGGGTGTGCAAACGAAGTTTAACATTGAACAAACCTGGACTAGTGTTGAGCAAATGAATTTCATTTCCAAAAAAAAAAAAGTTTTCTCTACGAGGTGTTGGTTTCACAGAAAATTAGTTAATTTTTCAAATTTAATATGCTCCTTTATGCAATTTTAGTGGACGGGCAAATGAAGTTCAATCTTGGACAAACTTGTACTAACGTTGGACAAACGAAACGTATTTACAAAAGTGAAAAGTTCACACTTCCTCGCACACGGATTGCAAATTTAGAATTTGAATTTGGAATGGTTTTTTTTCCTTTTTATTATTTTTTCCAAATTTGACAAACAAAGTTTTGACTTGGACCAACCTGAACTAACGTTGGTCAAACGAAGTGCATACATAAAAATCTACATTTCATACTTCGGGGACACAAAAGACACAAACTTTGGTTTTCCATGTACATATTATATTTTTTATGTACAAATTCTCTCACTTTTAACTCAAATGGTTTCAGAGATATTCATACGACTTTCTGAATTTCAAGCAGATAGCATAAAATATCGTACAAGGTTTGTGATGTGTGTAGATACATAAACAATTTAGGTATTGCATCTTTAAAGTTAAAATATCTCAGCTTCACAGAAGTTAACATTTTCTACGTTTATTATTGTGAAACAAACTCGTATGTGCAAGTAGCGGAGTTTAGTAGTGCCAGAGGGATAAGAAAAAAAAAGACAAACAGAAACAGAAACAGAAACAGAAAAAATTAATAAAAGAAATTAGATACGAAGCACTCTTTAGAGTCTCATTGGAAATGTGTTCCGATCATAAAAATTTGGCAGAAAATACACACGCGCGTATCAGTGAAATGAAGAAATAACCCGTCTAACCAGATCAGACCAAAGCGAATGAATCCCAAGTGTGTTTTCACCATAATTGACGCGGTAACCTACACCATTGATGCTTTAACCAATAGTCAGCTACACATAAGGCACGCTCACACCCAAACACATACATACACACACACGTACAAACACACACACAAACACAAACACACACCGACACAGACACATAATACTAAGTATTGTTAAACGCACATCCAGACTCCATATACTACGATATTTATCGTATATTGTACTCGTATATGGAGAGCAAATAAACTGAAAACGCATAAGAATGTTTTTGTATAAAATTCGTTCGTTCGTTCCGACGCACACATGAAAGTTTATCAAATCGTTAAAACTTAATTCGGCACATAATAAAAAAAAAAAAAAAAAAAACTAAAAAAAAAAAGAAAAAAAGAGAAAAAGGAAAAGTCATAAGCGACCAGCATTGCATTTGACCCCAGGGCAATGCGTGTGGCTATGGGGCAATGGCGCTAACATTGGTAATGGAAGAGGGCGTTAAAATTTTTATATACATATTTCTTTTTGCCACAGCATCCATTTAAAATCTACGATTTTCATTTGGAAAAAACGTCGAAATAATATAAACATATACTATTTAGTTTTCATTTTGGAAAAGTATCTAATATCAAATGCGATTTGCTATTGTATATCTGAGTTGATGTCATGCATTAGGAAATAGATGGTGATTTATTTTAAATTTTAAATTCAGGCATCGTGCAACATTAATATTATTGACGGGGCATATAAACCTGCTCAGATCTATTATATGTTCTAATGAGTAAGATGACCAGTTCTAAGCGTATGTGCTGAATAAGTCTTAGTATTGTACTAGAAACCATTTTTCAGTTGCTCTTCGATAATAAAGTGATTCATTACCAAGCATCTGTAGTATACTTCCAGCTACAGCTTTACATTTCGCGAGAATGTAAAGAGGAGTCTCCTCTGCATAGTTACAGTATCTACAGTCGGGTGAGTTTTGTAATATATATGCATAACACACATGTGTGTCTTTAGTCCAAGAGGTGTATTCAAAAAAAAAAAAAAAAACAAACAAAAAACAAGAAATAACGTTAACTTCGGTTGAACCGAAGCTCTAATACCATTCACAAAGGGGGAGGGGGGTCTACGCCCACTAGTAGATGTGTATGAAGCGACCATATATAAGATGCTACCATTTCACGAATTTCAAGTTGACATTGACGTTTTTCATACAAATTCATAAAAGTGAACTTTGGGTTTGTATGGGACTACCTCAAAAAAATGGGCGGGACGCGCCTATTTGTATATGCATATAAAGCGGTTGTCCACTAAAATCCACCAAATCAAATTTCAAGCTAATATCGATTTAAATGAAGAACTTTTATCATAAAAAACAAAAAATTCCGCGGTGGGTTTGTCTGGGTGCTACCCTAAAGAGTGGGCGGGCCAAGCCCATTAGTCTACGTGTGTAAAGCGGCTGTCTTTAAAAAGGCACCATATCGCATTTCAACCTTATATTGACTTTAATAAAGAAGTTTTTCTTACAAAAATACAAAAGTGGGCAGAATGTTTGTATGGGCGCTACCCCAAAAAGTGGGCGGGCCACACCCGTTAGTCTATGTATGTTAAGCAGCTGACCATTAAAAGGCACCATATTGCGTTTAAACCTAATATAGACTTGCTAGCGCATTTTAGAAATAAATTCCTAGGCTGAAAACATCTGTATCAGCGCTACGAATAATGTTATGGGCAGATTGGCAGATTTTTACTGCGTGATATATATGTGACAAAACATGCTTCAATCAGCTTTCAAATGATTCCAATTTGAGTCAGGTACTTCAAAAAAACGAAGAGCCTTGTAATTTGAAACATTTTGTGGGTACATGCAGCACCCCACAAATGTATAACTTGCAAACTTCTTTTACTTGTTTATTTTGAATTGAACGAGCTGTAATTTACTTTCAGTGTTTGAAAATAAATTATTACAATTAGTTGGAATTTTTGTGTTATCACTTGAAATTATAATATTTTTAATCAGTTGAACTTTACTCCTTTACTTTGATTAATCTTCCTATATACAAGTTCTCGTTTTGTAGGGATTCTAAGCATTGAAATACTTTATGATATTTTGAATATCTTTTTCGTCTTTATTGATCCTGGATTCCGTCCATACATTACTTGTAGAGTCTGTTTGTATTCCGAGATATGAAGAAAGAGCCTCGTGAATACTGTTTTTAAACGGATAAGGAGCAGCCATCTCTTTATCACTTCTTCATTTTTAGTAATGCCAATCAATCCTCCAGTCACTGCTGAAGATCGGTTCTGAGACTACTCTAATGCTAAGTCGGGGTTCACTGCATTAAATTTACCTTCCGTTCGTTTGACAGGCAGCATTCCTCTCTTTATATCATGTACAACTTTTATCATGTACGCCCTTAAAAGGGAAAGGGACCAGCACAGCTGTTGGCAACATAGGTTTTTTATTTGTTTGGTGTTGAAGGTAAAAGAATATGAGCATAGTTCCGGTTCTCACATTTGGCATACTCAACTTCGTTTGGCGTCTGCACTAATCGGTAACTTTTAAAATTTCATGTGCTGCGTACATTCAATTTTCGAATTTTTTACAATTTAGACATAGCGTTATATTTTATTATCAACTTTTTCTCAACTTTATCTTATACTAAGGCACAAGAAACCGTTTAAAAAAAAAAAAATTAACAAAGAAAGAACAAGGATATTTAGCACTCAGAACAGTGTTATCATCAATCGCAAAATATGGCAAGGCTGTAAAAGGAATTCAACTGAAATTTTTATTTGTTTAAAATCAAAAAAAAAACCCAATAAATAAATGAAACAAGAATTAATTTAAACAAAACCAAAAAATAATTTCGAATTAAAGTCCAAATTTCAACTGTAGATGAGAACTTTGTTCGAGAAAAATTCAAGCATAATCAATACGAAGAAGAAAAAACATTCGATATAACCGAGACTCTAATGCCATTCACACGAAATATTAAATCGCATTGTAAAATATAAACGTTTGTATAGTGGCTATCCCAAAAATAGTACGAGACACGAACATTAGTAAATACATATACCGTATGATTTAAATTGACCCGGACTGGCGGATTTAAACCGAACCGGTAAACCGAAACGGGGTTGTTATTCTTCTTAAGTTGGCTGTCACTGTCATTGACATGCATGCCAAGTTTGAGCGGGACGCGATAATTAAACTATGTTCCACAATTGCTTGTTTACGATGACAATTTTTAACATGGAAAAAGAAATTGAACAACGAGTTTGCTTGAAATTTTGTGTTTCCAATGGAAAAACGGCAACGGAATCATTCAAAATGTTACTTAAGTGTTTTAAGGACTCGAGAACGCAAGTATTTGAGTGGCATAAAGCATTCAGTGAGGGTCGTGAAATCGTAGAAAACTTACCTCATGCCAGTCGTCCATCCACCTCTGTTAACGACAAAAACATCGAAAAAGTGATGGAAATTGTACTCGAAAGTCGTCGTATTGGCATTAGAAAGATAGCAGAGACACTCAACATCTCTTATGGATCGACTCAACACATTTTGGTTGAAGTTTTGGGTAATGAAACGCGTTGCCGCCAGTCTCTCGCAAAAGAGATGCTTGCCAGCGTAACTGATGACCCTACAATCATCAAATGCATCATTACTGGTGACGAGACGTGGGTTAATGAATATGACGTCGGTACTGCCGAACAATCTAGCGAATGGCGCACCAAAAATGAGCCGAAACCGAAAAAACGATGTCATAGTCGGTCGAAAATTAGGGTGATGCCGATCGTTTTCTTCGACTGCCGTAGCGTGGTTCACCATCAATTCATTACAGAGGGTCAAACAATCGATAAGGTGTACCTACTTGACCCTTTTAAAACGTCAACGTGAAGCAATTCGTCGTAAACGGCCGGATTTGTGGGCATAGAAACAAATAGAAAAAATATATGAAGCAACAAGAACTGTATTATCAGAATAATATTATCATCATCATCAACCCGATAATAGATATGCTCTTCGCCCATAAAGTACACATGCATCGTATTAAGTGGTACACAAACATGGCAATCGAATTTGAATTCGTCAAAAAACATAAAATACAATAAATAAATAAATGAAACAAGAATTAATTTAAACAAAACCAAAAAATAATTTCGAATTAAAGTCCAAATTTCAACTGTAGATGAGAATTTTGTTCGAGAAAAATTCAAGCATAATCAATACGAAGAAGAAAAAACATTCGATATAACCGAGACTCTAATGCCATTCACACGAAATATTAAATCGCATTGTAAAATATAAACGTGAGTGGTGGGTTTGTATAGTGGCTATCCCAAAAATAGTGCGAGACACGAACATAAATAAATACATATACCGTCTGATGTAAATTGAGCCGGACTGGTGGATTTAAACCGAACCGGTAAACCGAAACGGGGTTGTTATTCTTCTTAAGTTGGCTGTCACTGTCATTGACATGCATGCCAAGTTTGAGCGGGATGCGATAATTAGTCCTATGTTTGACAGTTGCTTGTTTACGACGCGAAAAGAATGTATGGCGATTTTCAACATGGAAAAAAAAATTGAACAACGAGTTTGCTTGAAATTTTGTGTTTCCAATGGAATAACAGCAACGGAATCATTCAAAATGTTACAAAAGTGTTTTGAGGACTACTTAGAATTCCATGTTCTCACTCCACTCACAAACACAACTGACTTTATTGTCTTTTTTTAAGAGTTGTTTTAGTAAATAGCTACATATGTGGCGCTTCACTTCAAAATCTTTCTCCATCTCTCTCAATATCTCTTTCCATCTCGTTTACTCTATTTATAAGAAACTAGCTACCGTCCGAACATCAGTTCAGTTCGGCTGCTGCAAGTGTTCGTGTTGATATCGTAAGCGACCGACATCTGAATTTATTCGAATCTTCAAAACGCATTCGAATGAATGAATGAATGTTTCATTCAAAGTGAATGTTAGTGAAGTTGAATTTATTCTGCATTGAATGAAATGAATATTGAGTGTTTAGAATGTGTTGCATTCGTGAATTGAATTTAAATGGATGAATATTTATAAAGCCGCTTCAATGAATTAAGTCATTTAGCAAAATAGTATCTAACCATAACTGTCTGTCCGTTCGATAGTTGATGTGATTTTTAAATAAACTCATATAACGGTATTTATGCTTATTTTGGTCCCAAGTTAAGGGAGTATCCATATTGATATGCCACGCCCACTTACATGGGCTGACTCTCACACGAACCTAGTGTGTTTTTGTATGAAAAACTTCTTCAGTTAAGTCAATATCAGCTTGAAATTTGATCTGGAGGCTTCTTTTAGTTGGTCGAGATTCACACAAATCAAACCTACCACTCACGTTTATATTTTACAATACGATTTAAAATTTCGTGTGAATGGCATTAGAGTTTCGGTTCTACTGAATGTTTTTTTCTTCTTCTTATTGATTATGCTGGAATTTTTCTCGAAAAAAGTTCTCATCTACAGTTGAAATTTATAGACTTTATTTCAAAAATATTTATTGTTTTATTTACTTATTTATTTATTTATTTATTGTATTTAATGTTTTTTGATACTAGAGTACCATTTAATAATGTGCATGGGAACTTTATGTGCGAAAAGCTAATCCATTAATTGGATGATGATGTAGATGATGATAAGACTATTGTTCTTGTTGCTAAATATCGTTGTCTGTAACTTTTTTTTTTAAATTAGATAATAAACTGTTTTGTTTAATAAACAATTAAATATTAAACGATATTTCATTGGTCCAATACAATTATTTTGATTATATAATGTACATAAATTATGTGCTTGAAAAATTATTTCAAATTCTGTCCAGCACAGATGTGTTCCAACATTAAAAAAGAAAAAAATCGAAAATCAATTTTACACGCAGCTGGCGAAGTTTCAAAAGTCCGCTTTTTTTTTTGGAATACACCCCGTACATCTGTCAGCGTTCATGTACTCTAAGCTATAGCCCAGTGTTGCGCCTTTAACATATACTTTTCCTTGCGGGTAACTTCCGATATAGTGTGTCGGCCAATGCAACAAAATGGTTCTGCTCTATCATTGGCGTTGTCACTCCTTTTCTGGCAAGTTCATCAGCTTGCTGATTCCATAGAATATCTGTTACGTTTGCCGAGTGGTTCCAATAAGCTATTTGCTTCAAGCAGCCGTCGACTGGATGTCTGATAGAATTCCAATATTATAGTTGTGATAGCCCCTACCTAAGTTCAACTGCGCGCATCTAATTATTGGAAACATTTCATGCTTCATTTGACTTCCAATGCTAAGTCCATGGGCCTACCAGCCTTAGGCCTGTACCGTCTTCCGCCAGTGTTCCGTCCGTAAGGTGTTTGTTTATTTTGGTCCCAAGTTAAGGGAGTATCCATATTGATATGCCACGCCCACTTACATGGGCTGACTCTCACACGAACCTAGTGTGTTTTTGTATGAAAAACTTCTTCAGTTAAGTCAATATCAGCTTGAAATTTGATCTGGAGGCTTCTTTTAGTTGGTCGAGATTCACACAAATCAAACCTACCACTCACGTTTATATTTTACAATACGATTTAAAATTTCGTGTGAATGGCATTAGAGTTTCGGTTCTACTGAATGTTTTTTCTTCTTCTTATTGATTATGCTGGAATTTTTCTCGAAAAAAGTTCTCATCTACAGTTGAAATTTATAGACTTTATTTCAAAAATATTTATTGTTTTATTTACTTATTTATTTATTTATTTATTGTATTTAATGTTTTTTGATACTAGAGTACCATTTAATAATGTGCATGGGAACTTTATGTGCGAAAAGCTAATCCATTAATTGGATGATGATGTAGATGATGATAAGACTATTGTTCTTGTTGCTAAATATCGTTGTCTGTAACTTTTTTTTTAAAATTAGATAATAAACTGTTTTGTTTAATAAACAATTAAATATTAAACGATATTTCATTGGTCCAATACAATTATTTTGATTATATAATGTACATAAATTATGTGCTTGAAAAATTATTTCAAATTCTGTCCAGCACAGATGTGTTCCAACATTAAAAAAGAAAAAAATCGAAAATCAATTTTACACGCAGCTGGCGAAGTTTCAAAAGTCCGCTTTTTTTTTTTGGAATACACCCCGTACATCTGTCAGCGTTCATGTACTCTAAGCTATAGCCCAGTGTTGCGCCTTTAACATATACTTTTCCTTGCGGGTAACTTCCGATATAGTGTGTCGGCCAATGCAACAAAATGGTTCTGCTCTATCATTGGCGTTGTCACTCCTTTTCTGGCAAGTTCATCAGCTTGCTGATTCCATAGAATATCTGTTACGTTTGCCGAGTGGTTCCAATAAGCTATTTGCTTCAAGCAGCCGTCGACTGGATGTCTGATAGAATTCCAATATTATAGTTGTGATAGCCCCTACCTAAGTTCAACTGCGCGCATCTAATTATTGGAAACATTTCATGCTTCATTTGACTTCCAATGCTAAGTCCATGGGCCTACCAGCCTTAGGCCTGTACCGTCTTCCGCCAGTGTTCCGTCCGTAAGGTGTTTGTTTATTTTGGTCCCAAGTTAAGGGAGTATCCATATTGATATGCCACGCCCACTTACATGGGCTGACTCTCACACGAACCTAGTGTGTTTTTGTATGAAAAACTTCTTCAGTTAAGTCAATATCAGCTTGAAATTTGATCTGGAGGCTTCTTTTAGTTGGTCGAGATTCACACAAATCAAACCTACCACTCACGTTTATATTTTACAATACGATTTAAAATTTCGTGTGAATGGCATTAGAGTTTCGGTTCTACTGAATGTTTTTTCTTCTTCTTATTGATTATGCTGGAATTTTTCTCGAAAAAAGTTCTCATCTACAGTTGAAATTTATAGACTTTATTTCAAAAATATTTATTGTTTTATTTACTTATTTATTTATTTATTTATTGTATTTAATGTTTTTTGATACTAGAGTACCATTTAATAATGTGCATGGGAACTTTATGTGCGAAAAGCTAATCCATTAATTGGATGATGATGTAGATGATGATAAGACTATTGTTCTTGTTGCTAAATATCGTTGTCTGTAACTTTTTTTTTAAAATTAGATAATAAACTGTTTTGTTTAATAAACAATTTAATATTAAACGATATTTCATTGGTCCAATACAATTATTTTGATTATATAATGTACATAAATTATGTGCTTGAAAAATTATTTCAAATTCTGTCCAGCACAGATGTGTTCCAACATTAAAAAAGAAAAAAATCGAAAATCAATTTTACACGCAGCTGGCGAAGTTTCAAAAGTTCGCTTTTTTTTTTTGGAATACACCCCGTACATCTGTCAGCGTTCATGTACTCTAAGCTATAGCCCAGTGTTGCGCCTTTAACATATACTTTTCCTTGCGGGTAACTTCCGATATAGTGTGTCGGCCAATGCAACAAAATGGTTCTGCTCTATCATTGGCGTTGTCACTCCTTTTCTGGCAAGTTCATCAGCTTGCTGATTCCATAGAATATCTGTTACGTTTGCCGAGTGGTTCCAATAAGCTAGTTGCTTCAAGCAGCCGTCGACTGCATGTCTGATAGAATTCCAATATTACAGTTGTGATAGCCCCTACCTAAGTTCAACTGCGCGCATCTAATTATTGGAAACATTTCATGCTTCATTTGACTTCCAATGCTAAGTCCATGGGCCTACCAGCCTTAGGCCTGTACCGTCTTCCGCCAGTGTTCCGTCCGTAAGGTGTTTGTTCTTAGTACGTATGAATTCAAGTTGCTGAAGGGTTTTTTGTCATAGAATACAAATGCAAACTTAAATTTTTGTTTGAGGATCGGTCAAGGCCAAAATGTCACTCGTGGTTTACATTTTTATCCAAAATAAAGTTGACGAACGAGAATCGTTTAGAAATTATTACGAGTAAAAATAGCTACAGAAGTTCACAGTACTAAATTAAAGGTGCGTTTCATTTATTTGGAGCTTTAAATTAACAAATTGTACCATAAAGTATGATCTAAATATTTATAATTTGTAGTAAAGCAAAAATGACTAAACTAGTACAATACAAAATCAATGAAAACTTTTGATTAAATAAACTCCTATATATAAACAGCATATGATCGATAACGATAGTCTGAGCTGCAGCTTTCTTGATCTGAAAATTTGAAGTAAGTTGTAAATTTTTATATTAGAATAAAGTATTCCAGGTGAACATTGTTTAGTGGAGCATAACCATTCTTTAACAAGAGACAAGCATTTAATTGATCAAATAACAAATCGTACATAGTTTGCACTAACTGCAGAGTACAGCTTAAGTACTTGAAATACCTTATTAACATTTGCATTTGCTTGTTTATTTTCTTTGCAATTTGCATTATAACCAACGGCGCATAGTATATTAGAAGCTCAATTTTGGACACTGTCTGCTTTGTTTATTGCACACTTTACTTCATTAATCTTTCCTTATCTGTTTTTTTCTCCTGCTATCTAACCTTCTGGCGCTATTATATTGTATTTTTGCGCGAAAACAAAACCGAAAAACAAAACTATTACTGAAAAACTTTAAAACTACAAATAGAACATTCAAACTATTGCAGTTAGAATCGTTTGAGTGTGCAGCAACTTCAGTACACAATCAGCAACCATTTAGCAACAGTAAACGCAAAGAGATGTTCAGATTTAGAAATAGTTTCAGTGACCTTCTATCGTTATGTACACTCTCCACTAAGTAGCTCCATTATTTAAAGTTTATTAATGCTTCCAACTGCTTTTCAAATTTTCTGTCATTTTCGATTGCATCTTTTATCAATAAGTTTATTATACACAGAAATACTAAGCAGAGTTTTGAACGAAGCTTTCATAAATAAAGGCTATTCAAGCATGCATTCGTTTTGTTGTTGTTGTTGTTGTTGTTGTTGTTGTTGTTGATTTTGCTTGCTTGGCTGGTTTGGCATCCGAAAAATAAATTGCAAACTTATTTAAAATCAACAAAAGCATGAAGAAATTGATATTGAGGCGCACAAAGAAAGTTTGCCTGAAGGTTCCGTTCCCGGCCACCATACTCGTAATATGTACTTCAAAGTTGGCAACTCCTTAAACTTAAATAGACAAAATCAAAACATATATACTACTTTTTTCTTTAGTCAAATATACATATGTCTTTATCATAAGGCAAGCACAATGCCAAAGAAAAACATAATATACGCGTATACTTATATTCAGATACATACTTATATTTATATGTATCTTATAGATACATAAGTATACATTGTGTGCAAAGAAAGTTTGCTTTCAATATTTTTATCAAATGTGGGTTTCGGTTTTTTTTGTTTTTGTTTTTTTTTGTTTTTCTGCAATATTTTCTCTTTTATTTAGTTTCAAGTTGTGCATAATTTTAACTTTTGCTGGATTTTTTACGCATAATAGTTTGGATTCTTATATATTTTGACTTTAGAAACTGTTTGTTGTTGTTGTTGTTGTTGTTGTTGTTGTCTCTCAGAGAACACAGATCGAACTACATAATTGCAGCACTGGCAGCTGCCTGATGTGGCTGCCGGTCTGAGCGGATTGTCTCGAAAAATCATGCAAAAGTTTTATTGAAAAAGTTTCTTTGTGAATGACAGGCGCGCTTTTTGTTTCAATACATTTTGGCTTTGGATTTATAATCAAATTTTTGAAGCAAAGCATTCATTTTGATTAACATAAAGTATTTAAATTTTATACAAGGATATTCATTCAATCATTCCATTGGGTGTGAATATGCTATAGAGTGTTATAATTGTGTATAATTAAGTACTTTTGAGCAACGCCCAATGCGAATTAGATGGATTTTCAGCATTGAAAATTTGAGAAAAAAGTTAATTTCACAAACTTTTTAGCTGCTATAATAAAAAAGTTGTTGCTACAAGTATTTCTAGCTGGAGCAAACATTTGTATGGGGCTATATGCAGGTTGTTAGGTCTGACGTTAGCAACATTTTGTATATACATTTTATGGGCATAGTTCTAGTAGCGTCTTTCTGAACATTCTCAAAGAATGTTGCATTCTCCTCGAACGAATTACAATATATTTTATTCGATGATTTATAATTGATAATTTATCATATTATTGTATTATCACCACAAACAGCTGACATATTTAAATAATACGAACGTCATTTTGCCACTCACACGTTAGCGACAACGAAAACATTTGCCAGTGGAAACAAGAAATGTTGAAAAATGATGATGAAAAATACGGCTACCATTTAATTTTTGCAATTCAATTCTATTTACACTTGTATGTATGTATTTAAAGTGAGTACGATTCTATTCAAGTTTAAGTTTTCGGCCATTAGAAAAGTTTAACACTAACCGGAAAAGTGTATGGCTCAAGGATATTAATTGGTACTATGTGCAATTTTTTAACTTTTACTGCCTAGAAACTAAAAAACTATAACTTTGCTCTATGTATGTATATACATACGTCTGCCATCAAACGAACTGAGAAATTTTATGTTTGTCACAAAAGTGAAGCGCTAAATCTGAGTGGAGTCTGCTGCACTTTCCTTTTTGGCCTGAAGTAGTAGCAATAGCAGTTGTAGTAGAGTTACTTTTTAATTTGCTTTCGGCTTTTCGAATTTCGTTGAATGTTGCACTGACAAACAAAAAGAGAGCGTCGACATACACACATACACACACACACACACACACATACACACACACACACAGATACATATACACACAGACAGACAGATAGACAGACAGTTATACACCTACATAAAGTCAAAATATGCCCCTAGCATCAAAAATCTGCATTTGTCGCCAGCAGTTGCTGCCATCTACCAAAAACATTTTAGTACATAAGTAGTATAGACTGGGCATATGTGAAAGTTTCCCCAACTTTTTAATTTCATATAATGAAAGTATTGTCCATCGCTGACTGACATCTTTCAGATATCATTATAATTCCAGCTTGCATACCATTTCTCATCCAGTCAGGGTTCGATTTTTCAATTGTATTTTAAGATTAGAACTATAGTTATTTTTGGTGCTTATACAGAGTATTTGTTGCGCATGAAATAATAAGAAATAATATGTAATAAGCTAAATAAATTTCTGGACCTCTGCGATACAACATCAGCTATTATTAATTAAACTTAATGTCAAACTTAGTACAGATAGAAAGATGTAAAGGTAGGCAGACAGGCAGACAGGCAGCCATGGCTAACATGACTCTAGCTATTGAGCTTGTCACGAATCTATAGACTTTATGTGGTCCTCGATGCTTCACAAAAACCTATGACTTAATTATAAAACCAACATACTCTGTGTGAAGGGTATGATAAAAAAGAACGGTGTAAAACAACCGTCAATTCGACCTGAGCACTTTACCCGCCAATTTTGCTGTCAAATCGCATTGTTAACGTGCCACGAACTTGGTAAGTTTTTGTTACCATACATATCTCATTTTTCCAAATGATTCCGATCGATAGTAAAATACTCCATCTATCGTCCACTGGTTATATACGGCAGTAGTTAGGCCCATTCAGCTCTATGGAGTATGTGTGTGGTGGCCGGCACTAGAAAGGGCTTCTACTCTTAAGCAAATGCATAAGGTGCAAAGGACTGCTAAACTGTGTATCAGTGGAGCTTTACGTACCACACCGTTTAATGCACTGAACGTACTGCTCCATTTGATCGCACTTGATCTCATTGCGAGAGAGAGAGAGAGAGAGAGAGAGAGAGAGAGAGAGAGAGAGAGAGAGAGAGAGAGAGAGAGAGCAATAGTTACAGCCCTTAGACTGAGGGTTTCTTCAGCTGGGCATGGTAGATCCTTCGGACACTTCAAATACGGATTACTACATACCACACATTAACTTCGTTAAAAAGTATGACGTCATAATACCCACCAGAATAGAATGGAACAACCTTTCTCATTATAGAGAAAACGCTATGGTCTGGTAGGAGATCTGGGAATTAGAGAATTCTTTAGACTGCCCTATCATTGTAGCGTTTATCAGGCGGAGATGCTAGTGGCTATACAAGAGCGTGTATTTATCTTCTCGGACAGCCAGCCTGCCCTGAAAGCGCTGAACTCTTTCAGCTCCAACACTATAACCACAACGGAGTGCCGTAAATCTCTTAAGATTGCTCTCATCTGGGTGCCTGGTCATCAAATTATAGAGTGAAAGTATGAAGCGGATAAACTAGCCAGAGAGGGTACCACTTCTTATATCCTTCCAGGGAAGAACACAGTAGCTATACCCATGACTACATGTAAATCTCATCAGATCTCAGCAAAGATGATCAGTATAGCAACCAATAGATGGTGCAACATTGGCACGTGGCGAATATCTAGACTCACCTGGCTAAAATATAATCTAAAAAGAACAATAACACTACTTCAGCACAAAAGAGAGCAGATAGCTGTTATTGTGAGAGCCATCACAGGCCACGCATAATAGGGAGACATGCCACAAGGCTAGGGTAAAACTCCTGGGACTTCTACAGAAGCTGTGGAAGTGCCGAGGAGGAGGAGACGGTCGAGCACTTGCTATGTCACTGCCCGGCCCACACTAGGAAGAGACTGACGTTATTAGGGCGCCCCTGCCTGGATAACTTAACTGAGATCTCGGAAAAAGAGATAAAACAGATCTTGACGTTCTCGACACAGTCAAAGTGGTTCTCAGAGTAGCTGTTGTTTTAGTTTTTGAATTTTTTGTTGGAACTGTGCCATCTATTTTAATGATCAACTCTAATTGATGTTGGTAACACTATACATCCTATTGATCCGTAAGGGTAAGTTTAAAATATGAAACAATAAGGGTATTTACAAGGTCTTGCAACTATAGAAAAGTGCAAAACTACAAAATAAAGTGCTGCAACTATGCACAATCTGCTGTTTGGGATTTTGGTTTGTTTATTTGTTTCGAACTGGTATTAAATTTTTGTGAGAAAAACGGCACGAGAAAGCATTACAAAACAACATTATTAAATCTACTCAAGAAATATAACTAATACAGGGTGTGTGAACTGCAATGAATTTATTGCAAATTTTTCCTTTTGATTTTGCAAATTTGCAAATATTGACAAGAAATCGTTGTTACCATATAAAAAATACAAGATGCACAAAAAAAAATATCAAAATTAGCGCTACCGTTTGCTACATTTTCGTGATACTTGGCAGCACTGTTTTTGCATGAAATTATTGGTCTGCATCGTGCAAAGTAGTGTTTAAAGTAACACCCCTCATCAAAATCACACTTCGATGGTACTAAAAAATCGGTTCGTGAACCTGTGATTCCAATGCACTACAAACCGTTAAGCCGAACCATTTTAAATATTTTAGTGGTCTGTACTTGGTATATCTAAGTGCATGCTTTCTGTAATCTAATAAAAACTCGTTCTATAAATACTGTAATTAAACTATGGAACTACTTGAAAGTCATTATTAATGGTGTCCTGGGTCTTAATCGCTCTGATGGATGGCAAATTCTAGTTGAAAACATGCCGCGATCCTTTGATTCTACGACAAATTGAAAATTTAATTTACTTTAATTTTGTGCATGAGTACTGTTTCCCTATGCAAGTTTATGAGATACAGACCAAAATGTAAAAAGCTGCGGCTTTTGGAACTTTTTTGGAACGACCCGTGGTTCCGGCCCTATATTTCGGAAACTAATACTCATACGACTTAGAACCTTAAGAACATTTACTTTAATTTTATATATTTTATACATTTTGCGTATCTTCGCTAGATTCGGAGATACAGTAAAAAGTTCCGATGTTTGAACAAAAAAATTTCTAATTAAAATTTTGTTGGGAGCAATCCGTTAACCTAGCAAAAAGGTTCTCACCACTGAATTTAGCGTACCCAAAACTTCATTGCGTTACATGGAAATCAAATATCATATGTACACTTTTTATTCTGATGTGTTTCTACAACCAACAACAATCTCTCCACTTTTAACTTTTCGACCGACATTATGAAGGACATCCAGCCCAACGGCTATAACTCCACTTCCAATAGATCAAATGTCATGAAATTTTTGACTGGAAGTTACGAAAGAATCTGGGTTCAACCTAACCTAGAAAAGAATATACCTTTTCAATGCAGTAAGTCAAATAGGAACTAGAAATTGCACTATTCCAAAAGTGATGTTTATTTTAGAACGCACCTAGTAGTAGTGAAAAAATGGCGAAAACTTACTAATATACCCAATACAACGCTGCTACGCTGCTGTGTCACATTGACTTTTGACATCTCTCTGACATTTTTTTCATATAAAATTTCATTTCGAAAAGTTGCAAAACAAATTTCACAAACAAGGGAAAACACTTCGAACTCAACTTAATGGAAAACAATAGGGAACACAGTGTGCGTATTTATGTGCATTCTATGCTTAGATTAGCCTAGAGGCGTGTCACTGTACGGACATGTTAAATTTATAATCGATCGATATTTACAATATTCAAAGAAATGCTGATTGTAATGTTAACACATACATATTGTATATAAAATATTAGTATTAAAATAATAGGTTTACACATAAATGTATTTAAAATTATCGTATATATATAAAGGTTGTTTTTTTTTTTTAGAGTTGTAGAACTTTGAATCGAGATTTGAATACTGAGATTACATAAATTTAAACTGAAAATTGGCTTTAATGGAAAGCTCATTCTATGCCATTAGTGTTTAAATATGATTTTGGGTATCTCGGTGTTCGGATGTGGCATATTCTGGAAGTCCAATTTTCGCCCATTTCTGCATTTCGAGAAATAATGCCAAATGTTTTCATCTGAAATTCGATTATATGACGGCGTTGTAGCGTCGTTCTGCTGAAAAAAGATATCTCCAGTAAACATACCATGCAATTGGAGTACGAAATAATTGCTAATCATGTTCCTCCTTATAAAAGAAGTAAGGAGCATTGATTTTAACGGCACATAAATGGCAACAAATAGTGATGTTTATACCCTGTACCCATTGCGTAAAAGTGTATACTAAGTTTGTACACATGTATGTAACAGGCTGAAGTAGGCATAGCAGACTCTACGAAGTACATATATAAGTTCTTGAGCAGCAACTAAAGACGAGTCGATATAGACATGTTCATCCGTCCGTCCGTTCAGATCTCGAACACTATAAGAGATAGAGACTTCAAGTTTGGATATTATGACTCTCCTTGTACCTCTTCACATATCATAGAAAATTGCGAGAGAACAGTGTGTTGACTTCTTATTGATTTTAGGTCCATTGACAGAACGTACAATGTTCATTCCTCCCAAATTCTTGCACCAGCTGTATCTTATAAGGTCGTAGTTCCAGATTTTTACGTAAAGTTTTCCATAAAGTGTATAACTCATTTGGGTTCTCCCCAATACTATGCTCTACATTAGCGATGCCCAAATGTGCTAATGCGAGCACACAGCATGCTCGTATTAGCATGGTGTGTGGTGTGCCGTGGGTAGGGGTAAAGCGAAGACAAAGTTTGCGTTTGATAGTGTGCGTAACAAATGAGATTGCGAAGAGAGCAGTAGCATAAGTGACATGCTTCGGCTCGTGTCTGTGTGAAAAGCTGACTCACTTCGTGCCACCTGTGCGGCGGATACTGACCACACTGTGGAAGAAACTGTGGTGTAGTGGTTTCTTGCGGGGTGGTAGTCGCATGTTTCGTTTTTCTCTTTCTCTTCCTTTTCGTACTATGGTTGCCTTTTCTTCAAAAGTGGTGTCTGCATGCCGGTTAGCTTGAATTAAATTGTTTTGAATAAACCTAATAAAAATGAGTGCAGAAATTTAGCTTTTATGACAGACATATCGCAACATATGAATGTTTTATGCTCAGCTCTAATGGGGCGCGAAATAAAATTATTTCAAGCATGAGCAATGAAATCGATGCATTTCGACTAAGGCTTGCACTTTGGAAAAGACAAATAGGGGACAACGATTTCCACTTGTTTTCCCGGATTTTAAGCTCACACATACACTCGTATGACGCTCCCATTTCTCGAGCTCATTGCCTACACATACGAGTAAGTTCCCTTTAGCCGCACAACACCGCTTGCCGTGCTACTCATTACCCGCTGGCGAGTTTGCGAGCTCTCTTCTTGGGCATCACTACTCTACATCATCAATTGTTTATTCGGTACGATGTTTGTGCGAATGCGTATTCAAATTTTGTGTAAACGTGGTGCAAAAATGATCCATGGATGAACAATTATGTCGAACGTAAAATGAACGTAGCGCACGGTAACATTTCCGAAATGAAAAATGGTATACCAAACTGAGCACAAATGACAATAGCGTTGCCAAATCATACCTATTTATGACAGTTTAATAAATGTCGGAAAATGAAACCTCTAATAAAGGAAAGAAACACCCTTTATATTCATAATCAAACAAATCGTTATGGCTCCTTAAAGTTATTAAAAATTTAATAGCATACCTTCGGGCGTATGTGTTGAATTGCTTTCGAAAAAACTTTTTGACAAATTTTCTAATTTCTAATAAAACTTAAAAAAAAACAATATTACATTTAATTTCAATTACAAACACGGCAGAAACTTTTAATTTATTAACATGCATTCGTATAAACACTTTGTTTGTTTGTTTGTTTTTTGAATAATAGCCACGAAATAACTGCCAAATTGAGAAACATGGGTAGGCGATTCTGGCATTATTGTTTGGGATTGCCATAGATAAAACAAAATGGGGCAAGTACAAAGTGAAATATATAGTTTAAAGCAAACGGAAAAGGTTAGAGCCGATATACATATATTCGTATATTATAACATATATTTATGTAGATGGTGTAGATACGAGGTGGTTTGTCGTTGGTTCTGTGCTTGTTGTTCGCATTGTTGGCATTGAAACTATCGGAAACATTTTTGTTTGCGTTTGAGAACGTGCAGACAGAAAGAATACAGATATAAACAGCACGATAAACAGACGGACAGACATATGGACGGACAGACGGACAGACATACAGACGGACATACAGACGGACAGACAGATAGATAGATAGATAGATAGATAAAAAACATAAATGTACAAATGCCAGCACACAACGAGGTCAATTCTATATATATGTATATACCTATATATGTATGTATGGTACATAGTTCTGTATATATTTATGTGTGTATATCTGCTAGTGTGCGTGTTAGTAGTGTCCTTTAACCAAATCTGTAATCAACTAGCCAGCGTTAAAGTAAAAAATGAAAGAGTCAGTTGCAGCTATAGCTACATAAATGTTCGTATGCGAACAAGTGAGATGCACATAGTTATAGTTAGTAATAAACGATAATCGTTTGTTTGTTTGTTTGGTTGTTGGCTCGTTTGTTGGTTTATAACACAACAGGATTCTAAAGTAAGAGTAGCGTACAGCACAGTATGGCATTGTCATTGCAATTGCTGATAAAGCAGGCAAATGCACCTGCATATGCCGTATAGCTATACACAGACACGTATCTACTTACGTTTTAAACAAGGTCTAACTTAGCTGCTCTTGTATTAATGAAACAAGCGAACAAAATTGTAATCAAAAAATTTTATGTATTGTAATTAAAAGAAAAGCTGCAGAGCTTTAAATGAATGATTCATTTTTGAATGAATCATTCTGGCAATGAATTCCTAAATTTAGCATTCAAACAAATAAATCGAATTGAAATATGAATGCATTCATCAGTTGTGTAAGAAACAAGTGTCATTCTAGTTTTTAATTCACAATGAATTATCAAAAATTGAATTTATACGTTAAATTTATTTATTTTAAATTGAATTGAACTAAAATTTGAATTAATTCATAATGAACTTAAAATGTTTCTATTCAATCAACTCACATTAGAAATGGATTGAATTATAAATTAAACTAACTCATGGTATATAAGAAATATTTAATTTCATTCACTTGTTCAAAAAAGGGAATTGAATTGAAAATTTTAATTAATTTATTTTGAATCCACATTTTTGTTGTATTCAATTAGTTGATTAAATATATGGATTGAATGCATTCATCAGATCTGTAGGAGATAAGCGTCATTCTTGTTTTAAATACACAATGAATTATCAAAAATTGTATTCATTCCTTTGATAAATAAATTGAATCAATACTCTGAAATTGAAAATGAAACTGATTCCATTCATTCAATTGGCATAAGAAATTAATTGAATTAAAATTTAAATTATCTCATGGTGAATTAGAAATTTTTAAATTAATTCATTTGATCACAAAAGTAAATTGAATTGAAAATATGAATTAATTCACTTTGAATTAAATAGTTTTTTGTCTTCATTTAGTTGATCAAATATATTGGTTGAATTATAATTTGAAATAATTCATTTTGAATTATACAAAAACGGATTGTAATTCATTTGGTTTTCATTCACTTTTCAATTCAATTCAATTCTAATTCTATTTTTAATTCATTTATTATGCATAATTCATAATTCATTTATTTATTTATAAAATTCATTTATAATTTCTTGTTATTTGTAATTCGTTATATAATCATTCGAATATTCATTAGAGGAGCTAAGAACCAAAGCCACAATACATTGGTTCTTCGGTCCTCTAATGAATAGTCGAATAGTTATATAACGAATTGCAAATGAATGCAAAAGCGAATTACAATTCGTTTTTGTTTAATCCAATTCAACTAATTTTTTTTGATCAAATGAACACATTCAAAAAATATTAATTCAAAATGAATTAATTCAAGCTTCAATTCGAATAATTTTTGATCAAATGAATCAATTGAACAAATTTTTTAATTCGTTTTTAATGAATTCAAAGTTTAATTCAGTACATTAATTTTTTGCTAAACGAATGACTTAAAACTTGTATAATTCATTGTGCATTAAAAACCGAAATTGAATCATTCTTTTACAGCTCTGTTTTGTTGTCAGCTGTTTTTTGTGTAAAACACTTTAAAATGAAAAAGAACCTGTCCACGTCTCTAGGCTACAATACGTAAAACACCCAACTCCAATGCATTTGCTTCATGCTAATGGTTTCAAACGCTTGTCACTGATTGGTCGCTCAACCTACACTGCATAAGCAAGTGGATGGGTCTTCAACGAATAATGCATCCAATTCTTCGCATAAGAGTCAAAATTCTGTACATTTTTAACATTCTCGTAGAACATTGCCATTCACTCCGAACGATTTTTTTTTTTGATTTTGGTTGAATGACCGATTTGTAATCGATATCATATACATATATTATCATCACCGCAAAAAGCTGATATATTTAAATAAAGCGAACGTCATTCTGCCAATCACATGTTAACGACAACGAAATCTGGTAACATTTAATTCAGACCTTCTATGTATCGTATATATCGTTTCTATCCTGTTTGTCACTTTATGTTTGCGGTTGTGTGTGCGTGTGTATATGTGTGTTTGAGTGCATTTTAATATATGCAGATGCGTTTATGCATGTATATATGTGTTTCTTTTTTTTTGTACACATACACACAGGCACATACACATTCGAAAACGAATACGAAACACTGCAAGCACTTTTGCATAATTGAAATGAGCGAATGAGTGAACAGCCGAAAGAGCGAAATGCTTTGACCTTCTCTCGTTGCATGCGTTAGCATAATCAGTTGCCTTTGTTCGTTTCTACCGTTATTGTTATTGTTGTTGTTGTTGTTGTTGTTGCTGTTGTTGTTGCTGTTGCCATTGCTATTGTTGCTGTTGCTGTTGTTGTTACAGCCTCTTCCTGTGCCTCTGTGGAGTGAAGTGTAATGTATTAAGGTGTATTAAGGTACAGTGTAGTGCAGAGTAGTGTTGAGTAGTATGCTTTCGTGTGAAATAAGGTGAGTCGGTTAGGTGACATTTGGCCATTTCCGTTTCCGCCCTTTGCAAATTGTACGCAAAACAGAACACTTAACCCAAACCATACTCAATTGAAATCGTCACGCTCAACAATTCTCGTTTCATTAATACTGCACAGTATGTGCGTTTCTTTTTTGTCCCCCATTTTAATTTGCATTTTTTTCTCTGAAAGTTTTTAATGCAGTGAAATGCGAAATACGAGGTGACGAAACCACAGATTTCTGTGTTTAACCAAAAATTATGTGAAAAAATATACACAAGTATGTTTGTACAATAATATGTATATAATTTGTTTAAAATTACCGGAAATTGTTGCATATTGTATTTATAAACAAAATTATATTTCAATCAAATTTAAATTTTTCGACTTTAACACTTTTCACATTTTATTTGGTAATTTATATTGAAAGTATTTCAAAATATTTCATCGAATTATGTTCAAAGTTGACATCTAGGAGTATTCTTGTACAATCGATAAACTTCTGTATAGTTGCCACCAGCTTCTAAGTCTGGATTTTACGGTGAATGACAGTAATTTGATATTAATTGTTGTAATACATTTTGTATATTAACATTGTCACGAAGTTCGGAAGGGAGGCATTAGAGACCCCACAGACTATATATTCTTAATCAGTTTGACAAGGCGAGTCAATCTAGACTGTATGTCTGTCTGTCTGTCTGTCTGTCGGTCTGTCTCCTTGTCTGTCTGTATGTCTCCCTGTCTGTCTGTCTGTCTGTCTGTCTGTCTGTCCGTCTGTCCGTCTGTAACTCTGTCATGAAGAAAAATTCTCCGGCTAGAGCATACGACTTAAAAAACTAAACTCTCTAGGTACCGCACTGCTACAAATGCAACATAAAATTTCGCAACTGTGGTAAAAAATCATATTCAGTTCAAAAAAATTTTTTTTTAAATAAATTATAGTTTTATAGAATGCCATAATTTGCCTCAAAAATTTATTCACATGAAACATTTGACACCTGTGAAGAAATTGAGAATAGCATCGTGGAGCTACTGCGAAATATTAATGTAGCAGCATATCTCTTCACACCGTAAATTTCTAGTAGAACGCATACACCTGTGCGAAGGACTTAAGAGCACTGCTTACTCAAAAGCCCAACTTAAACCAGATACCCCTTTAAAAACTCAAGCAAAACCTATTGTACATCAAGTAAAGAAAAACGTAAGGAATTCGACAATCATTTGGAAACTATCTTCATTCCGTTTGATCTATGGTCGGCAGTGGATAAAGAAGATACTCAATGTTTAATTTATGCTGCGTATCAAATGGAACTGCCAATTAAACCTATCAGTTTAAGCGAGAAGTAATCACTTTAGAAAAAGAAAAGAAAAAAAATTATTTTTTGTCTTTGCGACAACAGTCAACGAAAAGAATCAAATGCGATTGATTGAATTGCAAATCAATAAGTTGTATGTCTGTTAACTGAAGTAGCTAAGATGATAACACTTGGCACTCAGAGCCGTTGGTTGCGTCGTGATTCGAATACTAGTTTCCTCTACCAGAGAAACTAATTTCTAAATCGACGTACATACAAAAAATTAAGTTCGAATAAAATTTTATAAAAGTTGAAGTTGAAATTGAAGTTATTTGGAGACATCGACTATATCATAAAGTATATACCTATGTAGGTATACACTAGATCAAATACCTGTTGCAAGTCAATCGATCTATATACATACATCTGCCTTCTTTCTTATGACACTACCAGTTCCTAAGTTTTCATCGAAACGGTTTGAGAACCGTTATGGAGATTTTCCAAATTGAGACAGTGTACCATTACCCAGATTATTCCCAGTAAGCACACACGGTCATCAAATATAGCCTTATGTGATATCGCCAACTTGATAAGCATACGACAAAAGACGAACTCGATCAAATTTAATGTTAAGCAGAACCGATATCTCGGCACTGATAGCTGTCCTAACCGGGCATAAACATATATAGTTAGACTTCGCCTTAGTATTGCATGCTAATATAGGGTGTCGCAGGATTTGCGCCGGATTTGATTTTTAAATGAAACAGCAGCAGATGTGTCAGTGTCATGTGGTGGTGATTCGGAGTGGAAATTGTTATGCAGTTATACCTTAAAATTTGGTCTTAGTCTTATTGTATAATTGATGCATTTTAATTACTAACAAATAATTTGAAAACTATTGACTACTTAGCTTTTATCTGAAAATGTGTCAAAAGTTCTTAAATTTTGCTAAAATTTACTATTCTCTGCTTTGCACTGTGGAACGTAACGCAAAATATTTGGCATAAAGTCGAAAATTTTGTGGAAATAAAAAGTGCAGCCGAAATATGCCTTACATTTACAAAAAAAAAAAAAAAAAAAAAAAAACAACATTCAGAATGGCTATCAATCAGTGTAAAAATCGTTTTGGACAGGCAAGAAGAGATGCGCAGCTTTAAAGGGCGGCCAAAGATAGCATACGATGAAGCAGGGTCAACTCTGAATAGGAAATTAGCTGCCGATGTAGCGATTAACAACGTAAACGATACCCAACTTTTGATTCATGCAGCCAAAATACCAGCAAGAAAATCGAATGATAATAATACTGCATTTCTTTGAAAAGAATTCCATGCTCACTGAAAGCGGGGCAACTGAAGTAAGAAGAAAGCTCTGTGTAGCGGAACTCTAACACCAAATGAAGCCTTGGAATTCTTGCTTGAAAATTCGTTAAGCAAAAGAATTTATAATGAAATACGTAATGTAGGCAAACAGCAAAATTGCGACATACACCCAAGCTACTACAAGGCTCAGGAAGCTAAATTGCAGTTGAGGCCTACAGGAATAACGGCTACAGAATCTATGGCAAAATAAACTATTACAAGAATATTTATTTCATAGCTTAACAAATGTTACGAACGTTACGTTAACTGCGAGTTATGGATTTGATGGATCAACGGGACAAAGTATGTATAAAAAAGATTTGAAACGAACTAGCCAGATTCTTTTAACCATTCATTGTTTGTCACTACCGTCATAACTCTAAAAATAATAAATGAGATAGGAACAGTTTTTTGGATAAATATAACTTCTCAGAGTGTAAGATTTTGTCGACCCCTTAAAATGGAATTTGCAAAAGAAATTTCTTGCATTGTATGAATTATTTAAACCAAAGTCTGCTTGGATACGAATTTATGAATTTCTTCTGAAAATTTCATAAAGAATGGGGTTTAACCATTGGCAGGTGAGGAGTGAAAGTGACAAATTAGAAATGAATACAAAAACAAGAAGAAACGTAAACGTTCGGTTGAACCGAATCTCTAAAACCATTCACACGAAATTTTAAATTGTAATATTCGAATTTATGCCAAATATATTGCGATACGGTCCACTGTCCACCTTGGAGCAAGCCCTATGTATATGTATAACGTATGATGCTGGTGATTTAAGCCATATTGAGTGTTGAACAATATACAATTATTTAATATGTGTTCTGACCATTACAGAAAGTGATTTATGTACACTGCTTCACCTCAATTTTTATCCAAGTCACGCAAGAACACTTTACTCCCACCCAAACAATTTCACGTAACTAAAATATTGTACGGGTATACAAAATTGTACTTGTATGTGTGAACAATACATACACATGGAGATCAAAGTGATTTTAGACTTTGGCGTTTTATAGCGCCATTAAAATTGTTTCCTCTATTAAAATCAAATGGATTATTAACACATACGCGTTTTGCTATAAATGAATGCGGTCATTTGTGGCCTCGCCGTGTAAAAAATAAAAGAAAATAATAAAAAAAATTAAGAAATAAAAAAGTAAAAAACAAAAAACAGAAAACAGCGCACGTGCTACAAATTATCGAACTAATCAATTTTTCTATATGCCCTTTCTAGTTATATACTATATTATATATAATATAGTATGGTATATTTAAGCTGTTATTACAAGGAAAACTTCGAAGCAAATGGGTTTTCTCGAGGACAAAAGTTCCGCTGTATTTTTAATTGGATTCATATTGCATAGACGCAGTGTAAAGATTAAAGAAACAGCAAAACTAATCTAGAGCTACATTTGAGTAGTTCGACTATTTTAAAACCTGCGCACACAACATACATATATTTATAGAAAACAAGCCGAAAACTCCAATAGAGCAGCTATTTCTTGAAATATTTCAGCTTATAACTTTCAACCTGTTGAACCGATTTTAGAAAACTGAAAAACTTTTGTTTTGATATTTAAATACATTTATTTTGATATAAAACAAAGTCTGACTGGTCGTATATAACTCGAGATATACGAGGGCTGCTAAATATGGCAACACCATAATAAAGTTTGACATTTTTTGGTATAAACGTACTCACAAAGTTTTGATGTACAATTGCTATTTGGTTTCTTTATAGTGAGTCAAGAAAAGCAATTTGGCCAAAAATTGCAAATTTCAAGAGAAGATTTTCGTTCGATTATTTTTCACAACTTTCGACTTGGATTATCTCAACAAGAATGTGTCAATGAACTCAGTTCTTTGTATGGCGATAAAGCACCATCAAAAACCACAGTATATCGCTGGTATAGTGAATTCAATCGTGGTCGTAGTTCGGTTGCCGACGAATTCCGTGAAGGTTGCAGGATGCAGTGCGTTAGTTCCACTTCAATACATTCGAATTTGTATGAACACTTAGCTGTAAAAAGAATTTGCTCTCGTTGGATACCCCATAATTTATCAATCGCTCAAAGAAAGGCTCGCGTCGATTGGTGTAAGGAAATGATTAAAAAGTTCGACCGTGGTGCTTCAAAAGACGTGTATCAAATCGTGACAGGTGACGAATCATAGATATATGCGTATGAGCCGGAAACAAAACAGCAATGGACCGTGTGGGTATGCCAAGACGAGTCAAATCCAACAAAAGTTTTTCGGCTGCAAACCACTGCGAAGCAAATTATTGCCTGTTTCTTCGGACGAATGGGTCATGTGGCCACTGTTCCGCTTGAGCAATGTACGACGTTCAATTCTGACTGGTAAAATCAACCGCCAAAGACGAACCATTCTCCATCATGACAATGCGAGCTCTCACACATCTCGTCAAACAAGTGCATTTTCGAGCAGTCAAAACATCGAATTAATGACTCATCCTCCGTGTAGTCCTGATTTGGCACCCAATGACTTCTTCTTGTTCCCGAGTATCAAAGGTAAACTGCGTGCCCAAACGAATTGCTCCACCAGTCAGGTCACACGGTGTTCTCAGAGAGAAAAACAATGCAAAAAAAAAAAATAACAATGCTATAAATTCACCACATTAAGTTGAGTTTAAAATGCATGGTGAATATACCTTTAAATGCAGGGTGCGGCAGCCTAACTGCCTTTTTTCAAAACGCAATAAAACCCCTTTTATGAATCTGATTTTGTTTTATTTTTTTCTGTATAATAAAGGTTCAATATCTAAAGTTCAGTTTTATACAGTTTTGACAATCATATCAGGTACGTGATGTCCTTACACAGAAGAGCCCGATTGCTGGCTCTTATTATGACCATTATCAGCATATCAGTGGGTATGTTGGCAATTTCTGACAGAATGTTGGCCTTCAGGTCTTATAGGTTCATTCGGCGGTTGACATAAACGCGAGATTTCAAAACACCCCACCAAAAAAAAAAAAAAAAAAAATTGAATCTCACGAAACAAATGATGTTATGACTGCTTAAGTCTTTCTAAGGTTGTTTCTTTTTGAATTATCGGCAAAGTAAGTGATTAAATATCACTAAATGAATATAATCCACAACGATGAAGTAAAAATTACATACAAAAGTAAACAGGTGCAATGCTTTTAATAGAGTGGCTTCTTCTCTCCTCTGACCAATTCTCAAAAAACATTTTTTGATTTAAGCGTTCAGCAATTTAAAAACTATAATTATTTTTAACATATTTGCTTTAATTCAAACATGACGGGTAAGACAGACGAATATACACATGGATAGATCGACATATTTTGTAACGGGTGATTCATTTCGAAGTTTTTTTCCTTTGTTTTTTTTTTTCACAGAAAGGCTCATACCAAAACAATGTCTCAAAATAGTTTAGTTGTATTAAGAAAATCAGCGTTCTGTTAAAAATGTCTTTCGTGCACTTCGAAAACCAATAGCATCAGAAAACTGGAGTCTCAAGGTACGTTATTGGATGATACGCGACCGACTAAAAAACATACAGCCCGTAGCGCGGAGAATATTGCGACTGGAGCGGAGAGTTTGGCTAAAGACCATGACCAATCAATTCGATGCCGTGCGCAGCATCTTGGCGTTTCGTATGGAATAACTTTGCGAATTTAACGCCAGGATATCGGTTTAACGGCTTACAAGAATTGAAGCCGCCAGACTTAAATTTACGCTTTAATTTTAGTAAAAATTACTGCATTTAAGATGAAGAGATTTTCGAATTACCATTACATCCAGAAAAATGCACTGTTTGGTGTAGTTTCTTTAAAAATGACGCCGGACAGAACATAATCGTCACTAGCGATCGCTACCGCACCAGGATAGCGGACTTTTTGTTACCTAAATTGAAGTCAGTGAGGTCGGCGATATTTGGTTTCAGTAAAAAGGGTGCTTTGGCACACACAGCGCGCGAAACAATGGCTTTTTTTTTTGAGAAATAATTTTGGTGAGTAACGAATTTCGCGTATCGGACCTGCCAACTGCCAACTGGCACCTAGATCTTGATATAATACACCTCTGGATTTTTGCATTGGGGTTATGTAAAGTCAAACGTCTTCGTCGTTAGGCCAGCTACGTTTCAAGACTTGGAAGCCAACATTATTCGCGTAGCAATGCTGGAAAGAGTGATCGAAAATTGGTCCTTCCGAATCGAGCACCCACAGCGTATTTGCGGCCAACATTTTAATGAGATTATCTCTAAAAAAGTAAATGTCAGAGATTGTTCTTTCGGCTCATAATAAAGATTCCACGACATCCAAGTCTATTTTAAGTGTTTTAACTAAAATTAAAACAAACAAAAAATGGCCTCTAAATGAATCACCCGTTATATGCTTGCCTTGTGTATACTTTATGGTTTCTTTGTTGCTTGCCTTTAAGGTGTTGCAAACTTTGTGAGTAAATTATAATACTGTGCACACTCTGCGTAAAGAGTATAATGATGCGAAAAAATAAATATTGTTACACTGCACAAAAATGCTTTTGGGGTGGATGGGGCAAGTTCCACAGTTCCCCAGGCCGTGGAACGCATAGCAACATTCAGACAGACGGACAAGTCTAGCTGTTTACAACTCGTTGAACTGCTCACGTATCTATAATATATATATATATATATATATATATATATATATATATATATATATATATATATATATATATATATATATATATATATATATATATATATGTATGTATGTATGTATGTATGTATGTATGTATGTATGTATGTATGTATGTATGTAGAGAGAGAGAGAGAGAGAGAGAGAGAGAGAGAGAGAGATATATATATATATATATATATATATATATATATATATATATATATATATATATATATATATATATATATATATATATATATATATATATATATATATATATATATATATATATATATATATATATATATATATATATATATATATATTGTATAATGGGCTCTACGATGCACTTCTAAAATGCATTTGTATAGAAAATGTTTTTATGCATTTTCACACCCATATATACAACATATGGCACAATAAAAGTAATAAACATATCATAAATAGTTGCAAATGAAGTGTATATACATACATAGATACATACTACACATGTGCACCTAAAATGCGCTTACCATGCTGTGTGGCACTGCCTTGAAATAGACTTCGCAGATAGTTGAGCAGCCGCCGATGCAGCGGTCTATGTCGATGTCGCGAGCTTTTGCGCCGCTCGCCGCTCTCCTCCGTCCGGCCACCCTGTTCGATTTCATCGGCATCCGTGTGAGCAACATTGGCGGCGCCACTATCAACGCCGGAACGTCCACATTGCGTTGCATCCACAATTATTTCAATTTGTGTATTCGTTTGAGCCTTAAGACGTCCACTACGAGATACAGCACCACCACCAACACCACCACCGCCGCCGCCAGCACCACCACTAACACTAGAAATGAGCGCATCACTAGCACTTGGCCCGGGACCGGCAATGCTTACAATATTGCAGCTGCTGCCGCCACTCACGCCCATACCACCACCACTACCACCACCACCACCCATACCGCTGCCATTTCCATTGATGTGTGATGTATGTGGTAACTGTGTTGTTGTTGTTGCTGTTGCTGTTATGCTGCGACTGCTGCTGCCCGCAGATGCTGCCGCTGCAGCTGCCAATGCTGCTGAGCAGCTCTCATTGAGGTTGACCGTGTTGCCGTTGTTGCCGCGATAGATTAGCTCCGTTTCATTCGATACCTGACGCAGTGCATGCAGTCCTGTATGTGAAGCGCTTGTGGTGATGGTACGTGAAATTGTACCACTGCCGCTGCCGCCCCCTCCATTGACACCACCACCACCACCACCACCACCACCGCCGCCATTGATGCCTGTATAGTATGCGCTATTGGGTCGCTGGCTGTTGTGTGTTTGTACCTGTGGTCCAGCCATTTTGAAGCAGCTGTTTTGTGCTGTTGCTGGTGCTACACTATCAAAACTGCCACGCCCACAAAGCACACGCACAGCTGTTTATATACTTTGCTTTATTTAAAATTTATTTTGTGTGTTTAGGTTAGTATGTCCTTCTGTACTCTGTCGTCCTTATTTATTATAAAAGAACACAATTATTCGCAGACTTTCACGATTCTTGAATTTTTCTTCTGTATTTTTTGCTTCTTAATTATAGAAATTTGTCACCATTTTTGTTGTTGTGGTTGTGTTTTTTTTTTTTTTTTTTTTGTATTTTTTAGTTTGTTTCTTTTCTAGTTGTTGCATATGACAATCTCGCATCTATCTCACGAAAGTCCAACGCTTCACTTGGCAACATTTTTGTTTTTGTTTTTTTTTGTGTTTGTGTTTTTGTTTTTGTTTCTGTTTCTGAATTTCTTGGTTAAATCTTGTTAATTTTAGTTACAAATTATAAGTTTAATTAATTACTTTAGTTTTTAGTAGCTACTAGTAAAAGTAGTTGCTTCACTTTGGCATTGGTTTAGTTTACAATTTTTTATTTACAGGCGCAGCGCAATTATCTATAAAAAAATAAATATATTTTTGTTTATTTGTGGTTTAGTGGTTTAGTTGCATTTGTGGATTTGGCTTTTAATTTAAATCTATAAATCTAGCTTAGCATTTCAGATACATTTTGTGTGTTGTCATTCACTTTTGTTTGGAGCTTTTAAGCGATGTGGCGATATTTCGAAATTTTGTTTCGCTGCTTAGATTGTTTGCTATCTAAGTATTTTATTTTTGCTTTGAGGTTAGCTTAATAAATCTGCAAAAGAAAGAAATGAAACAATCAAACATTTTGTTTAAAGCATTTTCTATAAAGCAATTTATACTTAGATTAGATACTAAAGACACACATTTAAAGCAATATGGTTTAGAATGCATAGCTGCAATTAATTTAAGTTAGTTAAGTTGGGTTAGTTCATTCCGAAATCTTATTGAGCATGTAGCCGTACTGCATGCTTTTTTTGAAATTCTAAGAAATTGTCACCTTTGCTTGAACATGCTTTTATTGATATGTACATCATACACGGTATGATCTAAAAATAACCCAACATTTTAGTTATAAAATGAAACAAGCATATATTTGTTCAAATATTTATTTAAAATACGATTCATTTAACTCAATACAACGTTTGGAACGCTCAATCAATTTATACATAGACTTATACATCTACTCGTTTTTTGGCATGTCCTTTAGCACCTGTGTCGCGGCTGCTTGGATGGCTGGAATGTCATAGTAAAGAGCTACTTTCATTGCAGTTTTAATTTTTGGGAAGAGAAAATAATCGCACGGTGATTGATCGATCAGGCGAATACGGAGGGTGGTCAATCAGATAAATCTGTTTATTAACTTTTTTGGTCTTGTGAAATGTATTGCATTATCATGCAATAAAAACAGCTGCTTTATTTTTGAACCACAAACGATGTAAAACTTGTAAATAATATTCTCCAATGACAGTGTGACCTTCTGGAACAAATTCCTTATGAACAATATCTTTGGAATCATAGCAAGTTATCAAAGTTATCTTGATTCTTGACTTGTGAAAACACATTTTTTTTTTAGGTTTTGGCTTGTCTTTTGACTTCCATTCTGCAGATTGTCGCTCAGTTTCAGGATCATATTTAAAACACCATGTTTGATCATCAGCTATGATCGAATCAAGATAATCTGATAATCTCTTGATTCGCAGCAAGTATTTTTTTTATTTCTGCTTTGTGTTGCTTATATTGGTTCTTAGTTCTTTAACTCTATAATACGTTTTTGGCGTTGCTTGCTAAAGTGCGGCTGCGTTAATTCGTATAGCAGTAAGTAGTTTTCTATGTTGCGAGTTCAAAAATCGGAAGAACTCAGAAAAAAGATTTTATTGAAACAAACTTATTATACGCTTACAATGTTATTTTCATATATTCTACCATGTGCATACCGCATCCCACCGCGCGCTAGTTAACACTAATACACAAAAACACACACACACACACCTTATCAGGTCAAAAAGAACTTATTTGACATTCTGAGACTTTTGTATTTGGCTTGAGTACAGATTTGTACTTAGAATTAGACTTTTATACATATTACAAAAATGTCAATGAATTTTTGATGAAAAAACAGATTTGTCTCATTGACCACCCTCCGTATTCGACTGATTTTGTTTAATATTTGCGTAGTTATGAAAGTTAGTAGTGAGTAGTGTACTCAACTGTTGAATATAGCGCCATACAAATTTATGGTTTAAATAAGAAGCTCTAGACAAGGTACAAATTATCTCAAAATTGAACAAACTCGACTGTTTCATTGTTTCATTTTTTTATTTGAAATCAAAGCAATAAGACTTCCAGTCTCTGAGAAAGAGCTTCGATTCTACAGTGTTTTTGATGGCATCTCAGCAATTTTGATTCTAGGTAATCCGAACGGGTTTCGAGTTTTCAGAATATGAAAATTAAAGGCATTCTATAAATCTAAATCTATAAATATAAAATAAACTAAACTCATTAAACTACATATATATGCAATTCATACTACCTATGTTTACAAAATTTCTATAAATATGTAACAATAAAATTTGGTTTAACAAATTCTTCAATTCGATAAATTCGAGATGCATATAGCAAACTCTATACGTAAGCAATCCTAAGTATTGTAAAACACAAAGAGAATGAAAATTTATGATTAAAATTCCTACAACACATTAAAATGTTAAAAGTAAATAATAGAAATGTGAAGGTTAAAAACATTTTAACCAGAAAATATATTTCACAAAATATGCAGATACTGTACTGTAACTGAAATGATATTGGTAAGCTGTACGTCTGCTGTTGCAAGCATATTTGCGTTTGAATATTTGAAATATTACATAGAAATCAAAATGACTACCATCTGCTTAGCCAAATATATTTGCTTTAGCAAAATGAATGCATGCATAAATTTTGATGCAACAACAATGGTAGAAGGAAGGCAGCAGCACCATCAGAAACTCCATACAGAATTTTCAAATATTCCACGAAATAATAATAATAATAATAACTCAAGAAAATCAAATCCATTTTGAAACTTGCACAACATGACTGCAGGCGCTGCAGCTGCTGCTCAAAAGCTCAACGAAAAAAAAAAAAACCCATAGAAATTTATGGAAAATAGTTGATGCAGCACTTTTCTTTTGCTGAAGTTTTACCTTTTTTTTAGTGTTTTTTTAGTTTTTAGTTTTTATTTTTTATTTTTTATTTTGACAGCCAATAATACAGAAAATGCCACAAGCAGCGCTCTCACTCGTTTATACCTGTAACATACATAAGTTTTTTACAATTGCTTTCTACGAATAGGTACTTACGTACAATAGTACAGGGTGTTTTGTTTAGCGGTTTCATTTTCCGACAGCGTTTAAACTGTTATAAATTGGTCAGCTCTGACAATATGAATAGACTAACGCCAGAACAACGCTTACAAATTGTACAAATTTATTTCGAAAATCATTGTTCACTTCGCGAGGTTATTTTCATTTTATGATCGACATTATCTTACAGCCGAGCATCTAATTCGATCAACCATGGATCGTTTTCGCAGCATGTGTACTCTAAATCAGTTATGGACAAAATACGGTTCAGCTGTCTTCATTCTGTCATGCTTAGGACCGCACGAATACGATTCGTCAAATCAGTTGGCGCTGCAACATCAGATGGGGAGATTGTGCGCACATTGTTAATATTATGCACTGAGAGAAATTGTTGACCAACACCAAATGGAATGTAAATAAGTACCTACTAATTCGCAGAATGCTTGATGTACTTGGTTTTATATTATTTAGGTAAAAAAAAAAAAAAATAACGGAAAAAAGGTTTGTGTATTATATTCCTTTACTTTTAGTATTATTTCTTATACAAAATGTAATAGTGTTAGTGTGCCCTTCATTGCTCCAATGATAAAACACATACGTTTAAACTGTTATACATACATACTTACTTACTTACTAAGACTATGTGTCAACCTCATCATACAGCTCATACAGCTCGTGATTCATATAGGTCCTAAACACGATGACCAAAAATCCTACAAAGAATCTTGCTCTCAAACTCTCCTAAAGACACTGTATCCGTTGATGTCAGTGCCATGCTCCTGCGCCATACAGCAGGACCGGCATTATCAGAGTCTTATAGATTTTTATCTTTGTACTTCGAGAGATGGCTCGATTTCTAATTTGATTGCTGAGCACAAAGCCGCAGCGATTAGCAGGCGTGATTCTTCGGCTGATATCTCGACCTTGAATGAATCGCAACCTTGAAAGCAAGCGTCATGGCAATTATAAACCCTTTATGGAAATATTTCATATAAAATGTGTTATACTATAACCTAAACATAGGTAATTGGATTAAAATCTTATTTTTCTACTAAGCCAATCCTCAATAAAAACAAAAAAAAAATTAAAATAAAAAAAAAAAACGTATTTATAAACGGCAACGTGTCGAAACAAATTGCTCACTTCAAATATATTCAAAAGGGGAAATAAAATGTTTCGAAAGAAAAGTTAAATGTGTAAAGAAACGAACCTAAAAAATCATATGCAGCATAAACATCCGATCGTAGAGTTATCTTTAGAAGTACAAGTAGGAAAAAAATTACTGTAATATCTACTAGTATTTCACTTATTTATGGTAACATTTTTCCGAATTCCGCAGTCTTATCGATTTCATTTCAAATTGTGATGGTGAATGTATTAATGTATCGATACCAGTACAGTCTCATTTGGTATCGATACATTAATGCATTCACCATCACAATTTACAATGAAATCACTCTAAATGAGGACCCAATAAATAAAAGTAATGTATTTCGGGAACTGGCAACACTAATGTCAAAAGCTCAAATCTGGCAACACCATAATAAAGTTTGAAATTTTTTGGCATAAACGTACTCACAAAGTTTTGATGTACAATTGCTTTACAGTGAGTTAAGAAAAGCAATTTGGCCAAAAAAATTGAAATTTCAAGAGAAGATTTTCGTTCGATTATTTTTCACAACTTTCGACTTGGATTATCTCAACAAGAATGTGTCAATGAACTCAGTTCTTTGTATGAGGATAAAGCACCATCAAAAACCACAGTATATCGCTGGTATAGTGAATTCAATCGTGGTCGTAGTTCGGTTGCCGACGAATTCCGTGAAGGTTGCAGGATGCAGCGCGTGAACTGATAATGCAAGATCGTCATGTGACATATCGTGAGATAGAGGCATCCTTGCACATAAGTTCCACTTCAATACATTCGATTTTACATGAACACTTAGCTGTAAAAAAATTTGCTCTCGTTGGATACCCCATAATTTGACAATCGCAAGAAGGCTCGCGTCGATTGGTGTAAGGAAATGATTAAAAAGTTCGACCGTGGTGCTTCAAAAGACGTGTATAAAATCGTGACAGGTCACGAATCATGCATATATGCGTATGAGCCGGAAACAAAACAGCAATGGACCGTGTGGGTATGCCAAGACGAGTCAAATCCAAGAAAAGTTGTTCGTGGAAGAAACACAGCGAAGCAAATGATCGCCTGTTTCTTCGGCCGAATTGGTTATGTGGCCACTGTTCCGCTTGAGCAACGTAGGACGGTCAATTCTGAGTGGTACACGACCATTTAATTGCCGGAAGTCTTCGGAGAAATTCGTCAAACCAACCGCCAAAGACGAATCATTCTCCATCATGACAATTCGAGCACTCACACATCTCGTCAAACAAATGCATTTTTGAGCAGTCAAAACATCGAATTATTGACTCATCCTCCGTACAGTCCTGATTTGGCACCCAATGACTTCTTCTTGTTCCCGACTATCAAAGGTAACCTGCGTGGTCAACGATTTACGGGCGCCGAAGAAGCAGTTGAAGCGGTCAAAAACCATGTTTGGTGGTGTCTGGAGAGGAATGGAAAAACTGCTATGACAAATGGTTTCAACGAATGCAAAAGTGTATTGATCATCAAGGGAAATATGTATTGAAAAACAATAAAGCCATTTTCATTTAAAAATGTTTGTTATTATTTGATATTCCCGAAATATAAATAGTACCCCTCGTACTCACAAGCCAAAGGAAACATAAATACTCTAAGTTATCCAATCTTGTTTCGCATCATCAGCACAATGCAAATTAATTGTTTTAAATGGTTACTAAAACTCAACTCACTTTTTTATTATATTAATAGTAATTTAAGTGCCTTTTATTTACGCTTTCAGCAATAATCAGCAATAAATGAATAGATTTGTTATCCGTAACAAAAGGCAAAGTGCTAACAAAGACCTTTTAGGAAAGCGGGAACTTAGTCTTCAACAAAGTATATAGATTTTTAAGTATTAAATTTAGACACTAATTATATCATATTTGAATTTTTTTCCGTAATCACACATCTCTATTAATAATCAAAAGAAAAAGTCATAGGATTCTGGAACACTCACAAATTACAGTTAAACTTGCAGTTAAACGAACAGTGAAAAATCACAGCTAAAAATCACAATGAAATGAAAATCACAATCATCGAATATACCGATATCTACTACAAATCACGTTATCGCTCATCTCTAGTTCTGGCGCTGCCCTAACATGAATGAACACAGATATTTCAGGGTCCGATGAGACTAACAGCAACGTCAACAAATTCTCATTTTGGCACTTTTGAGAAATTTGTTATAGTCCTTGTCCTAGGACTCTTAATGACGCTTGCGCCTCTTCTGTTGATAGCTCTCCAATGGAAAAAGATTGGTACTCAATTATATTTTGGCCATGGTGTAAAACTTTATGCACTTTATGGGTTAGCAATTTATTTGGTCATTATTCTTTGAGAAGCTCTAAGGTTCTCATGGCGTGTATACCAAACTTTTGGGAATCTACTTTTTACCTGCTGTTCAGAATATTTAATAAAATCTGTACACATTTAATAATTTCACTTCTGATTCCTGTTATACGAGTCGTGAATTCAACGTTTTCGAAGAATTGCCTAGCACCATTGGTGTTTATATATACCGGTTCGGGCTGATCTGCCAATAACGCAAGTAGTTTCTTTAGAATATTGAAAGATTACTGGTCTGCAAAAGTGGGTTGACGATGTACGACGATTTCTTCAATATTCTGCTAACGCGCACTATAACCTCAATGGAACAAATGAAACCATGAACATATTTGCACTAAGCAGAATCTCATCGGTGCGTGTCGTTGTGCACTTTGGCCTGTTGATCCATCGCAAGCCCATTTTGTTAGTAGTGTTAGTTTGTGTGGAAGTATTGTAAGTCGAGTTCTTCTGTGCTTTTTGTTCCCATGAGTCGCGTTGCAGTGTGGTTCATAATATTCTGAAGCTTTACTTTAGTGCCAGCGAATATGTTATCTGACAGACAGGCGGAGCAGTTGCCTTTTTAGCACTTACTACTGTTAGAGTAACTAGGAAGAATGTGCACATTTTTCCTTTGTAAAGAATTACGTTATATCAAATATTGTTCTTTGGATCACACACAATTCAGAAACAGTGCCAGGGCCACTTCATTACAATGTTTAATATAGGGTTTTGTATCTGATGATGAGGGAATGCTTTCTTGAATTCGTCGAAGTCGATTATGGCTTGCCTACGATACAGATGCGTTTCTACTGCCTTTAAACTTTTTCTGTCTTTTATTCTATTTTATTGATAAAGCTGTTGATAAATTTTCTGTTGAGATATTCTAAGTAGCTTGCATAAGAAAACCAGCAACTTTGAACGACTTGAAAGAAAACATTGCACAAAAAAATGATCGAAAATTGAACTTCCATGCCCGGAATCATATTTAAACACTAAGAACATAGAATTATCTTACTAATAAAGTCAACTTTCAGTTTAAAAAACATGTAAACCAGTATTTTAATTAAATTCAAAGTGCTACAACTAAAAAAAAGCACCCTCTACATCTATATTGAAAATCTAAAGCGATATTCTCGCGTCTCAAGTCTTTAGATTTTTCAAGGTATGCACAGTGGCAGTTGTCAGCTGGTGTTTTTCTACTGGTGTACACTTCTACTATTGACTCACACCGGATGCTCAAAAGACGCAATTGGAGCGCAACTGAAGCCAAGCCAGGCCAAACTAACCTAACTTCCATATTGCATGCATTCAATCGTCTTCGTCCTTGTTGAATTCAGTTATACGCCAGATTTATTTTCATAATAATTCCTTGTGCGTGCATCCGTTGCTCGCTGCTCGTTGCTAGTTGCATTCCGTTGAGGCTATGCAGCTTTGATGTGACAAGAATTGCCAAGATACCGCAGATGCGTAAATGCATAGATACATTTGTGCAGTTGAAGTTCTTGTGCTGACGAAGAATGTGCTTCAGTTAAGCGTTAAGCTTCCCATTCCGTTTCCATGCCATTGAGTTGAGTTGCGACGACCTTCCTGTTGCTGTTGCTGTGGCTACAGTGGCAGCGGCAGCTCCTGCTGCATATGCTTCACTATTCAAAGTTTACCTTGGCGAATGTGCTGCACTTTTTTCTTCTCTTTTTTTTTTTTTTTCATTTTTTTAGTACACAGTTGCCTGCGGCAAGTTTCCTTTCCTTAACAGCGTCTTTATTATTACTTACTATTATTGTCATCGGCATCGTCGTCGTCGTCATCGTTGTTGTATAGTGTTGCAATAAAGTAGCGCTTCATATCCGTTCGTCAATCGTTTGCCTGTATTTCATGCAATATATTTGAGCTGCAGTCTACAATATATTTGTATGAGTATAAATAAATGTATGTGTCCATATAGCGCTACTACACGATCCACTTCCACTTTCAATCACTCACTTTCAGTACAATATCACCATCACCATCATCGATATTCTTGAAAAACTTCCAGCGCAAAAACACTGCGTATGCGTAATACTTGTATTATATGCATCTAGATACATGTACGTACACATATTATAAAAACTCACTTAAAATGCAATGCTTGACAAATGACTGACAGCTGGCAGAGTGTATTAAATGCTATATGCGATATGCTATATATATGCATACCGTGTACACGCGTTTACCTATCGTATGAAGTGCATTTTAATTGAAGAGCAATAAAGAAGAGTAGCACGTATAAAGTTGAAAAAAAAAATCGTTATATATACACGTACATACTTATATATGGTATATCATCCATATTCGGTTTCATGTAATTTAAATTAAATGCTGCGCGCAACAAAATACAAAGGAATCAAATCGGCTTGACTGTATGACATTAAATTTCGCATACACATACGCATACGAGGGCGGTACGATAAGTCTGTATGTTATAAATTTTGTAAAATATCTTGAAAAAAAGAAAAATATGATTTGTAATACTTATGTTAACTTATGCAAGTACCATGAATATATCACTCTGTAGCTGATACTAATTAGAAATCCAAACTTAGAACAACAAAACTTGACTAACAATAGTTTAGTACGTTGGAACTTCACAATTTATTATGTTGACGTTCGAGAGAGAATATGAGAGTGTAATAACATCGGTTGACACGATTTTTGGTTCTAATGTCAAATTTTGGTTTCTTCACTTTACTAATAAAGGCAACAATATTTCTTTTGTTCAAAGCTTGCTTATGTAGAAACGAGAGAAATTTTTCGAATATCAAGCAAAATGACTGAATTTTTCAAATTTTATTATACCAGGTGTGTCGGAAAAGAAAGAGAACTGTTCGAAAAAAAAAAACAACAAAAATTTAATATTTTGCAAAAGTGATTTTTTTTTTATTCAAAATAGTTTCCTTGTGCTTCGATACAGCGTGTTGCGCGGTCAATAAGCATTTCGAATGAGTGTTTTAGATCAATTTTCGGAATGTCCTTGAAAATGCCGGTCGACGCCTTTTGGATGGCTTCATTGTCCTCATAGCGGTGTACTTTCATCAGCAAATGAAGTTTCCCAAATAGATAAAAGTCACACGGAGCCAAATCAGGCGAGTACGGTGAAGGATGTACCTTTCCAAAGCATGTACCTATACCAATAGACGGCGCTACCAGAAACAGCTATTTTTAAAAAGTTCTGTTTCTTTTGCGACAGACCTTGTAGACCCAATTTCTCCGTCAAAATGCGATGAATCGAATCTTTGGGTATATTTAATTCCATTTTCATATAACACAACGAAGATGTCGGCTCATTTTGTATGAATTGACTCACTTTTTCAATGTTCTTTTCGATCACCACTGATTTTGGCCGGCCCGACTTTTCATCGTCACAGTGGTCTTCACGATTTTCTTAAAAACGTTGAAACCACACGTGAACATTGCTATGGGATAGATAATTGTTACCATAAACTTGTCTCATCATTTGGAACGTTTCGGTGAATGTTTTACCGAGTTTAAAACTTTAATACTTATTTGCTCTTCGTTCGAAATTTATTTTTCGACCGATGCCCAAAAGAAACTGTCACTTTTAGCGCGATAACTTCGCTGGTAGTGGTCCGATTGTCATAAATTTGTTACAAGATGTCAGTGAAGGATATACCTTTCCAACGCATGTACCTATACCAATAGGTGGTGCTACCAGAAACAGTTATTATTAAAAAGTCATGTTTCTTTTAAGTGTTAAGCGTTTTGTGTTGCCTTATTCGTTTACATACATTTGTAGATTTAGACATCAGACTTTGCAGCAAATATAGAGATTCTTGAGAAATTTGCGTTATCCACAAGTTATACCTATACAGAATATACACTTATGAATTTAGAAATTGTAGAAATCATAATAATTATAAGGAGTTAAAGATACTCTTACCCACACACAAAGCCAAATTTGTGCTCTTAGCAACTTATCGTGTAAAATATTTTTGAAGTGTGTGTGTGAGTTTGTTTAAGGGGTGTGACCCCTTATGAGCACAAGTTATAGTAAATTGAATGATTTTCTTAAATTTTCGACAAAATTAATAAAAAAAAGTTTGATTTTATTGTATATTTTATAGGTTAAGTGTCGTTCAGGAAGAAGAGGACTCTAAAAGTCTACCAGGGTAAAAATTTAGCCATAAGGAGTCAAGCTATTTTACTTCCAAAGCTCACTTAGCTGTTCTTGTGACGATTGCGGAGTACCTATTACTAGCCAAATTCCAAGAATTGCTTTGAACTCACTGTCTGTAATTGGATTCCAAGTAACAGACTTTTGATTCGGATTATTTGAGTTCCATTGACGGTAAAAGTCCATAAAGACCTTCATGAAAGCGAAGGTTATTTAGAGTTTCTACTACTCCGATAGTGTTTAAACTGTCGTCAATTGTTAAGATCTGGCAACGCTACAGTTTGGTTTACCATATTATCTTGAATAGACTAATGCCAGAACAACGCTTGCAAATTGTGTAAATTTTTTTTTTCGAAAATCGTGCTTTAGTTCCGGAAATTAACCGTGGCTACGTTCATTTTACCTTCGACATAATGCTGCAACCGAACGACTACTCATGTATATTGATTAACCATGCATCATTTTCGCAACACTTTTACTCTAAACTTGAATACACATTCGCAAAAACATCGCAGACTGCGCACCGAAAAAACAAATGATACTTGGAGTGCATAGTATTGGTGAGGTTCCAAATGCGTCATACACTTTATGGAAAACTTTACGTAGAGATCTGTAACTACGATCTTATAAGATCCAGATGCTGCAAGAATTTTGGGGGAATGAACATCATGTGCGCTGTACGTTCGAACAATAGTGTTAAAATCAATGAGGGACTGAAAAACACACCGTACGAATGCCTATGGTCTGTTTTTTTTTTTAGCGAGAAAAGAATAATAAATAAAAAGCAAACATATAATAAAAAAGGAAATATAAAAAAAGATAACCAAACTACGAAAAATAACATACTTAGCAAAACATATGTAAAATCTGCTTGCGAATTATAAGTGTTTTCAATTTTTAAGTGAAAATTTATAAAGGCCTTAATTTTTTCAACTGTTTTTTTTTTTTTTTTCTTTGCACTTCTACTCATTAATCCCTACAACATTGTATAGTGTCTCTAGATTATTCACCCATTTTAAGTAAGTTAGGATACATCTCTAGGAGATAGAGGCCCGGCGCGTCGTAAGTATATTGAGACAGCTGCTTAGCTATTG